>CM019181.2:8926986-8999400 GCA_009739505.2 Apolygus lucorum | reverse complement strand
AAACACTGTTTGCCTTACTAAAAAGATGCAAAATGAATTGATTAATTTTTGTTGAGATTCTCCTGTATTTCCATTTTTTGCAAGTAATATTTAGCCGATTTTGGAAAATTGTTTATACAATTTAGGGACTATTTCATGATAACCAAGGAAGTTCGATGAAATAGGAGAATGAAATAAGTGTACGTACTTTTCCTAGGATACTAGCCCGCAACACACCAGAGAGTTGTAGAGATCGGTAACTACGATTCAAAAAAATGAATTTTGAGGGACTGTTTTGGATTAGCGCGGGGTCTAGTATTGCTATACCCCCACTACCACAGCATCAGCCATGGCAAACAATCGAGGAGCTGTTTCGTGGCCATGAAAGCAGAGAAAATTGTAAGATGAGTCGTGGATTACGCTTCCTTAGCAACCAGTAATCAAATTTCTTAATGAAGGAATTCTTTATTTCTTCTAATGGTATGTGAAGCGTTTATTTCATCAAAATAAACTCTATTATGAAGCGAAAACTTAGTTGGTAGGTAGAGACAATGGCAAAGATGTGTTCTTTGCTGGCGCTTGATCTATACAGAAAAATAATAAACCGTTGTGTAATAAGTTGCTGCGTTTTCCATTATTGTTTATTCATCCAAGATTGGTCGATGTTTGCCTGACGAATATTCTCACCTGACGCAACTGACTATTATCAACACTCTTCGGTTGCGTACTTGAAGGACTCAGTGACTTTCTCCTAGGCGGGGAGAATGTAGTGAAGTTGGCTTCAGTTATGATTGTTATACAGGGTGTACGCCAAACAGGTCTGCCATACTGCAGGAGTCAATTTTACAATTAATTTGCAACAAAAAGGTCTCCTTAGAATTTTTCTAGAATCATCATTTCCGAGTTATTTCAATTTTAAATTTTTTCGCAATTTTTAACCTTACGTAATTGAATTGGTCATAACTCCTTTAATCAGCTGTGAAAATTACAATTTGAGGGTTCCAATGGAAAGAGCATTACATTCCTTATTAATTTTACGTAATTTGGAAAACCTTGAATTTCGTAGATCGGAAATCGAATAACGAGAATCAATATTTTTTCAAGATGCAAGAACGGTAAAAACTGCACCAAAATCTCAGCTTTCCAACGGTATAGCCATTTTTATTTTCAAAGTTGGTCTTATTACAGAAATTTGTGTTTGAATACTGAAAACGTGAATTTTGGTTTATTATTTTCAATAATGAACCTTTGGAATTGACCAAGAAAAAAATTGTTTAACCCCCCAACCCCCCCCCCCTCAAAATTTTTTGGTTTACGTTTCAAGGTACGTAGAATCCAAAAATCGAATAAAAATTTGGCCGTCCGTCCGCCGACTGCCGTACGCGGCTTTTTTCCTCAGTTAGCAGTGGCCGATTTTTATGAAATTTGGTTTGTGGGCTCCTTTTGGGGTCTAGTTGTGCCCCAAAACATTTGGTTGATGTAGGTCACTTCTAAGGGTTGAAAAATAAGGTTTGAAATTTTGAAAACGCCCTAACTCAAAAATATTTCGACATAAAGGTGTTGTTTTTCCATCAATTTAAGATAGCGCAAACGTGAATTTCCTAGTAACAGAGATAACTTCTACATTTCTCATCCGAATTGGCGTGTAGATGATCCCCTTACAAAATCATGGTGGTGGCGTCCCTCATAATAGCTCGAGTGTCGTAAGCAACAAAATGAAATGACCACGAAAGGTGTATTTATAAAGTTTTCGAGCCAGGGCGTTTTGACTTTTTCCACAAGTTATAAATATCTTTGAGGTACAACTAGATCCCAAGTAGAGCCGATGTGCCAAATTTCATCAAAATTGATCCATGGGAACTGGAAAAAATGTCGCGTACGTATGGATAATTTTTTATTCGATTTTTGAATTTTTTATAGTACGTACCTTGAAACGTAAACCATCAAATTTTGAGGGAGAATTACAATTTTTGACGTGACAACGTCTTATAAATTGGTTTGCCGGGTGACACTTCAAGAAAGCCGGGTGACACTTCAAGAAACTGCGTTACGCTCCGCTCACGTTATGCGCTCACAATGAGAGCGAGTGAGAGGCACGCGTCCCTTCCACTTCTCTCACTCTTTCTCTCTTCCGCCTAAGAGCGAGAGAGACAGAGCGAGAGAGATAGGCATACACACCGGTTCATGTCTTGCGCTTCTATTTAGGCGCCTGCATACAATTTTACACGTTGCCAGTTAATTGTAAAACGATTGTGTAGTGATAATGTGAAGGTAGTTTCGTCCATCGCAACAATTCAAGCAGCAAAGGTAAATAATTTCAGACTGATAATATAACATGATGAAATAAATGACGTTTATTTCGTTTCTCAACCAATAATAATTTGTTTAAATTTTGAATTTTTAATTTCACATAATAATGTGAAAACGATCAAATAGGAACAAATAATTAAAATAAACAAAGTGTTTATTGGTTTATTGGTTAAATGTTTTAAATTGTTACTATTATTTTATCCTTCTTCCTACTATACGAATGAATATTAACATTAAAATTATTTTACCACTCAAAGTCGTTGTCACGTAATAAAACTTTCGCCCGTATACCGACTTTACAGGCAACCAATTTTTTTTGCTCGATCCCAAAGGTTTATTATTGAAATTCATAAACCATAATTCGATCGATCAATACTGATTCCAAAAGTCTTTTTTACTCTATGTGAGGAAGCTGAACTGCCCACCCTACTTGGCTGACTTTGTTCGATTCTAACATTAGCGCTTCTATAGGTCATAACTCGTAGTATAGGACAGTTATGACACATTGTCTTGAAGTCAGGTCACAACTACCCTTTTATTTTGAGTAAAATTTGATCACTGTAAAGTGCGAAATTGAAGTTTCATTTGGTTTACCCGTTTGTAACTCGATCACACTCAGCCGCTATAATGTACATTTGATTCCGAAGGGCTTTTCATAAAAAAGAGCTAAAACCATCGCCTTCATTGTGGAATCACTGAATGACTCTGATCGAGTAACCACATCCCTGAATATGTCGTAGGAGGGACGTGTCGTTCCACAACAATTTCACAGATTATTCGGATGTCAGAATTTTCCGACTTCTCAGGGACTCGTAGATTCATGACATTTCATTAGTTATGAATTTTTTAACACAGAATGTGTTTTTGCGATGACCTACCAAAAAAAAAATCGTCACGAAAAAGCGACAGAAAAAACCGTTACGCGCCTTTTATAGGTAATGATTTTCACGTGCAACCAAGCCGTTGGTAAGGAAATAGAACTCCCGCAGTGTTCATTGCACAGAAATTGTTCACCATTCGTTGGAAAGCTCTCAATTTATATAGTATTTTTCTTGTAGTTACATATTTATTTATATAACATTTATAGGGTTTTAGACCAAATTAAATGTCTAACAATTATTTATTTTATTATTGCCAAAGACTCCACATTTATTATTGTTGTTTCTTATTTAACGGATGACTAGCATCGCAAAAACACATTCTGTGTTCCTATGATTTCATACAGAGTATGGAAAAAGAAATAAACCGGGGGGTGCAGGGGGGCGGAGCCCCCCGCCGAGGCGCAAAGCGCCGAGTTTTTTTTTTTAAATATTTTTTTATTTTAATGTCAGGCATGACTTTAGGAAAGGTGGGTACCTGAACGGATAAGCTATGCGACATGGCGGAGCGGGAACGTCCACCGCCAAATGAGCCGTGTTGTCCCTGAAGTCACAAACACTCAACTAACAATCGATCTGGTGACAGAATAAAACAAATTATCGCGACCTCACTGCGGTTTTATCAGGCCATAAAAAAAGGCGAGATAATGAGAGGAATTGACAGGCTGAGTTGAAGACGGATTTTCAGTGAAGAGCTTGCCGCCAGTGGGCTGAATACTGATCGAGAAAAGAATAGGAATAGGTCAGCCCCCAGTAGCGACCTAGAATATCCCATCAACTTGGAGAACCAACCCCACCTAGGAAGGAATCCATTAATCGGTGGAGGTGAATTCCCTTGATAGACTATCGAGATGAAACTCTGATGAAGAACTTCTAGCATGAGGTTTTCATGAGGAGAAATAATAATTCCTAAGTGTGATGAAGAGGGTCACTAATGAGATCACCTTTATCTACATGAGTTTTGAGTTCACAGATTGTTGGTTCCAATCATTACGTCCATTCAGCTAATCACACATAAAGCATAATCTCTCCCAAAAAAGCACTCCGAAAATAGTATCAGCATAATGAGACGTGGAATCCACGCTGAGCCTTCGGAAACCCTGATTGTGAATGTTTTCTGCTCACTTCTTCATGAATAACTTACAATCTGAATTTTCTGAAATATGGAGGGTAGGTAGTTTGTGGCTGGTCTGAACGAGAATGCATCTTTGCGACCCGATGAAAAGCCACGAAACGTGCGAAAAAAATCCCATTCATTTTATAAATTATTTTGATAGTTTGAATAATCAATACAATTTTGACATTTTATGTCTTTACTTTGCACAATGTGGATTCTATGTCATAGAATCGAAAAGCGTTACGCGAAACCGACAACAAAAACGCTGCAAATCATTGCTCAAAGGTTTATTATTTTCTGTATAGATCACCCTTCTGTATAGATCACTGGTTCTCCATCAATAGCACCTACCACCATCTGTATTCTCCCTTGACCTTCCCTCTCAAATTTCAGCTTCCTGCGTTCAATAGGATATTGAAAATGGCTTCGGAGCCCACTCAGCTGATCAGTGATCTGAGGAGTGAAGAAGATCTCCTCGAATGCTGGAGACGCCTGGAAGAGCACTTCCATTCAATAGGATTGAAAATGGCTTTGGAGCTCACTCAGCTGATCAGTGATCTGAGGAGTGAAGAAGATCTCCTCGAATGCTGGAGACGCCTGGAAGAGCACTTCCATTCAATAGGATTGAAAATGGCTTTGGAGCTCACTCAGCTGATCAGTGATCTGAGGAGTGAAGAAGATCTCCTCGAATGCTGGAGACGCCTGGAAGAGCACTTCCATTCAATAGGATTGAAAATGGCTTTGGAGCTCACTCAGCTGATCAGTGATCTGAGGAGTGAAGAAGATCTCCTCGAATGCTGGAGACGCCTGGAAGAGCACTTCCATTCAATAGGATTGAAAATGGCTTTGGAGCTCACTCAGCTGATCAGTGATCTGAGGAGTGAAGAAGATCTCCTCGAATGCTGGAGACGCCTGGAAGAGCACTTCCATTCAATAGGATTGAAAATGGCTTTGGAGCTCACTCAGCTGATCAGTGATCTGAGGAGTGAAGAAGATCTCCTCGAATGCTGGAGACGCCTGGAAGAGCACTTCCATTCAATAGGATTGAAAATGGCTTTGGAGCTCACTCAGCTGATCAGTGATCTGCGGAGTGAAGAAGATCTCCTCGAATGCTGGAGACGCCTGGAAGAGCATTTCCATTCAATAGGAGTAAAAATGGCTTTGGAGCTCACTCAGCTGATCAGTGATCTGAGGAGTGAAGAAGATCTCCTCGAATGCTGGAGACGCCTGGAAGAGCATTTCCATTCAATAGGAGTAAAAATGGCTTTGGAGCTCACTCAGCTGATCAGTGATCTGAGGAGTGAAGAAGATCTCCTCGAATGCTGGAGACGCCTGGAAGAGCACTTCCATTCAATAGGATTGAAAATGGCTTTGGAGCTCACTCAGCTGATCAGTGATCTGAGGAGTGAAGAAGATCTCCTCGAATGCTGGAGACGCCTGGAAGAGCACTTCCATTCAATAGGATTGAAAATGGCTTTGGAGCTCACTCAGCTGATCAGTGATCTGAGGAGTGAAGAAGATCTCCTCGAATGCTGGAGACGCCTGGAAGAGCACTTCCATTCAATAGGATTGAAAATGGCTTTGGAGCTCACTCAGCTGATCAGTGATCTGAGGAGTGAAGAAGATCTCCTCGAATGCTGGAGACGCCTGGAAGAGCACTTCCATTCAATAGGATTGAAAATGGCTTTGGAGCTCACTCAGCTGATCAGTGATCTGAGGAGTGAAGAAGATCTCCTCGAATGCTGGAGACGCCTGGAAGAGCACTTCCATTCAATAGGATTGAAAATGGCTTTGGAGCTCACTCAGCTGATCAGTGATCTGAGGAGTGAAGAAGATCTCCTCGAATGCTGGAGACGCCTGGAAGAGCAATTCCATTCAATAGGATTGAAAATGGCTTCGGAGCTCACTCAGCTGATCAGTGATCTGAGGAGTGAAAAAGATCTCCTCGAATGCTGGAGACGCCTGGAAGAGCACTTCCATTCAATAGGATTGAAAATGGCTTTGGAGCTCACTCTGCTGATCAGTGATCTGAGGAGTGAAGAAGATCTCCTCGAATGCTGGAGACGCCTGGAAGAGCACTTCCATTCAATAGGATTGAAAATGGCTTCGGAGCTCACTCAGCTGATCAGTGATCTGAAGAGTGAAGAAGCCTTTGAGCAATGATTTGCAGCGTTTTTTACCCACCAACATTTTTTTTACCTACCAACTTTTTTTTACCTACCAGCTAGGTGCTACCTACCACACCATACTGGCTTCACACCTTCACAATCAAGTTTATTAGAAAGAACTAAACGCTTCACACTCGATTGGAAAAATAGAAAGCTTCATATGGAAATTTGATTACTGGTTGCGCAGAAGGCAAAACTGTATACAAATCGAAGAAATGAACAGCGATCGCATTTTAGTCCGATAAAATTTGAATGGAGATTAGACCTCTTTTGCGATTCACACTCATGATTCTGTTTTATCGAAGGAAAACCTTCAAGTACTCGTAGGGACCGAACGGTTTGTCCTACAGAGCTCCGGGTGGTCCCAAAAATTTTTAAAAATTCAATACTATTTAAAATTGGTGAAAAAACGATACCTTTATTTCGAGAGTTTTCGAGCTAGGGCACTCTTGAAAATTTCAACCCTTATTTTTCACCCCTTAGAAGTGACCTACATCAACCAAAAGCTTCGCGGCACAACTAGACCCCAAATGGAGCCCATATACCAAATTTGAACCAAATCGGTCCAGTGTTGCTAAGAAAAGTGCCGCGTACGGCGGACGGCGTACGGCGTACGGCGTACGGCGGACGGACGGAAATTTTTTTATTCGATTTTCGTATTCTACGTACCTTGAAACGTAAAACATCAAATTTTGAGGGGGGGTTAAAATTTTTTTTTTTCTTGCTCGATTCCAAAGGCTTATTATTGAAAATAATAAACCAATATGGTAACTAGACTGCAATAATCATTAGTCTGGGAAACCCGGGTTCGATTCCAGGCCGTGAAATCAAAATTTTTTAAATATAATAAATAATTGCGAGTTTACATACAATTTTGTTGTTGACATGTCTATATTATGTTGTTTATATGTCTTATATGTCTTAAGTGAATTCTTAGAATGTCTCAATTGCTTGCAGACTCGTATGCGAGTATTTTTTGATGGGTTTTGCAAATGATGATAGCTTTCCTGTACGTAGGAACGTACCACAAGGAATACGATCACGCAAGTGATATTTTCTTGCTCGATCCCAAATAAACCAAAAATTCAATATTGCTTTAAAAAGATGAAAGAATCGCATGTTTACTCTGTAAGGTAGGCATTCTTATATTCGATTTCACATTCATTCCGAATATAGGTACCTTAAAATACCATTTTGGTTTATTATTTTCAATAATAAACCATTGGAAAATCGAATAAAAAATTTTCCGCCCGTCCGCCGTACGTGGCTCTTTCCTGAGTCACCAGGGGCCGATTTTGATGAAATTTTGTATATGGGCTCCATTTGGGGTCTAGTTGTGCCGCGAAGCTTTCGGTTGATGACGTCAGTCACTTCTAAGGAGTGACAATGAAGGGTTAAAATTTTCAAGAGTGCCATAGCTCAAAAACTCTCGAAATAAAGTGTCAAGTTATGTGATATTGACTAATATGAAATGATAACTAGAAGTTCATACGATAGTTGAATGAATTAGGGATGTCCCCAAAGTATCGATACTTAAAAGTATCGATACTTTTTTCTCTGATATATATCGTAGTATCGATACTTTTTTCCAGTATCGGATGCGATACTTTTTTTTCTCTCACATTTTATCTGTTTCAACACCTACGACATGAAGGTACCTACTTGACAGTACCTATTCCTCTACGTAGATTGTTGGGAGACCAACCACCTCAACAAATTAAACAAAGATGATGTACCACCACCTCCAGCTCTCTATGATAACCTGCTGTCCTCTATCATCTAGGAAGGACCACTAAATTTTGGTGACCAAAACGGTAACCCAACCAAGTGCAATACAAAAACAAGTGCCTAAACAAAAAACGAAAAAAAAATTATATAAAAAAATGAGTGATTTATTGTTTTGTTCGTTCTACATTAATTATTATCCTCGAAATGGAGAGATGTCATACTGATGGAGAGATGTCACACTGATAGAGAGAAACATAAACGACATTTTCACCCATTTTTTTGAAAGTACCGGAAAGTATTGATACTTTAAAATATCGATACTTTTTTAAAGTATCGTATCGATACTTTTTTATATTTTCTAGATGTATCGATACGATATTATATAGATACTTTTGAAGTATCGGACATCCCTAGAATGAATGTTATAAATCAAGATTGTCGAATAACGAATTGATAGATTTCGATGGACAGATGACACGAGCTATGGCGCCTGGAGTGGAGTGTAGGTAGCGCGACGGAAGCTGTAGTACCTAACTCATGTCATAAAGGTATCGTTTTTTCACCAACTTTAATTTAACTACTTTTCACTTACTTTAACTTTTTTTTCTTTTTATAGTATAGAATTTTTTGAGACCACCCGGAGCTCTGCAGGACAAACCAATCGCTCCCTACAAGAACTTAAGGGTCGGAATTACGATAAATCAGAAACACGAGTGTGAATCGCAAAAGAGGCCTAATCTCCGTTCAAATTTTAGCTAACAAAAATGCGATAGTTGTTCGTTTCATCGAGTTGTACTCAGTTTTGCGTCCTTAGCAACCAGTAATCGAATTTCCTATTAATTAGGGCAACCTAAACTCACTGTGTCTTCGAACTGAGTGTGAAGCTTTTATTTCTTCCAAATAAACTTGATTGTGAAGGTATGTGGCAGGTAGTATCTATGGTTGGTAGATGGCGACAAACCTGTGTTCTTTGCAGTCGAGTGATCTATATAGAAAAATAATAAACCTTTGTGTAATAATTTGCAGCGTTTTTTTACACCAACAGCCTCAAACTGGTACTGCTTAGTATCACCGCAACCAACATTTTTTTCATCAACCTATTGTATGATTTAACTAGACTCCTATCCATCTCCCATCATTTGGGAGTTTTGAACTTGCGTGTATTGACAAGAAATGGGTACCTAGCGAATGTCGGCTTTTGCGTTGAATGGGGTCGAAATACGACGTTCTGCTGATTCTGCTCGGGGTGATCGACCCCCCTTCGCACAAGCCGGTAGATTGCCTACCATTGTAACTACTCGGAGCATTCACTGTCACAATGTGGCTCCGAAC
Organism: Apolygus lucorum; assembly: GCA_009739505.2. Taxonomy (NCBI): domain Eukaryota; kingdom Metazoa; phylum Arthropoda; class Insecta; order Hemiptera; family Miridae; genus Apolygus; species Apolygus lucorum. The sequence continues at coordinate 8,989,888 of CM019181.2, read as the reverse complement.
ACGCTACGTAAATAACTACTATTCTGAAAACCCCGCTGGAAGGAAACTTTCCACTTGCTACGTGGGAATTCGACATAAATAAGAGTTCTCTTGTACATTTCATCTTAAATCAGAACGCTATTTCAGTTGTAATTCAGCCACCGTCCTTCCATTTCCTGCATACTTCCTCCACAACGTCGAATTGAACAATGAATAGTATTACGGAAAACATTTGATATTATTTATATAATTTTTTTTATACAATCCATGTTATAGATATCTCTTATTATTCTATTGGTGATTATATTCAAAAACGTAGGATAGTAAAACTGTAGTGTAGTTAAACTCTATACGGTATAGTGAGAATGTATACGATGTAGTGAAACTATAGTAAAGTTAAAATCTATACAGTATAGTGGAACTAGGATATATTGGAAAAGTATAGGATATGGTGAAACTACAGTGTAATTAAAATCTGTACAGTATAGTGAGAATGTACACGATACAGTATAGTTAGTATAGTTAACATTTATACAGTAGGTATAGTGAAACTAGGGTACAGTAAAGATTTATACGATATAGTGAAACTATATGTACTCCTGTAACTTATGAGCTGACTTCCATTGGTATCTGTACATTCTATCATTAAATGCTTTATTAGTAGGAAACACTCTGGGTGGGTTTAATAATACAATTACAGGAGTTTTATGAATATGGGCATCCCTTTGAAATTTCACTTTGGCTGGCAATGGATCGCCACCGAATAACATTTTTATGGTATCAAATGCACTGCTTTCACAATTAGGTTCATTCCAAAGTAGAATTCTCCTATGTATACAATCTTGTAGAGGGAAATTTGAATTTCTGTTGAAATTGGCAATTGAACCAACATTCAAAAAATAACCAGTAACCATATCAAAACGCTGCAAATCATTGCCCAAAGGTTTATTATTTTCTGTATAGATCACCCTTCTGTATAGATCACTGTTTCTCCATCAATAGCACCTACCAACATCTGTATTCTCCCTTGACCCTTCCTCTCAAAACTAGGGTACAGTAAAGATTTATACGATATAGTGGATGGTTAACATGTAAACGATATAGTGAAAAAGTATAGGATAAGGTGAAACTACAGTGTAATTAAAATCTATACGGTATAGAGAAACTGCGGTATTGTGAGAATGTGCACGATATAGCGAAACTATAGTGTAGTTAAAATTTATATATAGTATAGTAAAGATATATACGATATAGTGAAACTATGGGATAGTTGAAATCTATACGATATAGTAACACAAGGTTATAGTGAAAATTTATAGGATATAAAGAAACTATAGTGTAGTTGAAATCTATACGGTATAGAGAAACTGTGGTATTGTGAGAATGTACACGATATAGTGTAACTATAGTGTAGTTAAAAATTATATCTAGTATAGTGAAGATTTATACGATATAGTGAAACTATGGGATAGTTGAAATCTATACGATATAGTAACACAAGGTTATAGTGAAAATTTATAGGACATAAAGAAACTATAGCGTAGTTGAAATCTATACGGTATAATGAAACTATGGTGTAGTGAAATGTAAAGGATGTAGTTAAACTATGTTACAGGTTGTGAAAATGTACAGGATATAGTGAAACTATAGTACACCTAAGATGTATACGGTACAGTGAGATTAGGGTACAGTGATAATGTATAGGATATTGTAAAACTATAGTTTAGTTGAAATCTATACGGTATAGTGATACTATAGTGTAGTGAAATGTATAGGATATAGTGAAACTATAGTATACTTAAGATGAATACGGTACAGTGGAATTAGGGTACAGTGATAATGTATAGGATATTGTAAAACTATAGTGTAGTTAAAAACTATTCGGTATAGTGATACTATAGTGTAGTGAAATGTATAGGATATAGTGAAACTATAGTATACTTAAGATGTATATGGTACAGTGAAATTAGGTTACAGTGATAATGTATAGGATATTGTAAAACTATAGTGTAGTTAAAAACTATTCGGTATAGTGATACTAAGATATAGTGAAAATGTATACGATATAGTGCAACTATGGTATAGTTAAAATTTATACGATATAGTGAAATATGGTATAGTAAAAATTGTATACGATACCTATAGTGAAATATGGTATAGTAAAAATTGTATAAGATACCTATAGTGAAATATGGTATAGTAAAAATCTATATGAAGGCGAATTCTCAAATCATAACTCAACATAATCACACCACTTACATTGCTCTTTAATAACGTTACGGTAGGATAATTACTCCCAGCTACATCCCTAGGTACTCAATACATCGATACGCCCGTCCTAAATCGATAGCTGATTCGATACGCGTCACTTTCATTCGATACATCGAAAAGCTGATTCAAAGATCATTCGGAGGCAACAGTATCAATCTCGTCACCTCCATTATACAATTTTTTGAAATATGGTAAAGTAAAAATCAATGATAATGTGAAACTTGGTATTCTAAAAATTTATGATACCTATGTGGTGCAACTAAGTTATAGTGAAAACCAGTTTCATGTTTATGAATTCATCAGTACATAATGATACAATTGAGCTTCTTTTTACACCAACTAGTTATCTCTACACGCCTATGTTATTCTACGTGAGGAAGCAATACTGCCCAACCAACTTGGCAGATTTTTGTAGCCACTGCACGAATGATAGTAAGGATGCAAAACTTGATCAAAAATAATTATTGTCATTTTATAATGTATAATTATTATTTTTTGAGTAATAAATTTTCAAAAACGCATCGTAGAAAGGGACAGAAGTGTAACGATTTAATGAGCAGTGTATTTCTGAAACCCTCCTGTTTGCTATGACGCATTCCAATTCTGTTGCCATGAAGTTGGTACGCCTATTATATTTCTACCTATGGAATTGAGTACCTGCTAGTTAAGTACGTGGAATCACTTCATTAGTCGGTTTGTTGTGTACTGATGAATTGATACCAAGACACTTGGGAACGCATTGGAGGGAAATTCAGCCTTATGCAAATGACCATGACAACGTCATTCGATCTAGTGAATAGGCTATTATAACATCAATCACAATCAGCTATATTAGAGCATCAGACATGAGAACAGAGGCGCCACTCTCAACGCTTCGCGTCGTGCCCTCGTTTCTACTGTACACGAGTGCCTATCGTACTTTTAGATGCTGAAATTGAAATAGTTTATTAAAAATCACGCATATGTTTATAGTGGAGGGACCAGTGTTTGACAAGGATCCAGTAATTGACATCTCACCAAAATGTGTAAATAGTAGGGAATGTAAATGTTTTTCGTGCTTGGTTCTTTCGAATTTCGAGTCACAATATCTTCTCAGTGAAGTATTAAGGAGGAAGAAGTTTTCAAGTGGGTTATGTGAAATCTGAGGAATGTTATTCAACAAAACCACGAGCAGTCTTTCATTCGGTGATGTTCCTTGTGATTAGGCTAAGGGTGGAAGTGTTTTATTGCTTCCAAGTCTACCAAGGTAGTGGAAACTTTGTTTTCACTTTCCAAGGTTGAAAAAAAAAATTCTCCAAAATCAAAATTTCCACTCGCGTTTTACGTTCCAGAACAATTATGGTTCCGTGTCAGTCTGTCTGTCTGTGTATCTGTCATGAATTCCTTGCCACAGCCATAACTTCTACAATTCTCATCCAATTTCGATGACATTTTCAGGAATTGTGCGGGTTGGTGTGTAGACAGTCCCCTATGAAAATCATTACCCCCGGACTGATAGTAGCTGCTGCGTATGCGCAAACGTGAAATCCTTGCCACAGCCGTAACTTCTACAATTATCATCCGATTTCGATGAAATTTTTAGGAATTGAGCGGATAGATGGTCCCCTACGAATATCATGGCCCCCAAGTTGAAAGTGTTTTCTGCAAACGTGAAATCCTTGCCATAGCCATAACTTCTACATTTTCCATCAATATTTAGAGATTGTGCAGATTGATTGTCGTGATAGTGGAAGGTAGTTAGAGATTGATGTTTTGAGATCAACTATTATGCATCACATCATCTATACAATCGGGTTATGGATACGAGGAAGCTATGTGCCTCACCCACTTGGCAGACGTTTTTGCTTTAACATGCCTTTCGAATTTCTAATTTAGATTTTCACAATGGTTTTTCTAAATAATTTTTATGTGTAGATTGCAATTATGCCATCGTTTTTTTGAAAATAATCAAAGATACCATGTCAAAATTCAAATGTCAATTACTAATCCCCGAAACTGGTGCTAGTCTCAGTGATTGACCGTGCTGTCCTTTTATGATTCCACTTATAATTTCCTTCTCTTTTAGGTTTTTTCTATTCTAATTGAAGCTTAAATCACAATAGAGCAGTTTCCCTTATAGTTTTGATGAGAATCGAACACTGGGCCAGAGCTGAAGCAGAGGGTCAGGAGGAAAATCTACGTGCGTGTGATGAGTGTAATTCCCTAGCTAATACGATGGAATTTCAATTCTTGTGAGTCATTTCATTAAAATCAAATAAATATAGCTACATTAATGATCTCCAAATATTTTTGTCAGCTATTTTTAGGACGACCCACAAAAAGACTGGTACTGATTAAAGGAAGATTTTTGACTAATTTTAATGTAACAGCTTTACATGGATCTTTATTCATTCATGTCACATTTTCTATATTTATATAAATAAGTACTTAGCAACTTTCAAGCTGCTAGCTTACCAATGGAAATGTTATGTTCCATTGAAAAAAACATTGTGTTTTGTGATAAATCATCTGGTGATATTTTCAACTTTATCTATTTGAATCCTTACATTTTATACTCGAATTAGTAAAACTAAGTGTAAATATTCATTTTATGTATAAAGTTGTTGAAAATAAATGTTTTGTTGATAGATTGGATCATTTATCAGAGAAATAATGTTTTTTTCAATTATTTGGTGTCAATCACGGGACTAACCAAAAATTTGGCTGTCAAACACTGGGTCGAAAAATTGATTTCGTAAAAACGGATTTATGATGCTTGTGACTTGAATTTGTTATTTTCTTGAATACTGAATAGTTTGAGGACATGCTGATGTAGCAGTAGATGTAAGAATAAAGTTTGAACAAATGGAAGAACATAACAAAAAGCTTGAGGTATCAAACACTGGTCCCTCCACCTTAGTGAACTCAATATAAATTATACAGGGTGTAAGCCTAACTGGTCTGCCATACGGTACCAGTCGATTCTACAACTAATTTGCAACAAAAAATGTCCTCTAGCGATTTTTTTTAAACCCTTCGTTTTCGAGTTATTTTAACTTTAAACTTTTTTTTCGTGATTTTGACCATATGTCATTAAATCGGTCATAACTCCTTCAATTTGCTGTGTAAATTACAATTTGAGGATACCGTTGGAAAGAGCATTAAATTTCCTATCGGATAGATGCCTTAACTTTTTTTTGAGTCAAGGTATGAGACATGAAAACGTCCTCTAAAAAGAGAATTTTACGTAATTTTGGAAACCTCGCATTCTTTCAATCTCAAACTGAACTACGAGAACCCATACTTTTTCAAGATGCAAGAACAGTAAAAACTGCGCCAGAATTTCAGCTTTCCAACAGTATAATCAAAACATATTCTACAACCGAATTTAGGGGAGAAATTTGTGTTTGAACGCGGAAAAACGTGCATTTTTTCAACGAAATCAGCGCTCTGGCCTCCTGTTTCCGGAGTCCTCGCGGTCTACTGCGGCGCCCGCCCACCCACTGCTATCGTCCGACCCCTCAGATCGACTAGGCGGAGCGCCGATTTCGTAGAAAAAATGCACGTTTTTCCGCGTTCAAACCCGAATTTCTCCCCTAAATACGGTTGTAGAATATGTTTTGATTATACCATTGGAAAGCTGAAATTCTGGCGCAGTTTTCACTGTTCTTGCATCTTGAAAAAGTATGGGTTCTCGTAGTTCAATTTGAGATTGAAAGAATGCAAGGTTTCCAAAATTACGTAAAATTCTCTTTTTAGAGGACGTTTTCATGTCTCAAACCTTGACTCAAAAAAAAGTTAAGGCATCTATCCGATAGGAAATTTAATGCTCTTTCCAACGGTATCCTCAAATTGTAATGTACACAGCTAATTAACTGAGTTATGACCAATTTAATGACATAAGGTCAAAATCACGAGAAAAAAAGTTTAAAGTTGAAATAACTCGAAAACGAAGGGTTTTAAAGAAAATTGCTATAAGACATTTTCTTGTTGCAAATTAGTTGTAAAATCGACTGGTACCGTATGGCAGACCAGTTAGGCTTACACCCTGTATTGTATTACTGTGTATTATACAGGGTGTAAGCCTAACTGGTCTGCCGTACGGTACCAGTCGATTCTACAACTAATTTGCAACAAAAAATGTATCTTAGAAATTTTGTTTTAAACCCTTCGTTTTCGAGTTATTTTAACTTTAAACTTTTTTTCGTGATTTTGGCCTTATGTCGCTAAATTAGTCATAAATCCTTTAATTTGCTGTGTAAATTACAATTTGAGAATACCGTTGGAAACAGCATTAAATTTTCTATCGGATAGATTCCTTAACTTTCTTTTTAGTCAAGGTTTGGGACATGAAAACGTCCTCTAAAAAGAGAATTTTACGTAATTTTGGAAACCTTGCATTTTTTCAATCGCAAATTGAACTACGAGAAACCATATTTTTTCAAGATGCAAGAACGGTAAAAAATGCTCCAGAATCTCATCTTTCCAATGGTATAGTTAAAAAATATTTTAAAACCAAATTCAGGGGAGAAATTTGTGTTTGAACGCAGAAAAACGTGCATTTTTTCAACGAAATCAGCGCTCCGCTTCGAAGGTCTGAGGGGTCGGACGATAGAAGCGGGTGGGTCGGCGCCGCAGTAGACTGCCAGGCCTCCTGAAGCAGGCTGCCAGAGCGCTATTTCGTTGAAAAAAATTCTAATTTTCCCGCTTTCAAACACGAATTTCTCCCCTAAATTTGATTGTAAAAATTTTTTAATTATACCATTGAAAAGCTGAGATTCTGACGCAGTTTTTACTGTTCTTGCATCTTGAAAAAATATTGGTTCTTGTAGTTCAATTTGCGATTGAAAAAATGCCAGGTTTTCAAAATTACGTAAAACTCTCTTTTCAGAGGACGTTTTCATGTCTCAAACCTTGACTCAAAAAAATGTTAAGGCGTCTATCCAATAGGAAATTTAATGCTCTTTTCAACAGTATCCTCAAACTGTAATTTACACAGCAAATTAAAGGAGTTACGACAAATTTAATGAAATAAGGTCAAAATCACGAAAAAAAAGTTTGAAGTTAAAATAACTTGAAAAAAAAGGGTTTCAAAAAAAATTTCTATGAGACATTTTTTGTTGCAAATTAGTTGTAGAATGGACTGGTACCTTATTGTTTTGTCAACAATGAGTGGTGAGATGTTTCCTCATATCTTGCCATCCAAACGCCACTTGTTAGTTATTTGAAGTAATGTTTGAAGAAGCGGTTTCATAGAATGGCATATATGTATGCCATTATGTATATATATAATATATTGTAGTCTTACATACTCCCCCCCCCATTCCATACTGCATCCACATACAGGATGGATGCACGGAAAACCTAGGGTTTTGAACAAGTGTTCAGTACGTTTAGTTGAACGTATTGGGGTGGATGCGGGAGAAGGAAAAAGACGAATGAAAACAAATGGATCCGTTCATTAAATGTAATAATAAAAACTTCAAAATATTATACAAATCATGTAATTAGTATGAAACATCAAACTTATCAAGTAATTTGGGGAAACATATCGGGTTTGGGTACCTGTTGTACTCCTGTAACATATGAGCTGACTTCCATTGGTATCTGTACATTCTATAATTAAATGCTTTATTAGTAGGAAACACTCTGGGTGGGTTTAATAATACAATTACAGGAGTTTCCTGAATATGGGCATCCCCTTGAAATTTCACTTTGGCTGGCAATGGATCGCCACCGAATAACATTTTTATGGTATCAAATGCACTTCTTTCACAATTAGGTTCATTGCAAAGTATAATTCTCCTATGTACACAATCTTGTAGAGGGAAATTTGAATTTCTGTTGAAATTGCCAATTGAACCAACATTAAAAACATATTGTTTAATAATGCATGCATTCCAGGGGACGTCCCATTGGATAAGTATTGGATCAGTTTAACCAGTTGTTAAGCGATAAGACTGTTTCTCTCGATGTAATTTATTTATTACTGTTTCAATGTTACGTCGTAACATTGAACTTTCATCTATTAGGTTTAGTAGGCAGTCCGTCGAATGTCACATCCGTATTCAAGGTGAAACACCAAAAAACCCAAGAAATATGAGGTTTATGGTGCCCTGGCACCATGGTGGCACCACTTTTATTTCCATGGTGGTATAGAAAGTAATTCATGCAAATCCTAAGGTACAATGAGAATTTTTCCTCAATTTCAAAGCTTGGATAAAATTAGTAAGCAGTAAAGGAACCGAAATATTGAAAAATTGGATATTTTGTGAATATTATCCCCCCACCCATCCCCTCCTCCTGCAAATTTTGGTACTCTGGTGAAATCATGTACAACTCGGAAGTTATTTTAGTCAAACAAAAAAAGAAACACACAAATCGGTTGGAAATTGAGGCCTGGGCAGAGTTTACAAGATTATTCCCGCAAACGTACGTTTTTTAAGCATTAACCCCCCCTTTCCCCCCCTTAAAAGGCGAAATTCTAAATTCCGGCGCCGTAGTGCACAACTAGATAGTTTTCCGCGTTGAAGAAAAAAAGAACCACGAAAATCGGTTGAGAACTAAGGCCTGGGCAGAGTACACAAGATTGTGCCCAAAAACACACGTTTTTTGAGCATTAACCCCCCCTTTCCCCTCCTTAAAAGGCAAAATTCGAAATTCCGGCGACGTAGTGCACAACTAGACAGTTTTCCGCGTCGAACAAAAAACGCTGCAAATTATTACACAATGGTTTATTATTTTTCTATATAGATCACTCGTCTACAAAATCACCAACCATCCAATACCTATGAAGAGAAGAAAAAAAAAAAAAAAATCAAAATCACCAACCATCGATTGCATTTTGGTCAGCTCTAATTTGAACGGAGATTAGGCCTCTTTTGCGATTCACACCCGTGTTTTGATTTATATATATATATTTATATATTTCAATATAAACCCTTAAATTTTCGTAGGGAGCGAACGGTTAGTCCTACAGAGCTCCGCGTGGTCTCAAAAAATTCTAAAAATTCTATAGAATCTTAAACTGAAGGAAAAACAATACCTTTATATCAAAATTTTTTGAGTTAGGGCGTTTTCAAAATTTCAAAATTGATTTTGGAACCCTTAGAAGTGACCTACATCAACCAAAAGCTTCGGGGTACAACTAGACCCAAAATGGAGCCTACATACCAAATTTCATCAAAATCGGTCAATGCTAAGTGGCAAAAGTGCCGCGTACGGCGTACGGCGGACGGACAGCCAAATTTTTATTCGATTTTTGGATTCTACGTACCTTGAAACGTAAACCATCAAATTTTGAGGGGGTGTTAAAATTTTTTTTTTCTTGGTCGATTCCAAAGGTTCATTATTGAAAATAATAAACCAAAAGAACCACGAAAATCGGTTGAGAACTAAGACCTGGGCAGAGTAAACAAGATTTTGTTACACACACACATACACACACACATACACACACACATACACACACACACACATACACACACACACACACACACACAGACATACACCTATGGTTTTTTTCGTGGATTTGGATTCAGAATGGTCTAAAACGGATTACTGTGTGGTTATTTTTTTTTCTGTTGAGTGTTGTCCTCCTTCACCCCAGATCGATCGCATAAGGACGCCCAAGTCTTACTGTGGGACGTCCTAAAAATAACCAGTAACTATATCAAAAAAGAAATTTTTCCCTGCGCTGGGTGGTTTTTCGTCCAATCCTAGTTGTGCCCCGGAGTCCGCCGCATCTGCATGCTCGCTGGGTTGAATCCCATTTGCAAATGTGGACGAGATGTAGATGGTTGAATCCGGGTTTATAGTGATGGGACAATAATAGTCCCTTGTGAATAGTGATAGCACCCAGAATTCTTTTAAAAATTTGGCCCATTTCGTTAGAGTCTGTCCCGAGAATATCATGGAGAAGGCAATCTCCTGACCCGAAAACCACTCGGTGAAAACTGGGAATTCCTGTGGGCCTTCTGTCACGTACTTTTCGAACATTTTTAGAAGTCGTCTCCATCCTGTCTGTAGCTCTATCGGGTGAGTTTCCAGGGCTGCCAATATCGCGTTCGCTGGTGCCCCTGCATCCGTGGGATCACTCCTGTACGTTGCTGCTTCCATTGTTATCGCTTTGATGTGCTGCTGTAGACTCATCGGGCTCATCGTTACTTGAAAGATCATCCTCATCAGACGTCTGTGCTATAACAGATTAAAATCGGTTTAAAATATACTGCTGATCAATAGTAAATATATTTACAATATAAATTGATTAATTGCACAAATGAACGTATTGAATGAATATATTTTAATGTACTTGTACGTACCTCTAGGTTACAGGGTCTCACAGGTTTTTTCTTTAAGGGCAGAACGAAATCCTCATCTTCTTCTTCCAAGTAATAATCTTCTTTTAGGTAAGTGCGTCTCCTGCGTATTATAGGAAGCCCATGTGATTATTGGCTTCAAAACCCCCTGAAAATTATTGTTAGGATGTCCCTCCAGCGTAAACATAAGTTTTTAAGGTCTAAAAGGCTTATTTCAGTGCTGTACTGTTTGTTCGAAAGTGAGGTTATTTGGAACTTCAACATCAAACTTCAGGTAAGCTCAATTTTCTTTGAATTTTAGCTTCTTTATACGTTTTTTTGTGTGTTAAAAACTATTGAATAATGTACTTGAATAGTTTCTATAAGAAACTATAGCTTCTTCTACTCGGAAAACTTAAATTTACAGTCAGGAGAGACATAACGCACTTCCCCTAGTAAAACACGAGGCTGGGGCAAGTGCGTTTTGTCGTTTGGGGAAAGTGCGTTTGAATCATAGCATGATGTTACTTGTAAAGATGCTTCCTGCATGCTACGTTTTTTCGAACAATTTTTGCTCTAGTTTGGGACTTTTTCAGCTTCAACCTTTCCTAAAAATATACGTTCCTTCTTAACTTTTTGTTTGCTATTTTATTTAAGATTTGAACTATGCTGAGTAGGTATAATTTGGGAGTCTTTGCGGCGAAACCTGTTGTTTGCATGATGGATGACGCATGTCTATTTTATATTTCTTTAAGGATGGTTCGTAACTACAAGAGAAAAACTCAAGACGGATCATTGAAGGACTTCCTCGCTCATCTTGAAGATAGCGGGATAAATGGGCTATTACCTAAATGAAAATTTTCAACTGTTTACCTTATTTACTTAATAATTAATATTATTTATTATTGAATAAATTTTTCTCAATTTGAAAACATCCTTGAACTTTTTGTATAAATTTAGATTATAGTCAGAAGAAAAAAACGCACTTACCCCAGTGTCCGGGGCAAGTGCGTTTTTAACAAGGGTTCGCAAATAGCGACATTTTTTTTTTTTTTTTTTTTTTTTTATTCCCAAAAACAATGCTTTTGGGAATATAATCTTATATGGGTCCATCCTTCATGAACCAACGAACAGCATGAAACAAGAATAATTGCACTATGGTCATAGGTTCATAAAAATTTTTCATTGAGAAATCAAATTAGTAGTTTTTCCGAACGCACCTGCCCCGTATATCCTTAGTTTTTTACCGGTGCCATAGGTGTAGATGGTCCAGCTTTCACTTTTGTGAAAATCCAATTTTGCGGCAATTCATCTTTGAAATTGCGCCAGATTTTAAATATTTTCAGAATTCTTTCAAGATGTAGTACTTTTCCAAAATATTTATTCATTGGTTGAATCATTAATTCATGCGTGTGTGATTCCAGATGATATTGTTCCTAAAAACGCTGCAAATCATTGCTCAAAGGTTTATTATTTTCTGTATAGATCACCCTTCTGTATAGATCACTGGTTCTCCATCAATAGCACCTACCACCATCTGTATTCTCCCTTGACCTTCCCTCTCAAATTTCAGCTTCCTGCGTTCAATAGGATTGAAAATGACTTCGGAGCTCACTCAGCTGATCAGTGATCTGAAGAGTGAAGAAGATCTCCTCGAATGCTGAAGACGTCTGGAAGAGCACTTCCATTCAATAGGATTGAAAATGGCTTCGGAGCTCACTCAGCTGATCAGTGATCTGAGGAGTGAAGAAGATCTCCTCGAATGCTGGAGACGCCTGAAAGAGCACTTCCATTCAATAGGATTGAAAATGGCTTTGGAGCTCACTCAGCTGATCAGTGATCTGAGGAGTGAAGAAGATTTCCTCGAATGCTGGAGACGCCTGGAAGAGCACTTCCATTCGATAGGATTGAAAATGGCTTTGGAGCTCACTCAGCTGATCAGTGATCTGAGGAGTGAAGAAGATCTCCTCGAATGCTGGAGACGCCTGGAAGAGCACTTCCATTCAATAGGATTGAAAATGGTTCCGGAGCTCACTCAGCTGATCAGTGATCAGAAGAGTGAAGAAGCCTTTGAGCAATGATTTGCAGCGTTTTTTACCCACCAACATTTTTTTTACCTACCAACTTTTTTTTACCTACCAGCTAGGTGCTACCTACCACACCATACTGGCTTCACACCTTCACAATCAAGTTTATTAGAAAGAACTAAACGCTTCACACTCGATTGGAAAAATAGAAAGCTTCATATGGAAATTTGATTACTGGTTACGCAGAGGCAAAACTGTATACAAATCGAAGAAATGAACAGCGATCGCATTTTAGTCCGATAAAATTTGAATGGAGATTAGACCTCTTTTGCGATTCACACTCATGATTCTGTTTTATCGAAGGAAAACCTTTAAGTACTCGTAGGGACCGAACGGTTTGTCCTACAGAGCTCCGGGTGGTCTCAAAAATTTTAAAAAATTCAATACTATTTAAAATTGGTGAAAAAACGATACCTTTATTTCGAGAGTTTTCGAGCTAGGGCACTCCTGAAAATTTCAACCCTTAATTTTCACCCCTTAGAAGTGACCTACATCAACCAAAAGCTTCGCGGCACAACTAGACCCCAAATGGAGCCCATATACCAAATTTGAACCAAATCGGTCCAGTGTTGCTAAGAAAAGTGCCGCGTACGGCGGACGGCGTACGGCGCACAGTGGGCAAAATGACCAATCTAGGTGGACAAAAGTCAAGTCAAAACATGGGAATCTCTAATATTAGTCATTGTTCATTATGAGTTCGCAGTCCCCAAAACGTTAACATTTACATTATCAAAACCTTCTATTGCTGTAAAAACTTCGATCAAAAGTGTCGCTGTTTCCTGTTCGAATAAGATCGTATTATCAGCTACTATGAACCCCCAACTTTTCTCGTCTACGCTGCAGTTAGTTGTAGGCAGAATCGTTCCAGGCTTGGTTTCGGCAATAATGGAAACCATTGAAAGGAGTAAGTACTATTTTTTCCTGCTAAAATTGTAAAAATAGTGTCTGATGCTGTATGTTTATGAGTATACGCCATACCGTATTTCTAAAAATGATAATTTACATCTTGGAGTTAAAGTAGCACACGGCCAAGAGTTGCCAAGGAAATCCGATTTTTTTTCGTTTATTTAAGTGTTCTAGTTTTGGTATTCAACCACCTTTTTTTGCGATTTTATGCGTTTTCCGAGTTACTTAATAAAATGGTTGATTTTCAGGTATAAATATCACGATTCCTCGCCATCAATTTGCTACCAAAGAAAGATGGCCACGAAAACCTCACTAGGTATGTGATCGGGTTAGGTAATCTCGACGATTCTTCAAAAATATTAAATTTAAAAATGATCAAAAATTCTGTGATAGACTTTTCGAAAAAATCGGAGAGAGGTGGGAAAATAGCCATGGGAAAGACGACATTTTTTCCAACAAATATTCGACATGGCTGAGTGGGAAAGAGTTTGAAGTTGTCATTTCTTACAAAATTACTCAAGGAATCATGAACCAACCAGCTGTGCGTCCCGAAAAACCGTTTGAGGACTCAAGTGATAAAACAAAAAGAAGAAAAGAGAAAGAATTGTTGACTGCTGGTCCCGAAAAGTTATGCTTAGCGGCGCTCACTGCTCTCAACTCAGCAGAAGACAGGTCCACAAGCCGTATCTTGAAAGAAGCAACTTCAAGCACATCAACAGTTGAATCTTCTACGATGTCGAATAAGAACATGACTATAATATTTTCAAATTCAATTTTTCAGAGTTATATTCGTCTAACACTGTAATAATGTCATTAATCTCAAAGTAATTAATCAGTAGGACCTACCTAATTATAATGTCAAGAATTTAAGATAAAACATGAACAACAATATTATGATACACCGTTTGCCTACTTTCATTGAAGTCAAGAAAGCTTTTCATTATTTTTCCCGTAATCAGTGTCTTTTTATTCAATTTTGAATAAAAAACCGACCAAAAAATAATTTTGTCCACCTAGATTGGTCATTTTGCCCACTGTGCGGCGTACGGCGTACGGCGGACGGACGGAAATTTTTTCATTCGATTTTCGTATTCTACGTATCTTGAAACGTAAAACATCAAATTTTGAGGGGGGGTTAAAATTTTTTTTTTTCTTGCTCGATTCCAAAGGCTTATTATTGAAAATAATAAACCAAAAAGCTAAAAGAACCAAAATGTTGCCAAAATATCATAAGAATAATATCAAAAGAAAGGTTAAGTTTGTAGGTCAAACATTTTAAACCATGCGAAAAGAACGAATTTTGAAATAGTTGAAAACAATTTGGAGTTAGTTTATTTAAAATTGTAGCTTTGGTAATTCAAACCACCTTTTGCCGAGCAGAAGCAGCACCAATAATCAAATCGACTTCATATTATGGGTGGTTTTCCAGTGTCGTAATAAACTATAGTTAAGCAGAAAAAAGCGCGAATCAATAGCGATAGGGCTTGTGATAAGCTGTGATGTGCGACAGTCTCTTATCTCATGCCTCTGCAGCTTTGAAACAAACGTTTAGTTCTTGCTCAGTTTTATTCCGAGCTCATACGGAACCACCAACAACCGAACCTGACATTGCTGAAAATTGTATTTAAAAAAAAACTAGATTCACAGACGTTTCAAGATACGTAGAATCCGAAAATCGAATAAAATAGTTTCCGTCCGTCCGCGGCACTTTTCTTAGCAACACTGGACCGATTTGGTTCAAATTTGGTATATGGGCTCCATTTGGGGTCTAGTTGTGCCGCGAAGCTTTTGGTTGATGTCAGTCACTTCTAAGGGGTGAAAATTGAGGGTTGAAATTTTCAAGAGTGCCATAGCTCAAAAAATCTCGAAATAAAGGTGTGAATCACCAAGAGGTCTAATCTCCGTTCAAATTTTAGCAAACCAAAACGCGATCGCTGTTCATTTCTTCGAGTTGTGTTCAGTTTTGCTTCCTTAGCAAGCAGGAATCAAATTTCCGTATGAAGCTCCCTATTCTTCGAATCGAGTGTGAATCGTTGAATTCTTTCTAATAAACTTGATTGTGAAGGTGTGAAGGCAGTACCATGTGGTGAGTTGATAGGTAAAAAAAAGTTGGTAGGTAAAAAAAAAAAACGCTGCAAATCATTGCCCAAAGGTTTATTTTTTTCTGTATAGATCACCCTTCTGATAGATCCCTCCCTACCAACCGTAGGTACCTACTACCTACTAGGGCATTTTTGAAAAAGAGTTAAATTGATATTTCGGTCACTTTGCCTTTTTCAAAAATATTGAAAAAGAGAGCACAAAAAGTTGAAAATTTCAAACCCAACCTCCAACCAATTGGAAATGAAGAGTTGAAATTTTCAAAATGCTCTAGTAGGTTCCTATGGTTGGTAGGGAGGGATCTATACAGAAGGGTGATCTATACAGAAAATAATAAACCTTTGAGCAATGATTTGCAGCGTTTTAGAGACCACGCGGAGCTCTGTATTTTCTTTTTTTTTAGTTCCCGTTTTACGATCCCTAAAAATCCGCTACTACTGGGAATGTAGTACCTTGGAAGTATTTGACATTTTTTTTATTACGCCTTATCGCGGAAGGTGCGGGAAATCCCCCAACTACCCCACCCTCAGCTCAAAGTGTCTAACGAAGTGCTCCATATTGTTGCTCCATTACAACACTGAACGACCAAATCTTAAAGAACGAAAGTCTTACTCTGATATAAACCAGGAAGTTCCGATCAGGCTCGGTTGAGAGCGGCATTTCCTGGACGACCGGTTGGCCAAGTTACCGGTTGAGGTGGGTCGACAAATCAACATTCGCGAACCCGCGACTTGTGCCGACGAAACTGCGGTTTTCTTCAGCGGCGGCCGCGTACTGGTCGTAGCTTACGACCTTCCAGCGTCGAAATGGCTTCCGAGAAGGGGCTTGACGGCGAGAGAGGGGATTCGCTTCAACTCACTCAACGGTCTGTCAATTTGTTTGGTCTATTCAATCAATTGTACGCATATCGTTCACGACTCCTTTCAGCTTGAGCTTCAGCGGAGGTTTTTAGTTTATTATTTTCAATAGTGAACCTTTGGAATCGAGTAAGGGAAAAAATTATAACCCCATCAAAATTTTATGGTTTACGTTTCAAAGAATTCATAAATTGAATAAAAAGTCTGTCAAGTGGGAGTGGCACATAGCTTCTTCGTATTCATAACCAGATATTACAGATGATCCGATCCATTGTAGATAATCTCAAAACATTAATCTCTGTACCCTTCACTACCCTCATAGGGGACCATCTACACGCTAATTGTCTGTATCAACCCTTAGTATAAATATTTCTTTATTTAAAAAAAATTTAGATGCCTACAGTACAGTAGCTATACAGCAGTCATAACATAAATAATATAATACAATGGGACGGAATAAAACCAACGAATCGGGTCAGGTAAAACAATAGGAAGCATAAAAAGAATTATAATTTAACCTGTGAACCATTGAAAGTAGCCCAGTGGGTGGAGGCTGCGCAGGCCGGGCCACCCACCATGGCGGCTCCCCATACCAGGCAACCCATGGCCGCGACATCCAGCACAATGACTGGACGCCACCACTACCAGACACCCTCCGCACCATAATCTCCGGCAAGTAGCAGAAAAGGAGGCGCTAAGGAAACCGCCCCCGGGACCGACCAGGCGACAGCCCAACCGACGAGGGAGGACATCCACAATCACACACTCACACATACCTATAATCAAATTTATTATTGTGATTGTATTTAATACAATCACATCACTGTTGAACATTAAAAACACAAAACAACAAAATATCAAAGATAACTACACAAATGATATCACAGATGAAAATATAACATAATGGCAAAAAACAACTAGACAGAGTAGGAATTTTAATGGAAATTTAATGCTCTTTCCAATGGTATAATCAAATTTGAATTTACTTCATTAATTAATGGAGCTATGTGACAGTTTTAGTGAAGAAGGTCGAAAACACGAAAAAAACGTCTGCCAAGTGGGTGTGGCACATAGCTTCCTCGTATCCATAACCCGATTATATAGATGATCCGATGCATAGTAGTTAATCTCAAAACACCAATCTCTAAGTACCTTTCACTACTTTCATAGGGGACCATCTAAACACTACTCTGTAACATCCCTGAAAATTTCATCGAAATCGGATGAGAATTGAGGAAGTTACGCTGTGGCAAGGAATTCATGACAGACACACAGACAGACTATAAACAGACTAAACGGCAGAAGCCACAGCTATTACATTAGCTCTTGAATATATTATAGTCAACCACTCAAACTCAAACGTTACTCATGCAATAATTTGTACGGATTCTGAAAGCGTCGTAAGAGCTATTTCTAGTGATAAGCTTACTAAATTCAACAATCACATCATTGCCAAGATAATAGAATTAGTAGAGAATTGTAGAGATGGGAATGTTGACGTTCATTTTGTATGGGTTCGGGCACATAGTGGTTTATTATATAATGACAGAGTGGACAGAGCTGCAAAAACTGCTGCAGTGATAGGTGATGCGATGGAATGTCTTCTGCCTAAGGAAGATTTTTATAGTACATTTAAGAAAAAGGTGAAAATAGAATGGCAAATTAGGTATGTGGAGTGTGACAAAGGTAGATTCTTCAAAGGCATACACCCACAACTTAAAAGCGACCCATGGTTCAAACATGTCGATTCTAACAAGAAATTCGTTCGAGCTATATGTAGAATGAGGAGTAAACATGCTTTGAGTCCGTCGTACTTGGCCATAGTAACAAGAAGCAATGACGAAGAAATTAATGATGACTCATGCGCCCATTGTGGTGGAGAAGGAACTGTAGAGCACATTGTGATGCAGTGCGATCGGTACTCTGTCTCTAAAGATGTCTTGTTTAAAAAGTTGTATGTATTGTTGGAAACACCGTTTAATCATAAATGTATATTAAGAGAAGGAAATTTAAATATTTTTCAATTATTGTTGGAATTTTTAGAAGAAAATAGTATTAAAATATAAGTTTAGTCGATAATGTGATTATTATATAATTTTCATAGATATCTAACGTTTATGTCGTTTGATTATGGCTGAATGTTAAATACCATGCCAATAAAGAATATTAAAAAAAGATAACATCCTGTATTTCGTCACGCTAGTGGCAACACCAGGTATCTCATTTTTTCCAATTTTTCAGGGGAGCCAAAAAACTTATTTGCACAACAGGTGTATCTCAGAAATGGATCTCAATAAGCAACAGGCGCTATCTCAACGCCTAACTTTGTGTCCCTGATTATTGATAAATAACAACTTATTTATGTCTTTCATAGGACTCACTTTTCCCTTACAACTTCTTACAGGTATATAAACTAAAAAACACATGAATTTCTCAATAATACATTCAGGAAAACTTACCATCGGAAATGTCCCTTCCTGAGATAGCATGTGTTGACGAACAAATTGAGATAACCACTGTTAACTGATAAGTGTAAATTACGATTTAAACCTGTTGTCCTGATGAAGAAACTAACTTCACCATTCGATTCCCCATCAGATTTTACTTAAAAAACGCTGCAAATTATTACACAATGGTTTATTATTTTTTATTTTTCTATATAGATCACTCGTCTGCAAAGCCACCAACCATCCAACATGAAGAAAAACATAGATCGCATTTCGGTCAGCTAAAATTTGAACGGAGATTAGGCCTCTTTTGCGATTCACACTCGTGTTTCTGATTTATCGTACGTCCAAACTTTAAATTCTCGTAGTGAGCGAACGATTTGTCCTACAGAGCTCCGGGTGGTCTCAAAAAATTCTAAAAATTCTATAGAATCATAAATTGGAGGAAAAACAATACCTTTATATGAAAATTTTTTGAGTTAGGGCTTTTTCAAAATTTCAAAATTGATTTTGGAACCCTTAGAAGTGACCTACATCAACCAAAATCTTCGGGGCACAACTAGACTCCAAATGGAGCCTACATACCAAATTTAATCAAATTCGGTCAATGCTAAGTGGCAAAAGTGCCGCGTACGGCGTAAGGTGGACGGACGGCCAAATTTTTATTCGATTTTTGGATTCTACGTACCTTGAAACGTAAACCATCAAATTTTAAGGGGGTGTTAAAAATTTTTTTTCGGTCGATTCCAAAGGTTCATTATTGAAAATAATAAACCAAAACGGTTCTTAAACCGAAACAGCCAAAAAATGAGATAGCTGGTGTTGCCACTAGCGTGACGATTTGTGACCTTACTCGTTTTGGTTCGCAATGTGCACCTTCGTTTGCAATGAATACAATGAGACCAGGAACTCATCACAGAATTATTGATATATCATTCATACCGTGATGACTGATGATGTATGGACGTGAAAAATTAAATGGATGTGAATCGACTCCACTTTTTATTGCCTGAAGAGCACTTAGTGAATTAACCCGTATACTGCGATAGAATAAGAAAAAACATTATGAACCTATTTGGAATCGGAACTTACAAGTAGAACAAAAATGTATCCTCAATAAAGAATTTATTCAACTTAAAAATAGGTGCAGTTAAATTACAATTTCATCTTTTCTCAAAATGAAAACATTTAAAGTACCACACAAAATTGTACATACATACACTTTTCATTATCATTATATACAATATTTATTCATTTTTCTCTCTTCGTCCGTGAAGGACGACAAAAGATTTAGTCTTTGTTGATAATAAAAACAAAATGAATAGAATAGATACTGGTACAGGAATGAAATATTACTATAATAAAGTGTACAGCACAACGTATTCATATAACTCTAATCGACGTATTGGGTTTAGAGGACTCCAGGGTTCTCGTAGGTTGTGATGACTATGAGGAATTGAAAGGGGAAAGGTTTGTGGCGCGGAGAGGGGGAAAACAGCCTTATAATGGGTAGATTAACTGTGTCGTCTGTCCTGATTTTCATCGATTCTCTCTCTGGTAGACGTCGCGGCCTGCTATGCCAGTTCCTTCGGAGTCGCCCAGCCAGGGGTATTTGTTGGGGCACTCCCTGCACGTTGACAGGTACCTGTAAGGGTGAATTTCAAGAATGGTTAGAGCAATGATGTAACTACAACGTTAAAATTAATGTCCTACAACGTTAAAATTAATCACCGTCGTGGGTGTGAAATGGAAGATGCTGACGCCATGTCGAGATTGTGTTTGAACAGCCAATGCAATCTAGTGACGAACATGATCCGTGGTCCAGAGAATAAACTACTCGTCAAAGATGAACATATCCCCGAAATCCTCAGAACCTACCATGATGATCCTGAGTCAAGTGGCCATGATGGTTTCCTACGAACATATTTTAAGATCAAGGCAAGATTTTTCTGGTCAGGAATGAAGAAGAAAATCAGATCGTATGTCAAAAGTTGCCATGAGTGTCAGGTTCACAAGTTCAAGTTCAGAACCAAACCTGACACAATGATCATCCGAGAAAAATCTCTGGTACCCTTTGAGAGTATACACCTTGACTTTGGCGAGAGAAAGAAGAAATCAGAGGGAACTGCCGAAACTCAGTCATTTCTTGTGAGTGTTGACGAAGCGTCCAGATTCGTTCACGCCAAAGCTATGAAAGAAAGTTCCACGGCCGTAATTAACTATCTGAAGAGTTATCCACATATTAGAAAAGTGAAGAAAATACTGTCTGATAACGGTTCTCAGTTCAAGTCAGAACAAATAAGGAAATTCGCAACTGACAGAGGAATCGAATGGGTGAACTCAGCACCATATCATCCCCAAGGTAATGGTTTAGTTGAGAGAAAGATTCGCGACCTCAAACAATTCTTCGCCATGTACCCCAATTTCAAAGAAGGTTGGAAGAAATGTCTCGACGCTGCAGTGAATCATTCCAACCTTCCAACCTTCTGTATACCAATTGGATGCTCACCTAAGTTCAAGGCTTTTAAAACCAAACCTCTATTTCCAGCAGACGTAAGATACGGTATCACCGAAGACATGGTCGAAGAAACCGAGAAAACACCAAATGACTACAACATTTCAATGAAGACTCAGTTTAATCGGAGACACTCATCGAAAATACCACAATTCAGAGAAGGAGGACAGATTCTAGTCCAATGTAGATCAAAAGACAAAACCCCAATCATCAAAGGACCATATTTGATCAAGAAGATATGTTGGATGGATGGATTTCCAAAAACGATTACGTATCAAGATGATGATGGAGGAGACAAAGTGGCATCCTGCCGAAATGCTTTACCTTATCACAGTCGGAGCAGTGATGGAACTTGAGTGGGGGGATGTAACTACTTCATAACATTATAATGCTTTCGCTGTGTTACCATAACAATATGGAGACAATAAAATGAGAAATAGTTTTGAATTGGAACAAGTTTGATGTTTTAATTACAAAATAACTATATTTCAATTTAAATGTAAGGAACCCCTTACAAATGATGAACCTAGTAAATATGAGGGCATTCCCAAAATTAAATCCACTAATTTCCTAAAAATTATATAAAATAAGAACACGGCTTTTCCATTATCAGCACCAAGCATCAATATTTTCGCTCAGGTTTACTATAGATAGATAGATACATATTTGTTTATAGGCTCTATTTTGTAAAACCCTTATGTACTCGTATGGAGCGAACGGTTTGTCCTGCAGAGCTCCGGGTGGTCTCAAACATTTTTAAAAATTCAATACAAATTCAATTGGTGAAAAAACGATACCTTTATTTCGAGAATTTTCGAGCTAGGGCACTCTTGAAAATTTCAACCCTTAATTTTCACCCTTTAGAAGTGACTGACATCAACCAAAAGCTTCGCGGCACAACTAGACCCCAAATGGAGCCCATATACCAATTTGAACCAAATCGGTCCAGGGTTTCCGTACGGCGGAAGGACGGAAAATTTGTTATTCGATTTTCGGATTCTACGTACCTTGAAACGTAAAACATCAAATTTTGAGGGGGGGTTAAAATTTTTTTCTTGCTCGATTCCAATGGATCATTATTGAAAATAATATACCAAAACGATATCTTTATTATCTAGAGTTTTTGAGCTTAGGCGTTTTGAAAATTTCAACCCCTATTTTTGACCCCTTAGAAGTGTCTGACACTAACCAAAAGCTGCAGGGCTCAACTAAACCCTAAATGGAGCCAATTACGAATTTCAATCGATATCGGTCCATGGAAACTGGACAAAGTGCTGCGTAAGGAGGATGGACGGACAATTTTTAATTCGGTTTTTGGATTCTACATAATATGTAGAACCCAAAAACCGAATTAAAAACGTATTATACAGGGTGTAAGCCTAACGGGTCTGCCATACGGTACCAGTCGATTCTACAACTAATTTGCAACAAAAAATGTCTCTTAGCGATTTTTTTAAACCCTTCGTTCTCGAGTAATTTTAACTTTAAACTTTTTTTTCTCGTGATTTTGACCTTATGTCATTAAATTGGTCATAACTCCGTTAATTAGCTGTGTAAATTACAATTTGAGGATACCGTTGAAAAGAGCATTAAATTTCCTATCGGATAGATGCCTTAACTTTTTTTTTAGTCAAGGTTTGAGACATGAAAACATCCTCTAAAAAGAGAATTTTACGTAATTTTGGAAACCTTGCATTTTTTCAATCGCAAATTGAACTACGAGGATCAACATTTTTTCAAGATGCAAAAACAGTAAAAACTGCGCCAGAATCTCAGCTTTCCAATGGTATAATCAAAACATATTTTACTACCGAATTTAGGGGAGAATATTGTGTTTGAACGTGGAAAAACGTGCATTTGTTCAACGAAATCGGCGCACCGCCTAGTCGATCTGAGGGGTCGGATGATAGCAGAGGGTGGGTCGGCCTCCGGAAACAGGAGGGCCAGAGCGCTGATTTCGTTGAAAAATTCACGTTTTTCCGTGTTCAAACACAAATTTCTCCCCTAAATTCGTTTTTAGAATATGTTTTGATTATACCATTGGAAAGCTGAGATTCTGGCGCAGTTTTTACTGTTCTTGCATCTTGAAAAAGTGTGGATTCTCGTAGTTCAAGTTGAGATTGAAAAACGCTGCAAATTATTACACAATGGTTTATTATTTTTCTATATAGATCACTCGTCTACAAAATCACCAACCATCCAATATGAAGGAAAAAAATAAAATAAAAAATAAAAAATAAAAATAATAAAAAAAAATAAAATAAAAAAAAATTCAAAAAAAATAAATAAAAATCACCAACCATCGATCGCATTTCGGTCAGCTCTAATTTGAACGGAAATTAGGCCTCTTTTGCGATTCACACTCGTGTTTTGATTTATATATATATATTTCAATATAAACCCTTAAATTTTCGTAGGGAGCGAACGGTTTGTCCTACAGAGCTCCGCGTGGTCCTAAAAAATTTTAAAAATTCTATAGAATCTTAAATTGAAGGAAAAACAATACCTTTATATCAAAATTTTTTGAGTTAGGGCGTTTTCAAAATTTCAAAATTGATTTTGGAACCCTTAGAAGTGACCTACATCAACCAAAAGCTTCGGGGCACAACTAGACCGCAAATGGAGCCTACATACCAAATTTCATCAAAATCGGTCAATGCTAAGTGGCAAAAGTGCCGCGTACGGCGGACGGACGGCCAAATTTTTATTCGATTTTTGGATTCTACGTACCTTGAAACGTAAACCATCAAATTTTGAGGGGGTGTTAAAAAATTTTTTTTCTTGGTCGATTCCAAAGGTTCATTATTGAAAATAATAAACCAAAAATTCGAGGTTTCCAAAATTACGTAAAATTTTCTTTTTAGAGGATGTTTTCATGTCTCAAACCTTGACTCAAAAAAAAGTTAAGGCATCTATCCGATAGGAAATTTAATGCTTTTTCAAACGGTATCCTTAAATTGTAATTTACACTGCAAATTAAAGGAGTTATGACCAATTCAATGACGTAAGGTCAAAATCACGAAAAAAAGTTTAAAGTTAAAATAACTTGAAAACGAAGGGTTTAAAAAAAATTGCTATGAGACATTTTTTGTTGCAAATTAGTTGTAGAATTTACTGGTACCGTATGGCAGACCAGTTAGGCTTACACCCTGTATACATATTATGTACCTTTAAACGTAAACGTAAAAGGGAGGGTTTTTTTTTAAATCCTTGTTCGATTCCGGAGGTTCATTATTGACAATAATAAACCAAAAGTGATGTTTGAGAATTTGGAAACACTTCTCCAACATCATGCCATAACTATTTCTTGAAATCTTTTACACGATTTATTCACAAAGTAAGAAACGGGGATGCCTACGAACACCATTAGGAAAGTCAGTCTTATTTCTACCGACTCCCAGCAAAATTGGATTTCCAGCTCATGCCAATTTATATTCAGTCATTGATTTGTACTTTACGATAGGTGATCATAGAAGGTAGACAATTCCGCTAATGTCGTTTCGTTTCTTTAGAAGTTCGTGAGACTCGTCGTATGTATGAGGGTTGGGGGCTCATTGTCCTTTCTTAATATTCTGTAGCGACAGGCTTTTAGATGTCTGCGCTATTACAAAACGAATTTACGATATTAAAGCTGTTGTAATTGCGTATTAAGGGGATATTCAAGAGGAGCGTTTTATTGCGAGTCTCGTAGGAAATGGAAATGGGGGAGCTGTGTTTGTCCTGGTTAGGGTTACCTCCTAGACAAGAGATTTGGAAAGTGGATGACAAAGGGAATTTAATCAACAAGTTACGATACAAAATTAGATGTTTAACTAAGTTACCTGAACGGTCATGAATACTGAAATTATCCGGGCTTATATGTGCACGTACATTATTCCTCTAGGGGTTCCTAGTTTACATACAAATCCTAGAGAGTCACTTCGAAGGTTTCTGTTCCACAATTACTCGTACGTACCTACCGCACTTGAAACTTTACTCTAAACTAAATCGTTTACATTGAGGCTTTTATTATTCGAAAATAATTCTCGTTTTATATGAAACTCCAGGATATACAGGGTGTGTTGGACCGGAAAACTTCGGGAGTCGATTCAACAACTAATTTAAGTAAGAAAATTTCTCTAAGCAATTTTGTTTTGACCCCTTGTTTTTCCAAGATTTATTCGAGTTTTCAAGCTTATGTAACTAAAATTACCATAACGGAAAATTTGACTCCCTTTCCAACTGTGCTCTTACTTTTACATTTTTACGGTAAAATAAGGTAGTTATGGTCATTTTAGAGACATATAAGGTCAAACACACGAAAAAAAAAATCTTGAAATTAAATAAACTTTAAAAAACAAGGGATTAAAACAAAATTGCTATGAGAAATTTTCTTACATGAAGTAAGTACTTCGACTTCCGAAGTTTTCCGGTCTTAGCATGAGACACCCTGTTTGAGTAGAGGAACATAATATGTTAATGTTAATTAAGAAATATTATTTCCTATCAAAACTCTCACCACTCAGATTTTTCTCGCTGAATCAAATACCTAGTGCCACTCACAAGGCTGTGTGAGTATCTAAAACAAAAGATACCCTAGTTCTCCTGATTCGGGTTCCTGTGGTGAAGTTTCAGTAGTTCTTATGGTACGGATTGTTGGATAATGATGCACTTAAGTAGGTATTCGAACGATTTTATGTTATAAAATATTTTCAGTGTGTCCTCCATTTTTCATGATAATGAGTTAGGGGCGATTTTCGAGGTCCTGTTGGTTGGCCTGCTAGAAGCCCAGACCTCACGCCCCTGGACTCATGCCCCTGTGTGGGGGGGGGGGGGGAGACCTGAAAGCTAGGGTTTATCAAGGAAGGGTGGATAAGAGGGATGAGATGTTGGAGAGGATTCACCGGTGCAGCAACCTCCGCAAGGATGCGGTTCGCCGCAGGTCCCGTTTGTGCATCTCCCAAAATGGGGGACACGTTGAAAATATTTTATAAAATAAAATCGTTAGAATACTTGAGCGCAGATAATCATTATCCAACAATCCGAACTATAATAACTATTGGCACTTCACCACAGGAACCCGAATCAGGAGAACTAGAGTATCTACATTCGTTTTACTTCCATGCCGTTATCACCCTACCTAGATGTTTTGTTTTAGTTTTAGTTTTAGTTTTATTTTTGTTTTAGATTCAGCGAGAAAAATCACTTGGAAAATCGCCCCACACTTCATTCACCCGCAAGTGATGAGTCACTACGTCCTGCTGAACCCACGAATTCGATAAAAATGTCACGCTCTTTCTCTCGAAAACACACATTTTTCGAAGAATAAAAGCATTTTAGAAAAATCCGAATACACCGTTGGAAAGCTGAGCTTTTGGACCAACTTTTAGGACTACTGCAGGAAAAAAAAGGACATTCAGTGGAGAGCAAACGATTTAAAAAACTGAAAGTTTTCAATAATTTGCACATTTTGTCTTTGGGTTTATTGCTTCCGAGTCTACCAAGGTAGCGGAAGCTTTGTTTTCACTTTTCAAGGATGAAAAAAAAAAGTTCTCCAAAATCAAAATTTTCACTCGCTTTTTGCGTTTTAGAACTTTCTGAACAATTTTGGTTCCGTGTCTGTGTGTCTGTGTGTCTGTCTGTCTGTCTGTCTGTCTGTCTGTCTGTCTGTCATGAATTCCTTGTAACGCGCATAACTATACGAAGTTATTGTCCGATTTCGATGAAATTTTCAGGGATTGTGCGGGTTGGTGTGTAGACGGTCCCCTATGAAAATCATCATCC
Source organism: Apolygus lucorum (assembly GCA_009739505.2). NCBI lineage: Eukaryota > Metazoa > Arthropoda > Insecta > Hemiptera > Miridae > Apolygus > Apolygus lucorum. The sequence goes on along the minus strand of CM019181.2, from coordinate 8,962,687 downwards.
CCGGACTGATAGAAGCGACTGCGCATGCGCAAACGTGAATTCCTTGTAGCGGCCATAACTTCTACATTTTTCATCCGATTTCAATGAAATTTTCAGGGATGTTACACATTAGTATTTAGATGGTCCCCTATGAAAATCATCACCTCCGGACGGATAGAAGCGACTGCGCATGCGCAAACGTGAATTTCCTTGTAACGGTCATAACTTCCACATTTTCAACCCGATTTCAATGAAATTTTCAGGGATGTTACAGATTAGTATTTAGATGGTCCCCTATAAAAATCACCACCTCTGGACGGATAGTAGCCATTGCGCATGCGCAAACGTGAATTCCTTGTAGCGGCCATAACTTCTACATTTTCCATCCGATTTCAATGAAATTTTCAGTGATGTTACAGATTAGTATTTAGATGGTCCCCTATGAAAATCATCTTCCCCGGACTGATAGAAGCGACTGCGAATTTTTTTGATCTAATCACATACACCTACTCACTTAATTTTTCATCCGAAGTTGATGAATTTTTCTAGGATTGTCCAGATTAGCGTGTAGATGGTCCCCTATGAGGGTAGTGGAAGGTACTTAGAGATTGGTGTTTTGAGATTAACTAATACCTATGCATCGGATCATCTATACAATCGGGTTATGGATACGAGGAAGCTATGTGCCACACCCACTTGGCAGACGTTTTTTTTTTTTTTTTACATTTAAATCTCTTTACAAAAAATTGAACTTGCACTATTGTGACAGGAAATTAAATGCTCATTCCAATGGTATAATCAGATTTTAATTTACTTCATTATTAACGGAGCTATGACAGTTTTTGTGAATTAGGTCGAAAACACGAAAAAAATCTTCAAAGTGAAATAACTCGAAAACAAAGTCTCTAAAAAAAATTTCTGAGACAATTTTTGTTGGAAATTAGTTGTAGAATCGATCCCTAGCCGATGGTGCGCCCTTAACGTTTACACCCTGTATATAGTATTAGTAGTAGTAGTATATAATATATACTAGATATTATCTAAACGTAGAACTACACCCTTTTCCACAAATAATATACGTTTTCAGGTAGTACTAACTGAGCTTATCCAATACCCCTGAACCTGCCGTATGTCACCTTTTTCTTCCTTTCCCTTTGTTACCTCCTTTTTATATTGTCATTTATTATGCTCTTGCCTTTATTTGAAGAGCTCTCGACCTCGGGTTCGAAAACCCCTTCCCTCCCAGGAATATCGCCTTCGGGTCTCGATCTCGTGCAGTCAAAACCCACTATCCCTCTTTCTTCTTCCTCATCTATCAGCATACATTTTAATTTATCTTTCGGTTGACATTATTTTGTAATTTAAATTTGTAACGTCCTAATTATTGTGATGAAAATGAGTCCAAATTTCCTGAAAGTCGGCAAAGAAACAATTGTATTGTATACAACAATATTGTATTGTACAATCGAACAATACGATGGTAGTAACCTACTGGTATCTACCGAATTCGGGAAAATAGATGAAGCCAGTAGGTATGAGCCACCTCAATGGTGTTTATCCCAGTCTGAGTCATCCGATATTTTTATAGTTAGATTACAAATCTCTGCTGTAAAACAATTTACTTGAATGTTCTTCATCACTCTTTTTTAATCGTACCTGCCTCGAGTTTATACTCGATATGTTTCAATTTTTCTCGCTGATCACGATTTTGGTGATAGGATTATCGAAATAATTAATGAATCAAGTAGCATTTGCAGAAGGGGGTAAACTGAGGGGATTACGCAGGTAGGACTCGACCTACCTATTGCTCGGGCTCAGATCCTTGCAGTGATGATGACCTTCGGGACTTTCAAAAATCCCAGAGCTCTCAGAGCTCAAAAAATAAGGGCAAGATTGTAGGTCATGCCTCGAATTTCTACTGTCTCTTCTGTCCAATCTGGACAAGAAAAATACATTAGTACGTCCGATGTCACTGTTTCTAACATCCAATGTCACTGTTTTTGACATCTGATGTCAAAATTTCTGACATCTGATGTTATTGATTCTGACAGCAGAATTGGATTCAACGGCCTCTAGCTCAAAAATTCTTGTATTCTCATTGATTGATTTGTCTAAGCAAAAACGAATGAATTCAATGTTAGGGCTTAGAAATAGTAAAATTAACGACGATTCAGTACCCCTATAGTAATCGAACAATATTTTCCCTGAAAGTGTTGAACCAAATTACCTCGTCAGTGTTGAAAAATAATTGTTTAATACTCAAGACGTACAATGGCTGTGAGGTAGAGATGATCACATCTAAATTTTCGTGAATAACAACCACATTGGAATAGAGGAGGAGTCATAATATTTATATCCTTGTTAGAAAGATATCTGTATGAAGAGAAATGAAAATGCTGAAATAATTATGATTTAGTGGAAACATCATATTTCTATGGCAAAAAGACTGCATTTAGCGTTGTCTCTCACCTCGTGGTAGTGAAATTGGCCTCTGGAGGCTTGAAGGACAAGGCGCACTTGTTGGGGAGGTTGCAGGGTGGCGGCGGCAGGTTATCCTTCTTGTTGCATTTCCAAGGTTCGTAGGCGTTGAGCTCTTTGGTGGGTTTGGGCTCAGTCGACCACGTCAACATTTGAGTAGCCGTCACGAACCAAACGTCCTCCCTGGAAAATGGTTTCGGAACATGAAAAACACTTCAAGACTTATCATTACTCATTCCAACCATCAAAATAGTGATTTTAACGAAATTTTCACTTTGGGAATCCCAAATGATCTCTTCCAAGTTATTTCGGTTCAAATGTTCACACTCAGTTTACATACTATGCTCCAAATACACAAATTTAATGCAGTACAAGCCAATGAAAGATCGATTGACACCTGTCAATTACCTATTGCCTACAGCTGAATCAGACTGTTGATAATTCATAGTTACATGTAGTATCAGTAAGTATGACTTGTCACGCCTTGTCGGAACGAATTCTGGCGAAGGCAACCTCGCAAAGGGGTGCAATTCTGCCGATTTCAGGAAATCCAATTTTGATGGGGCTCGAAAAGTGTCCAATAGGTGAGCAACGTCGGCACTAATTCTTGGACATGTCCTCCCTCCTCTCATCTTCACTTCGTAATCACCCCAAGCATATTTGAAAGGAGACAATCCTCTATTAATTAACCTGGAAACCACTTTGAAAAGTCTGCCAAGTGGGTGTGGCACATAGTTTTCTCTTATCCATAACCCGATCCGAGCTAATCTCAAAACATCGATCTCAAAGTACCTTGCACTACCCTCATAGGCAACCAATAAAATCTCCGAATTCATCGAGTTCGGGAGGAAAATGTAGAAATCGCTCTCAGAAGGAATTCTCTTTTGCGAATGCACACAGGCTCAATACGGGGCAATTTCCGTAGGATGCCATCTACACCCCAATCCTCACAATCCCTGAAAATAACTTCGTATAGTTTTGCCCGTTACAAGGACGTCATTGTAGACACACGGACAGAGAGCCACAAAAACCAAAATTAATCGGGAAGGTCTAAAACGTGAAACAAGAGTTAAAATTTTGATTTTGGAGAACATTTTTTTTCCAACCTTGAAAAGTGAAAACAAAGCTTCCGCTACCTTGGTGGACTCGGAAGCAATAGACTGTACACATATTATTTGAAATCCTCAAAACCTACAGAGTGCTCATATCCTGATTGGATCTTCCGAAAAAATTGAACACGACGACAACAATCGAAAATTAAAGAAAAAAAATTAAATTAAGCGAAACGTCAAAAGATTAATATCTATACAGCGTCTTATGCTACTTCGGGTCATTAAAGGATACAGGACCATATCATTCCAAGCATGTTGGATGGTTTCGGGTCAGGAGCCTATCGATCTGAGGATTGAGTCTGAGGCAAGCAGTTATGCGGCTTTACGACAGAGAAAAAGTTTCCGAGGCCGACCCATGGATTTACCTGTGAGACTAGGACTGTGGCCTCACCCCTCAGTGGCTGTGGATGTGGCACCTCCAGAAGAGTGCGAACCCTTTTATCAGGTTTACACTGATGGGAGTCTCATCAACGGAGCTACAGGCTGCGCAATAGTGGCATATGGAGGAGTTTCTGGCGAACCAATTCACTGCTCCAAATTTCGACTGGGAACAGGATGTTCAAACAATCAGGCCGAGCTCTTCGCCATTGCCGAGGTGCTGAAGTGGTTGAGCGTCCAGGTGGTCTGCGAGGAAAACAGGTCAGTATACGTTTGGACAGACAGCGAGGTTTCTATCGCAATGTTGCAAGACCACAGAAACCATTTGCCCATTGTCGAGCAAATAAGAGGGTCCCTGCGCGAACTTCGTGGTGTGTGGAGGATTGGTGTCAGGTGGCTAAAAGCTCATTCGGGAATTGTTGGAAATGAGGCTGCAGATGAACTTGCCAAAGAAGCAGCAGAGGATACCACTCTGCCTGAAGTTTTCAAAGCATATCCACGATCTTATGTTCGGAGATTGTTGCGTGAGGAGACAATTAATGCCTGGAGCTTGCTGTGGGATGCCAACACTGATACAGCACAGCACACAAAGCGGTTTTTCCCAACTGTGAAAGGGAGGCTCAAGGTTAAATTTGAGTGCTCTTACAAACTTACTCAGGTTCTAATAGGGCAAGGGAGGAATAAAGCCTATTTGCAGCGGTTTGGTTTGCTCAGTGATGGGACTTGCACTTGTGGTGAGCGTGTATTACAAACATGGGACCATCTGATTCTGATCATCCGGTGCCCGTTGTTTGAGCCAGAAAGAGCACGACTCATCAGGAAAGTGATGATGAGCAGTTCGGATTGGCCAGGAGAATGTTTTAATTTGATAGACAAACATTTGTTTGATTTTATTGAGTTTGTGAACTCCATGGACTTTGACCTACTATAAGTGGGAAGAGGAACTTATAAGCAGTACCCTGTGGTTTATTTTGAAACCTATTTTATTCTGTTAAATCATGTTGATGTTCATTTTATAAAAGTTAAAAATGTAAACCGCCTGTATTCAGTGATGGGAGTAGGCTGAATAAATTCCCTGGTTGAAGGGTTACTTCAACTAAGGAAAAAAAAACAATGTTGGGTCGGAAGATATCCCTAGTAGCAATGTTGGATAGTGAGATCAGCTTTTTGAATTCGGCGGCTCCAGAAAAGGTTTAGCAGAGTACAACGGTCATCTTGAAAGGTGGACTTTGGCTGAGACACAACTCCGATTTCAGTTTGTGCGAACAGTTTTGTTAGCGAGATACCTAAGATGGATGAACTTGTATATCTTGTCAATTCAATCAGATGGAAATGATTACTGAGATTTCAAGAGGAAGGTTGTGCTAGGTCGCCAACTTCTCCCAGATATTCAGCATCAATTTTCAGAAATAACTTATCAGGATGTACACTGTTGGACTTTGAAAGTAGTTCCTGAAAACAGTGGTTTGTGGAAGTTGCTACCTCCAAATCATGGTTGATACTTTCTCAAGGTGATTACGAAGAGAATTTGGTCTCCTCCTATGGGAAATCTGATTTTGATAAATGAAGGGTCACGGGCAAAAAGGATCAAACTCCATTTTTTGGCCGAATTGAGATGAGCACGCCATCGTGTAGCTTGGGAGGAGTATAACCGAAGGGTTGTTTCACATTGTGGAAGAAAGATCGCATTCATTCTTTTTAAAGCTAAAACAAATACGGGGCTCCGGGGAAAAAGGATCAGATTCCGTGCGCTCGCAGGGAAGAAAGATCAGTGTCCGATTTACAAACCCCTTCCCTCGCCTTTGCATGAGTTGTACGGCATGACACCAAAGATTCATCAAGCACAAAAGCTCCTACTTCTGAGGATACCAGACAGCTTACGTAACCCCTTCTACCTCGAAGAAGAAGACTTCAGTACCAAAAGCAGCTGTAACATTGGGGAACCTTCACAACGACCCCATACCCATCAAAACCAGCAAAATCAAAGGATTTAAAACACTTGTCAGTTTCTCGTCAACCCCGATGCTAACATTTTCTGAGTCACTGTCCAACAGGTTGGGGAATGTAGGATATGATGACACCATTTCATATTGTGACGATCCTTTAGATGAATGATTGATTTACTGATTTTTTTGCCTTTTTGCAATTAATGTTTTGTCCAAAACATTAATAGTTTTGAAAAAACTATTACTTGTATTGTTTTGTACAAAAATATACCTATTTGGGAAAATAAAGCCACTTTTTGCCCAACATTTTTCTGGAGGTGCCAGTAAGGAACATACAAACCCCAGTAAATTTACTGAAGTGAACTACGAGATTCGAGTATAAACAATAGGTAACATGGTGATATAATTTTAGGTATTATGGTGACCGAATGCGGATATTTGTGTGGAAAAAAGATCAAAGTCCATACCTTGTTTGAAATTTCTAATTATTTCTGGAAATTATCTTCAATCTATTTAATTTTCTTTCTTGTCACTTGAACATAATTAAATTCCCGGTCAGGTGGCTCATAAAATTCACTTTTTTTATGCATAGCGTCTGTCTGGGACGACTTCGAACTTTATTTTTCGATTTTCTCGGAATTAGGAAAAGAGGAGTTTGATCCTTTTCCCCCGTGACCTTTCAAATGTAAGAAAAATAAAGTAAACAAACATTTCAGCTCTCAGTACGTTGTTGTTTGCAGATGACCAGGTTGTAATTGGGGGTACTGAGGACGAACTGCAGCGGTCCGTGTTTCTGTTGTCCCAAGTTTGTAGGCAATATGACCTGAAGATATCGCCCAGCAAAACTAAAATAATGGCCTTTCACGGAAAATACCCAGTGCGGTCTAAAATAGTAGTGGACAATGAAATACTGGAACAAGTAACTCATTTTACGTTTTTGGGATGTGATCTGAGCTTTGAACGCGAGAATGATATTGCCAATAAGATTGGAAGATAACAGCGTATGTGCGGCACCATACACAGTACTCTCGGTAAAAAAGTAAGGAAAGAAACCGAACTCAAATTTTACAAAGTGATGGCAACCCCGGTTTTGTCCTATGGGAGTGAATCCTGGACGATTACGCAGCGAGACAAGCAGAAAATTCAGACTGCAGAGATGAAGTTTCTCCGGCGAGTGAAGGGTTGCACTCTGCGAGACCAAATACGCAATGAACACATAGGGAGGAGCTGGGGGTCTATTCGGTGAATGAAAAGATTGCGGAAGGCAGGGAAAATGGTTGCAACACATCGACCGGATGGATGACTCCCGGTTGGTCAAACAGGTGCTCCAGTATAGACCACGAGGGTACTGGGATAGAGGCCGACCAAGACAAAGGTGGGTATAGGTTTGGTTTGTTATTTATTGTGAAGACGGAACAGGCTGCAAGCCTACTCCTCGAAGTGAAGAAGAAGAACATTTCAGGTTGAATTTTCGTCTGACTGCCATTTCTGGCGTCGCGGACGTTATCACCTATCTTCCAAAGGGAAGATCAGAATTGGTTTTGATGATTTCGCTCATGGCTTCCCTTTCCCCCATCGCCCTTGGTTAGGACGAGGGAGGCAGAGAGCCGCGAACGAACGAAAATACGCCCGGCTTCCGAGATTTGAACTCACGATCTTCCCGCAGAGATCGGATCGTGTCTCGGTCCCAAAAAACACGCCGACGAACGATCACGGCTATCCGGACCCCCCAATCCCCATTGATTAGAACTGTTTCCATTCAGTTAGTATTAGATTTCAATGATGTCAATTAGTCTTTGAGTTGAAGGAGTAATTGAATACTAGTTGAAACACGACCACTACTACTAATAAGGTGATAGCTGACCCCTCCCCCCAAGATAAATGATTAAAGCCAGACAAAACCTGAAGTACTCTCTTACCGATCCAATTCAATTTTAATATTGTAGGTCTATCAATAAGACATCACAGTAGGGTTTGATAAATATAAACTTACAATCCGAGCGCCCAATCGATGAATTTATGGAGTCCGTTCTCGAGCTCTTTGATCTGGAACCAGTTGGTGTGGAAGGGCATCATGTAGGGAGCTCTGTTCTGTGAGTAGTACCTCTCGAAGTCCTCTTTCAGCCACTCGAACACCTCAGTCGCATCGTGATTGTGGAGGACGCACTGATCCAAATATGGGCAATGACCCCCCTCGTAGGTCTCGACGTAGTGGGCGTTCAGTGGTACTTCCCAAATACCTGTGTTTTACAGTTGAAGAATGAGTATTAGGTACGCCTATTTGAACTAATGTGTAGCAGTTCTACGAGCTGCTCCAAACAAGGAGACGTAACACTTATTTGATTTTTTTTCTTTTTTTTCAATGTTCCATTGGAGACTCAAAGAGGGGACACGCCTTGAATGAAAATTAAAAAAAATAATAAATCGAATGTTAGTGTTAGGACACCCAGGACACCCGACGGCAGCCCGAGGGATGAGGGATGATGAGGAAGGTTGTGTGGGGAAGAGGGATGAAGGGAAGTGCCTCTATAAAATTACCATCAGTTGAGGTATGAACCTAGCAGGACACGGGTGGTGATACCACAGAGTACACCTACCGAGATACTCAACTCGCAATCAATGCCAATAATGTTGCAGCCATCACCCTATGGTCATTCCTATTAGCTCCATCACTGCTTGCCGTGAATAATTTCTGCCATACTTTCTTATCTTAGCCCGCCAAGTCTGCTCCATGCCCAAGCTGCCATTGACATCCAGGATAATGCAAGACTGGTCAGGCTTGACGGCATCAATTTCGGGCTTCTCACCCTGGTCACTCGGCATGTGATGTAATCTCTCCCTCTCAACATCTCAGTCGCTAGTGACAAGACACTTGCTATCTGCTACGTCTCCATGCTACCCTCCTCTGTGAGGAAGAGATACGAGCTACCTTCAGTCACTTCGCTGCCCTTCTCCTGGTAAGTGATCTCTCCACAATATTAATTATTTTGCGGTTTCCTTTGGTATCCAAAATCCATTATTTCATTTCGGACCTACGTAAGGTTAAAGAGTCAATCTATAGCACTTCCAAGCCAAATGAAACCTTTTCCAAGCCAAATGAAACCTTTTCCAAGTCAAATGAAACCTTTTCCAAACCAAATGAAACCTTTTCCAAGTCAAATGAAACCTTTTCCAAACCAAATGAAACCTTTTCCAAGTCAAATGAAACCTTTTCCAAACCAAATGAAACCTTTTCCAAGTCAAATGAAACCTTTTCCAAACCAAATGAACCTTTTTCCATGTCAAATGAAACCTATTGAGAAAATGAGTGAAATGAGGTACCTAGATAGATACTCGGCAAATTTCAGATCGATGCAATTGTACCTATCGTACAAAGAAGTTGCCAAAATGAAAATTCAATGAACTTTAGACGTAGGACTATTGCAGTAGATCTCACCTTAGTAGAATAGGAAACAAGTAAGTTTGAGAAATTTCTGACTGTTGAATGTGAGTGGGTACCTACCTACTCGCCTCGCCCACACGGAGAAACCGATAATTAAGGGGATTCGCCAATACTTACATTGACTGATTGAACCTCTAAGACTTAATTTCTGAAATTTTGTAATATATTATTCATCTACGATTGTTTACTTTACAGAAATACACTATGTTTGGAAAAAGTTTCATTTGATTTGGAAAAAGTTTCATTTGGTTTGGAAAAGGTTTCATTTGGTTTGGAAAAGGTTTCATTTGACTTGGAAAAGATTTCATTTGACTTGGAAATGCTTATGTACGAGTATAAACCACATTCCAATTTGTACTGAACCATACCCAACTCATATCAATATATTTTAGTTAATTAATAACTTTAAATTATATCTAAGTCATTGGGTAAAAATACGAGTTGGTTATTCCATCAGAATATTTCCAACTCTATTTTTTCGAATGAGACTAGGAACAGAAGATACTCTCTGACATTCAACTCTATAACTCAGTATTTTCTGGCCTTATGTTCCTAAATTCATGGGTTGATAGCTCATTAAACCGATTACCTCGGCTCACTTTTGCAAGAACAGTTCATAGAGAAGAGCACAGGATTATTCTCCAGAATAGACCTAAAAATATTACGAGGAACCGAATCACTTACAATTCAAAAGAGCCCTTGAGATCTTGGTCTACTCCTCCTCCAAGTCGTGCAAATTGTTGACCACCAAATGCTTTGAAATTATCGCCAAGCATCCTCAACCAAAACCACCATCTAACTTGGATTTTGATTTACACCGTATTTCAACAGTTTTCTACGAACAAGTATCTTCAGTGTTGGCCAAGCAGGTAATAAATAAGGACCTACTGACTACTGTTTTGGATACGAAGAAGACAATTGTTGGCTAAATCAATTCTTCGGATATTTCATCTTTCCTGAATATTTTACTTTATTACAATCGTATCAAGATATATTCGTATAGTCCTCCAAATCAAAATCGCCAATCATCTTCTCTGTTTCTTAATCTGTCGTCAATTCCCGTGTTTAACCTTAAAAAATGACGGACCGGATTTGGTATCATTTTCAGGATTTGTGACAGGTTGTCCCTGAATAGTCGCTACCTTCCTTTCAAAACGCCAACTTCCTCGATTCAATAATTACACTTAATCGTGCCAGCTCGGGTTACCCCGATTCGTTAAAGCTCTCCGGAATAGTAGGCAAATGAAATGTGGCGGGAAAAGCCCTATCCTTGATGTTCCATCTCTGTTACATTTAAATTTAAACGAACTTTTCCCTCGAAGAGTTACACTCCCGGGAAGTTACGACTGCCGAATTCGAAGTTAAAAGTTCCCGAATAAAATAAATTAGACCGGAAAAGCGTTCAGCGGCTGGAGGTCAAGTGTAAACGGCGTACGCCGCAACTCAATCTAAATTTATTGGGTCAGAGCTTCAGAGGCCTCACAGCTATCTCTTGCTCCTCTCGTTTCCCCCTTTTGTATCATTTTGAAACAGATCTCAAATTTAACGCATTTTCATAAACATTAACTTATGATTATAACGAAACTTTTCAAAAGTAAATAATTCACCTCGATTCACAATGGACCTAAACGTTAGATCTTAACTATAAACGAACGACACACCTTCATTCACGAACGATCTAAAAAAATCAAAATCGGTACCGTCTTACCTACCAAAATACGTCTGCCAAGATGGGAGGGTTTCTCACACAAAATTACATCGACATAACAAAGGTGGTATTATGTAGCAAACATGAAAAATGATTTCCACGATCATTTTGACAATTGTACACATTACAAACAGCAACACGACTGGAAAGATGATTATGTTGATGAATTATCTACTTGTACCGTGACTCCATGATTAAAACAATAAGCAATAGTTTGGAGTCTAAACGCAAACATTAGTCCAAGACTGACATTAATCCGTCCTTTACTTCGAGAGAAATTGATGTTTTAGAAAAATCATGTATCCACCTGAGCGGAAGCTACAATTGTTCTGATGGAAACACCAATTGTCGACAAACTGATAGAAACTTTGGAAATTTCATTAAAATCGATAGAAGATTGCGTGGCCGAGACAAGAAATTGGCCTTATATAGACAGTAACCTCCATAACCTGACTCCAAAGTTGATCAAAAGTGAGCAATAAGATGTAGAGAAATTTATGTTTGACGAAAATCTCGTTTTAGCGTGCTCATACGCTACTATTGGAACAATCGCGATGCATTAAACAGGTTGTTCTATTTAATGTCGATTCTAAAACTAATCTGCCACAACTTTTGTCTTTCAGATTTTTTGCTCTATTAAAAATCCGACGTTTTGTAGCTTAAAGATTTCATTCGTGTGTAGGACCATATGTCATTAAAATTATCAAAATTACCTCAAATTACTAGATAAACTAAAAATTAGGACGCCGTTGAAAATATCGTTAAATTGATTTTCATTTTTGTTATATAAACTTATCACCTATGTCACGTAATTTTTTTTACATGGATTTATGTCTTTCGGCTGCGGGTCAAGGAATTTTTCGCGACACTTTTTTTTTGCGACAAAAAATGCAACGCGGATATCAGTAAACAAAATCATAGCTACACATTGGTAATAATAATAAATAAATATATTATATTAAGTGCAATCAGTGAGTTTTGACATTTTCATGTCTGTGCTTTGGCACATAAACTGAAAAATCGTCACGAAAACTAAGCAAGTCTTGCTCACGCGACCAATAAATAAAATAGACTCACTGTGTTGCGTAGAGAACAATAAACCAAAAACAAGACAAGACCGGTCATTTCGCCAACTGAAATACTGACCCTTATAATAATATTATATATTACCCTTATAATAATATTATATATATTACCCTTATAATAATATTATATATTATATTATAATATTATTATTATAATATTATATATTATAATATATTATATATATATTATATGGGTCAAAATTTTTGTAGCCGTTTGACCCGGAAGATGTGGCTTTCCCGTTTTCTTTAATATTAAAAAAAATGTAATATTCGAATTTTTTTTAGCAAGAGTTAATAAATATCACGTTTTTCAGACATTTCTCTGTCAAAAACTGCTCTAAAGTAGAAGCATCATAAACCGATGATGATTTATACTTAATAAAGCTGATAAAACTTTGATGTTGGGAGATTTATGGAAGCAAAACATCATTGAAACTTGTTTTTAAAATAGCAGGTAATTGACAAAAATTCTAATTCTGGTTAAAAAATAAAAAAAAAACATTTTTATTTTTAAAACTTTTTAATAGTTAACTTTAATAGTTAAAACTTTAAAATAGTTTAAAAAAAAAAATTTATGGGACAAAATGAGAAGCAATTCAACGCTCTTTCCAACGGTATTTTCATTTTTTAGGCTATCTTGTAAATTAAGGGAGTTATTACCATTGTAGTCAAAAATAAGATAAGAAGCAGGACACCCTGTATAGAGTACAATTCCACGGATAACCCGCGCAAACCACAAAATTGGAAAAAAAACTTTCCAATACTAATAAATACTAATAAATAAATACTAATAGGTAGTACGCCTTGTTCCCAAAGCCAATTCTAAAAGTAATGTTTGATGATTTGGAAGCTTTCACGATTTTGTTGATGATTTTATCGTTCTAAAGCCATGAGACATTTTCGAGATTCCTAATAGTTTTCTATTGAAAGAGCCAAATAATTTTATTTTAATGAAATCTCTCATTAGCAAACAAAATATTCGCTCTGGTTTTAGGAAATATAATCGCTCGATCTGGTTTTAGGAAATACAAGTTTGGGGCTGTTCAAATAAATCGAAAACGAAATCATCCTTTTCATAACACTGAGAAGTATGGTTGGAGCACTTAGGTACATGTGGAATAACGACATTCATCGGGACCTATTATACAAACAAATATTGATGTATGAAATTCTTTCAGTCGCAATAATGAGTGTATAACAAAGAAAGTGTGCAAAGTGGGTGTGGCACATAGCTTCCTCGTATCCATAACCATTGTAGCATTGTAGCTAATCTCAAAACATCTACCTCTAAGTACCTTCCACTACTCTCGTAGGGGACCATCTGAACGTCGACCCGCAAAATCCCTGAAAACTTCATCGAATTCGGAAGAAAAAGGTAGAAGTTGCCGTTCTTGGAAGGATTCTACGTGAACGCATGCACTGAGGCTCCTATCAATCCTGGAGCGATGATTATTATAGGGGACAATCTAAGCCCCAATATGTACATTCCCCGAAATATACATCAAAATCAGATAATAACTCCGTATAGTTTTGTCCTTTACAAGGACTTCATGACACACATACAGACACGGAACCAAAATTGTCCAGGAAGGCCTAAAACGTAAAACGCGATTGGAAATTTTGATTTTTGAGAACATTTTTTCTCAATTATGAAAACTATGCTTCCGCTACCTTGGTAGAATCGGAATCAAAAAATGACCGTAAATAATAAATTGATTATGTACAAGAAACTTTACTACCGCGTTGCAAACCAACCCATTCATGATAATAGGGGTTATAAAGGTGCGAATCTTTTCATGGAAAATACTATCAACACTTTAAAAGAGACGAAAATGGAGGTCCAAAACCAATCAAGCCGAAAATGTGAGGGTTAAACTCGTCCTCGGAAGACTGCAAAAGCTCAAAATGAGTCCATTCATCACGTAGACCCTTTTCGCTGAAATCCGTTCTAAATCAACTTAATTCACCTTATCATGAGATAACAGGATTCCTAATCCATATACAGGTAGTTGCTGAGCACTAACTTCTAATACCGAACATCATAATAGCGCTGCCGTCGGCAAGACCTCACGTCCCTTTGAGAATCGGAGGAATCCGAACTTCAAAGGGGCAAAACACAGTTCGCTAGAAACGCAACTGAAACCCGATTCCTGCAATCTGTGTCGCTTTGATTCCGACGCTCGCTCTGTCATTCATTTCATCAACCTTCCCAGAATTTCGTATTTCAAACTCCTTCTTTCAAGGGAGGGGTCATGGAGTAATGAGGAACTTAACAAGCTGAATTAACTTTGTAATTAAAACGAGTCGGGCCCTAGTGACGGAGAACCAGATTTTGCGTTTCAGCCAACGCTCGTTGCCTTGATGGGTGAACTTCTCCGGAAGAAAAAAGTACATCAGCCAGCTTCTCTCCCTTTAAACCTCCGGTGTAATTTTTGTCTTCCACTACTTTTCGGTTTAATGGATCACAAAAAAGTTTAACTCCGCTACTTTGAAACACCTAGAGGAGTTTCAAATTCAATACAACTAAAATGTTGGTAAAATTTTAAGGAGGTAAAGTTACGTCATAAATTAGTGCACTTTCTTCCCAATAGTTAAGAAAACTTGGGAAATTAGCTTCGAGAAGAAACATACTTCGAGGTGAGGTAGAAAGAAAAACTATGCAAGAAGTATTTTCCCCTCACAGCTTTAAATCTGGAATTTACTGTATTAAATATTATTCGTTTTAATTGAGCGAAAAATACCAGTTTTTGGTTTTTAAAGATTATTGTAACAATCGATAAATCGGGGAAAATGTCTACCAAGTTGGATGAGCAGTTCAGTTTACTCATTTTGGTTCCGTGTCTGTCTGTCATGTCGATACCTTAAAGCACAAAGGCGCTATGTCCAAAAATTGGAAAATGAGTTTTGAGAAAAACGCAAAAGAAATTATCACCACTGCAAAATTCCTAAAATAATGGCTATTTGCACTAGACTCTTTAATTTCCTTAATAAATTGTCAAGCTATAATCGTCAAGAAGGTCAATAATAGTTTTGTTAAATTTGAGTTTTTCTGAAATTAAAAGAAAATAAAAAATTTGGAAGATGGATGGACATTGCGCCTTTGCGCTTTAAGGTATCGATGTAATCTATAGGATTTCCAGGTCTAATTTGGAACTTTCCCGACCAATTTCGGGAATTTCCAAACCATATTCAGAATTTTCCAAGTTTCAGAACTTTTCAATACAATTTGAGAACTTTCCAAGTCAAATTCAGATTTTTCCAAAACAATTTTAGAATTTTCCATTTCAATTTCAGAATGTGAACAATTTGTCTGTGTGGTGATGTAATAGCATTTCCAAACCAAATTAATCTTTTTCCAAACCAAATTAAACCTTCTCCAAATCAAATTAAACTTTTTCCAAATCAAATTATCTAATCAATTCCTACAACATAACAATATATTTCTGTAAAGTACCTAATCTCACAAAGTAGATGGACCTCTATGAATTGGGAGGATGATCCGAAATTGGTCTGGAAAATTCCGAATTAGATTCGGAAATTCTATATAAAAAGTTATTGTCCGATTTCGATGGATAGTGTGGGAAACATGTAGATGGTTTCTCATAAAATAATCGCACCTGGATTGACATTAATCTCTGCCATGTAACAGCCATAACGTCTTTCTTCCTTCATCCGATTTCGATGAAATTTTCACACTTCTCGAATGTGTAAAGAAAAATGTAAATTTGTCAATAGGAAAAAGTTTGATTCAGAACATCAGTCGAACGGCTCTGGCAGTCGCACTAGAGTTAAAAACCCACTAATTTGAATTTACCACTGCATTTATAAATGGGAATCTGGTAGAACAGATGTATATAGAAATTCCCGAAAATTTAAAAATAAGTTGAAGAAATTAAAGAAATAATTGTATTGAAAAAATCGACATAAAGTAAGGTTATGGAAGAAGCACAAAAGATGCATGAAAGTCTCAAGGAGGAAGAGGATAAATGATCCCAATTGCAACGATCTCTTTACGGTTTGAAACAGGTAGGATATGGTATTAAAAACTAAATAAAAATCTGAAGAAAAACTGTACTGAAACTACTTGAATCTGATCCTTGTGTATACTAAACTCGATCAAACACTGACACAGTCTTCCTGACAATTTATGTTGCCATCAATATGCTACCAAAATTATGAAACACTCTCGTTGACAAATTTTGACGGCATACTCTATGGAGAAAATTAATATTTTATATCAAGCAGAATCGACTTTTGAAATTTAGGTAACTTTTCAATATGTTTTTCTGATTCTGATCTTTACGGTCCATGTTAACAGGTTATTCCATATTGTATGCTATTCCGGGTTGTAGCATTTGTGAAAGCCAAATTTATTAGTATAATGAGAAAATTACCTGGGAACGATTTCGTCGGGCAAGTTCCAGATTTGCACTCATGAGGTATTTTGTAGTCCAAGGTGTAAGGCCAGATTGGAATTTTGGAGGGAGGGATTCCGACTGAGCTGTCGTAGATGAATCCAAAATCTTCGATCACCTGTAACGACGGAGTTTTACGTATAGACGACGGTATTTTGACGTATAGACATTTCAAAATAATAGTTGACCGTTAATCGCTCTACAGATCAGTCGTTTTTTTGACCAATCATCCCAGCATTTCCAGCTCTTCTTTAAAGGGACACTTGCTTTTTCGGTTCCAATTAGGATAGCACATCTGGAAAGTTCCGAATTGAGAAAACTAATTAATCCTACGAAAGTTCGACGAATTCAGAAATCAAGACGGCTTAATTCCGAAGGAAGAGTTCAACTTCACAGTCACAATAATCAGCAGAAGGGATATATTTGTAGCGGAGAAATCACGAGACTAAAAATGATGGAGCTCTTCTAAACTGTTGATGTGCTCTATGGTGCGCAATCAACTCTTCGCGAGGTTGTGACCTTCTATGACGGTTCAATATACTTATTAAGCTACATTGAAAACTCCGCGGCTGAACATTCAAACTTGGTCTGAATGAATAATTCATTATTGGGGGAAAAGCCCATCCAAGGAAGTTAAATAAATCAAGCTGTCGTAACTTCGCTACTCCCTTTGGATTAAGGGGCAGTTTCCATATAAAAAAGTTTTTATAAACCTCAATAAAGTACAATGCGTCATTGATCCGACTTAAACAAGAACGACTAAAAAAGAACTATAAAGTACATTAAAATTCATCTTGCTTAGGCACAGTATTTTGTTCTCAACCGATTTGCAAGTTTATCTTTTTACCCGACTCAGACAACTTCCCATCTGCACATTACGTCACCAGAGTATCGAAATTCGCATGGAGGATAATATTTAGTACGAGTACTCGTAAATACTCGATTTTTCAATATTTCGGTTCCTATAGGCTTACTAATGGAACCCAAGCAATGAAATTCAGGTAAAATAATCAATATACCTCTGCATTTTCAATAACTGTTCATTATGCCACCGCGGATTAAGTAAATCAATTATTTTTTTATTTGTAGCGGCCATAAGACAATACAAACGTCGGCAACATTACAAGACCAAAACGCTACAAATCATTACACAATGGTTTATTAATTTTCTATATAGATCACTCGTCTGCAAAGCCACCAACCATCCAACATGAAGAAAAACATCGATCGCATTTCGGTCAGCTAAAATTTGAACGGAGATTAGGCCTCTTTTGCGATTCACACTCGTGTTTCTGATTTATCGCTCGTAGGGAGCGAACGGTTTGTCCTGAGGGCTCCGCGTGGTCTCAAAAAATTCTAAAAATTCTATACTATCTTAAATTGATGGAAAAACAATACCTTTCTATCAAAATTTTTTGAGTTAGGGCGTTTTCAAAATTCATTTTTGAACCCTTAGAAGTGACTGACATCAACCAAAATCTTCGGGGCACAACTAGACCCCAAATTTCATCAAAATCGGTCAATGCTAAGTGGGGAAAGTGCAGCGTACGGCGTACGGCGGACGGACGGCCAAATTTTTATTCGATTTTGGTTTATTATTTTCAATAATGAACCTTTGGAATCGACCAAGAAAAAAAAAATTTTAACACCCCCTCAAAATTTGATGGTTTACGTTTCAAGGTACGTAGAATCCAAAAATCGAATAAAAATTTGGCCGTCCGTCCGCCGTACGCGGCACTTTTGCCACTTAGCATTGACCGATTTTGATGAAATTTGGTATGTAGGCTCCATTTGGGGTCTAGTTGTGCCCCGAAGCTTTTGGTTGACGTAGGTCACTTCTAAGGGTTCCAAAATCAATTTTGAAATTTTGAAAACGCCCTAACTCAAAAAATTTCGATATAAAGGTATTGTTTTTCCTTCAATTTAAGATTCTATAGAATTTTTAGAATTTTTTGAGACCACGCGGAGCTCTGTAGGACAAACCGTTCGCTTCCTACGAAAATTTAAGTGTTTATATTGAAATATGTATATATATAAATCAAAACACGAGTGTGAATCGCAAAAGAGGCCTAATCTCCGTTCAAATTAGAGCTGATCGAAATGTAATCGATAGTTGGTGATTTTGATTTTTTTTTCTTTTATTTTTTTATTTTTTTTTTTATTTTTTTTTTAATTTTTTCCTTCATATTGGATGGTTGGTGATTTTGTAGACGAGTGATCTATATAGAAAAATAATAAACCATTGTGTAATAATTTGCAGCGTTTTGGATTCTATGTACCTTGAAACGTAAACCAACAAATTTTAAAGGGTGTTAAAAAAAGAAGAAAAAAAATTTCTTGGTCGAGATGTAAAAAATGAAAGGAGAGAGAGAAAAGAGTCTGTCACAGTGATACTAGAAAATTCCTAGTGATAAATTCAAAGGCTTAATTAAAGGCACGCCACGTTGAACGCCTCTGGTGAAACCCATCATCTCGTACTCAAGACCTTCGCTTCCGTTGGTGAAAACAGCCCTAGGTTTTACCTATCTTACATGCTGCCGTCACTGCAGTTCACTGTGTACCTACCTCAAGCAATACGCCTTGCCCACTTATACGTCCTGTTAGTCAAGTACTTGGAAATGACTTGTATTAGGTAATTTAGTTTTTGGTAATGGAAGCAAATTGTGAGCATGGAATGGAAAAGGCTGTAGTGTTAGTGTCTCCAAGGGACTCAAGAATTAGTCATAATAAACATTTAATTTTTTTAATTTAATTTAATTTAATTAATTAAATTAAATTAAATTAATTAATTAGTTTTCAGATTATTTAGCTGAAAAGCCTACTAAAAGCAGGCAAAAATGATTCCTCCGACTCTCCCCACTCTCAAGACCCCTCCAACCCCTCCCGATCGGCAACGTGCATACGTACATACGGTTGGCGTTTTATGTATATAGATATGAAAACTTAGCATGCGATACTGGAAGTATTACGTAGAGCGCCTAGAATACACGATAGCCTCGAGAAGTGTTGAAACACATGAGCCGTTGTTCCATCACGAATTCATCAATTTCTCACTCTCTCGCGATTTTAAGGGTACATGTATGACCAAGGTACACAGCCTCCCCCAGCGAGTATCCAAGCTAACGAGAGCAAACATATCCATAACGGGACGAAATCCCGGCTCAAGAATCCCCGATGTTGTCTATCAACCGTTGGCTCCATCGGATTTATAACCCAAAATACACCCTTCATATGCCTCCCCCGAAATTCCTACAGCCCGTGAAATCCTCACTAACGACCTTCATAGACAGGCCGACCGAATCCACAAAAGCTTTTGTAGTACGAAGTCCACGATAAATTATGTAGCAGCTCGAGTCTCTCCCGATAAATTATGTATTACGGTATCTTCACCTCCTTTCCATCCACGAGTATATCTCGCGGACCAATAAGTCCCTGAGAGTTGGCTTCTCTTGGCGAACCACCCCCTCAGCCTGGCTAACTTAGTTCTCTAATCAGTTTCCATGGATTTCACCGCAGACAACTTCCCCAGTTCCCTTTTCCTTCCGATAACTAGGTACGTCGTCACTTCGCGCGTGCTGTTGCTTCCGAACAGCGTCAAAGCGAAAGCGGAAATTACCTATTCTACCCTCGCGACTGGAAAATCACGTCAATATTGTTCCGAGAGTTTTTTCACTTCTGCAAGTTCCATTTACTTGGAATATATTTGATTGGTCCAATTCTTAAGTGCCGAATAAGACATGAACTTCCCCAATGAGCAGTGAGCAGTGAGCAGTGAGCTGGAGTGAGTGAAGAGCAGTCCTGGGCGACCACCATAATTTTTTTTGTTTTGATTTTGATCTATCCAGAGCTCACTCCATATTGTGAAAATCAACCGCCAATAAATATATTACTCATTGTAAATTATCATGGGGGATAACAGGGCGTTTTAGCGCATTTTTAACATCCATAATGGGTTATTAGATCATTGGTTTGACCAAAACTCAATACAATCTGGACAAATGTCTTCAACACTACCCAATCGAAGCAAAATTGACGAATTTAGCTCTCTCAAATAAGTACGTTCTATCCACATTGTGATCCTCAATATCCGCATGATTATTCATCATAATATTGTGATGAATAGTATAGCTATTTAGGTAATTGAACAATAAATTTGCAGTGATAAAATTAACAAAACACACCATTTAGTAACAAACAAAAAACAAAATATTAAATTGATATAATATTATGTACAATTAGGGCACACTCTGATTTACGGAAGTAATGGGCCAGAACGAACAATTCTTCAGAAATCGACTTAACAACCAATTTGCAATATCTTTTTCCTCGTTGCATTCTTTTTAACCCGCTCAAAATACCACTTTTTAAACTTATTATTAACTTACTCATTATTAAAAACTTACTGACGTTATGTTCTCTCGTGATTTTGACCTTGCGGCACTACAATGTTCAAAACTTCCTCATTTTCCATGCAAATTCAAATCTGATTTCACCGTTGGACAGTGCGTTGAATTTTCCAAAATGGAGGCTACGTACTTGGTGGGGGGGGGGGGGGTTCTACTGCTCCACCAACCCCTTCCACCATCTTCCTACCTTGAAGCCTCTTGTCGAAACACCCATTTCGTTTTTTAAAAATCACATTTTTTCGTATCTAAACACCATTTTTCCAAAAAAAACTTTCAAAGTGATCCTTTATAATTGGTTACCGTTGAAAATATGATGAAATGAGCATGAGCAGTGAAAATGAAAACACAGTGTTTTAACACACTCACAAAAAAAATGATTTAAAAAAACAGAAATTGGCTAATTTTTTAATTTTGAGATAGAAAGACTAGCCAAAAGTACAGTTTTTGAAATGGTCAAGAGCTCGTCATTTGGAAAAATTGTATGCTCTTTTCATTGGTATAATCAGATTTGAATCTGCACGGAAAATATGGAAGTTATGGCCATTTTTGTACCATAAGGTGGACAACACGAAAAAAACTTCAAGTGAAAAAATTACATTTTGATCGGGTTAAAAAATGTGCTAAGAGGTAAAAATTGTTGCAAATTGGTTGTAGAATCGATTCCTTAATTATTGTTCATTCGACTTGGAACTATAATATACTCAAATTCTTGCATATTTACGAGTGAATTGTTTTTCATCTTATTTTTTAAATATAGATTCATTTAATATTATGATTCATATTCTTTCAGTGACCATCATCTTACCTGGTACTGAGTATTCCTGCCGGGCTTAAGGTAAGGCGCTCTCATACCGACGATGTCGCTTCTTGATACGTTGGAGAAGTGACGAAGAACTTCTCTCATTCCAATCATCTCTCCGACCCATTCTTCGTAACCTTTGTCCTGAAGCCCTTGTTGGAGCCTGAAACCAGCGAAATTCAATTTTATTCTTACGAAGAACCTTCTAGTGGTTGTGTTGAACTAAATTTCGTTCGAATTCGTTGAAAATCAGATCTTAACGGAAGGATACTTGCCAACTTGAACTACCATGTTTCATGTGCCACATACCGCCCTCCTATCAACTACGGCCGTAACTTAGTTGTACATGCAACTTGAGTACCCTGACTTGGATATCCTTATGAAGAATTTTCTTTCAAACGGGCTTATATCCATTTTTCAGCTTTTTTAAAAATTAATTCTGAATTTTTGGGATCAATTACCTCACGAGTTGAATCCCTTCCGGAACAGTTTGTATTCCGCTTTAAAAGCGTGGTAAAAATCGGGGTTGCCGAAAAAACGGCTCACATCTTTACCATTGTTTTCAATAAACACTTTTTTTAAATTCGGTGTTCGGATTCTTCAAATCTCGAAACGTAAACCATCAAATTTTGGGGGGGTTAGAATATTCTTTCTTGCTCGATTCCGAATATTCATTTTTGAAAATAATGGGTAAACCAATAAAAGAAAGTGAAAATGAGATTTTTCTTCACACTACCAAAAAATCCTGTTGGTTTATTATTTTCAACAATGAACCTTTGGAATCGACCAAGAAAAAAAAAATTCTAACACCCCCTCAAAATTTGATGGTTTACTTTTCAAGGTCCTACCTACCTACTTAGAATTCAAAAATCGAATGAAAATTATGCCGTCCGTCCGCCGTACGCCGTACGCGGCACTTTTGCCACTTAGCATTGACCGATTTTGATGAAATTTGGTATGTAGGCTCCATTTAGGGTCTAGTTGTGCCCCGAAGATTTTGGTTGATGTAGGTCACTTCTAAGGGTTCCAAAATCAATTTTGAAATTTTCAAAACGCCCTAACTCAAAAAATGTTGGTATAAAGGTATTGTTTTTCCTTCAATTTAAGATTCTATAGAATTTTTAGAATTTTTTGAGACCACCTGGAGCTCTGTAGGACAAACCGTTTGCTCACTACGAGAATTTAAAGTTTGGACGTACGATAAATCAGAAACACGAGTGTGAATCGCAAAAGAGGCTTAATCTCCGTTCAAATTAAGCTGACCGAAATGCGATCGATATTTTTCTTCATGTTGGATGGTTGATGGCTTTGCAGACGAGTGATCTATATAGAATAATAAAAAATAATAAACCATTGTGTAATAATTTGCAGCGTTTTTTTATTCAAAGGCTCATATCCATAGTTTTTAATCAAATTGGTTTATATCCAAATAAGAAACGGTCGTGTCTCCCTCAAGACGAAATTTGGTCTTACAATCAAAATTTCTATGAGTAACTATTTGGAAAATTCTGGAAACTTCACCATTTCCTTCACCATGAAATTAGTTTTTCCCAATTTTCCACAAAACATTCCTCGTGGATACATGAAAACATGTATTATCGTTAGCAAGACACAATGTTTGCTTAGTGACTCGATGGTCAAATATTTTATTCTAGTAAAAATCGGTGAAAGGGAAATCATACCTACTTGCTACACTATTTTTTAGGATGTTCTTGTGATTCCTTACAGATATAAGCTCGTTTGAAAGAATACTCTTCTTATGGGTTCTTATGGTTGAATTAGCTCCTTATAAATATGATAATATCATATTATAGTGTATATTACCTATATTATAGTGTATAGACCTGGGAAAGAAAATGTGGCAGCTGACACTTTATCACGAGTATGTGCCCCTATAAATTCCACAACTTTATTTGACTGGCACGAGAAAATGTGTCATCCGGGTATTACAAGAATGTATCATTGGGTGAGATCCAAGAACTTGCCGTATACATTAGACGAACAATGACTTCATCCTGCAAAGTCTGTGCTGAGATCAAACCCCGGTTTCACAACAAGCAGCAGGCTCATTTAATAAAAGCTACTTCACCCTGGGAACGTTTGAACTTCAAGGGGCCTCTTCCTTCATCTAGCAACAACCGCTGTATCCTGACCGTTATCGACGAATACAGCCGCTTCCCTTTTGCGTTTCCTTGTACTGACATATCAGCAGCTACGATACGGAATCATTTAACTAACTTATTCTCGTTATTTGGCTTACCAGCTTTTATACACTCCGATCAGGGTTCCGCGTTCATGTCTGAAGAGCTCAAGCAATTCTTACAAACTAGAGAAGTAGCCACAAGAAAACTACCCCCTATAACCCAAGAGGAAATGGCCAATGTGAAAGGTACAATGGAGTAATTTGGGATACAATCAAATTGGCACCTGGATCGCACAAAATGGAAACCAACAAGTGGGAACTCGTTCTAAACGATGCATTACATAGCATGAGATCCTTACTATGTACAGCGACGAATGTAACCCCACACGAGCACATGTTTTTCCACACAAGAAGATCCTCTAGTGGTACGTCACTACCTGCATGGTTGCTCCATCCTGGGCCAGTATTGTTGAGGAAGTTTCAACGACGCAGCAAGTATGACCCACTAGTTGAGGAAGTGGATCTAATAGAAGCGAACACCGAGTATGCCCAAATCCGACTACCAGATGGAAGAGAAACAACGGTATCAACCAGACACTTAGCTCCTAGTGGTGGGACTCACAATGAATCTCCAGAGTTGGAACCTGGTCATGAAAGTCATCACCTTCAGTTTGAATCGGGGAAGCCAGGAATTCACCATGATCCCGTTGACGAACCCCACCTCCAGTTGGAACCAGATAATCCAGGGATTCAACTGGAACCTTCAAATAATGATTCACCTAAACACTCCCACGAGCAGCCTGGAGCCGACCAGTCGACACCCCTGAGACGAAGTGGCCGCAACCGGAAACTGCCTGCTCATCTACAGGACTAGGTTTTATGAAGAGGGGAAGAATGTGGTGATGCCCTACATCACCGCTATTATAATCATACGTTACTACGTTGTCATGGACCGCTTAAACTACGTGTTCTTCTTTCATAATTTGTTCATTGCGTAATGGGGTATTTCGGTGGGTCGGAAATTCAGGTTTTTGACCTCAAATTTGGATTCAGCACCCTTGAAAACCTATACGCTCCAACTTTTAGCCCAATGATACTATAACATGTGGTAGAAAAATTAATTAAAGAGATCACACGTTTGAAAAAGGCGGGCCGCTATAAATGCACACACACTAGGCAAGGACTACGCCGCGGACTACGCCGCGCGCCTGTGTGAGTGGTGTTTTGTAGTATCCACGAGGTCCTCCAAGGGTTTCTGTGCATGGATACTTTTTTCAAAGACAGTTGGCTAGATACGTCACGATTGGCTAGCTACGTCACACCATTCAAATCTTCAACTTTCCTTAGCTTCTCTGATTTTTTAAAAACATTTTCTCGACGAACAGACCCCATTACCGTTATTCCTGAGCCATACTCTTTTGAAAAAAAAATGAAAAAAATTGACTGAAATACCCCATTCTCGCTGAATAAAGCCTCATTTCAGAAGGTATTTCCTCTCGCTTTATTACAATGGGAGAACATCAAAACGTCAATCCTCATCTACCATGTTTGAGAAAAATTGGGCAAGTAGTGAGAAAACTATGTTTGAAGGACTCCACATTTGAGCATGCGTTGTTGCTACCAATCCCTCGACAAATCAATCATTTTAATACAACGAGTTCTATAAATTCATGTTTAGTTTTAGTAATTAATTTATGGTGCAGTGCTGCTCCGACTTACGAAATAGTTTCCGTGCCGATTTCGTGCCCATTGTGAGCGAGTTCTTGAACCATGTTGTAATCGCAATATTCGTGGGAAATGAAGAACGTTCCTCGGATGGGACAGCCGTTGGGATTCGTCCGAGAGGGAGAGAACACCTTCTTGTAGTGTTCGTAGTTGTTCAAATTGACGGCTCCATCAAATGTCAGCATGATCATCTGAGGCGTCTGTAAATATCAAGATGGTGTTTTAGTATTTCATCCATTAAATTATTATTAATTCTTGAATATTAAATATTGCTACATTGTTATGTATTGTTTTTACCTCACTATTGAACATTGAAATCACAGTATACCTAACATGAATTATCCTTGTATATGATTATATCAATTCCTTCAGCCTAGCAATTTTTTCTATTGTTTCTTCTGTTGATCTTCAATTTCTACTATTAAATAAATTATTATAGGGTGGAGTGGGGCAATTGCGACCCAAAATGTCAATAGTTCAACTTTGATCCTCTGTAACTTTCCTTTGAAAACGCTATTTTCACTTTTTTTTTTAATGAGTAGCTTATTTTACGTAGATTACGATGCAATCTTCAAATTGTACAAAAGATTTACTTCTCATGGTCCAAACTGTGTTTTTTAAAATTCCGACCGACTTCCGCATTTGCCCCACTAATCGGGGCAAATGCGGAAACAGCCTGCGAATCCCATAAAAACATTTAGTTGCATTAATGGGGTAGGTAAATGCAAACAAAGCCCATTTCAATACAACAGAACGCTATATTTAATTTTTTTCTCCTCCACTTTTTTATGACCAGTGAGCCCGCCTTTTCCGACAGGTAAGGGTTACCTACATAACTGGGTACACATTGAGAAGGTTTCTGAGGCAAGGCGCTCAAATGGCGCCATTTTCAAAACCATTTCCGCATTTGCCCCATTTCCACATTTACCCCACTCCACCCTAGTTCCTTGATATGATTTCAACACCTATCAACATCAAATCAACATTCAGTTTGATGTATTCGATTAGGATGCTTTGCATTGATCCATTGAGATTACGAACACTGGTTCAAAGTACTCTCTACTTTCACAAAAAGTTCATTCAAAGTGGACGCCCCTGCTAAACTTCTCCAGCTCATCCTAAAGCGCAGAGTAGGTACATTGCTCCAAGGAGACAACTGAAAGTGATCGAGAGCGAACAAATCAGCAGTGTGAGAGACGAAACATCGACTCATCCATTTAAATGACTGGGAGGTTATCAGATCAAAGTGTGAGCAAAATAGTCAGACGGGATCTCATTCTCACGGAAGTTATCTCCAGATTCCTACTGCCTTCTCAATACATAAGAGCATCGCAAGATTGAAAATATTACCTTTTCCGGGTCTAGACCACCAGGAATGAGAGTTCCATCCCTTGAACAGAAGCAGTAAGGAAGCTGGCATTGGCTGAGGTCGCATTTTACTGCCAAATCCAGCGGTACCTCTGTGCTCGGTGCAGGCGCTGAAAAATTGAATAGATCTTTAAAATACTCGTTCCTGTATGAAGGGAAATCCAGGGGCATCACTAATACATGAATTCCATCGTCAATTATCCACTTTTGGCTTTGATTTTGAGTTGAATTCTTGACTGAGATCATTGGAAAGTTGGATCTTCCAATCTAGGTGTGTCAAAGGACTCAGGTCAAAGGTGGTTCGAAAAATCATCATCTTATCCCACATACTTACACAAAGGAATCATAGATACCAACCAAAGCCATGTGAACACAATCATGCTCAGTGTAATAAGTAAGATGACTTGAAGGATTATCTATGTAAATTGACATTACTGAATCTTCAGTACAATTGTACGATCAGGAAACTGCATAGAAACTCACAAAAATAAATCGGAACAAACTTTTTTAAACTCTACTGGTTAATTTAATTCACCCTTCTGTATAGATCCCTCCCTACCAACCATAAGTACCTACTACCAACTAGGGCATTTTTGAAAAATTCAACCTTTCATTTCCATTTGGTTGGTGGTTGGGGTTGAAATTTTCAAAAATGCCCTAGTAGGTAGTAGGTACCTATGGTTGATAGGGAGGGATCTATACAGAAGGGTGATCTATAGAGAAAATAATAAACCTTTGGGCAATGATTTGCAGCGTTTTCTACTAGAAGGAACTTCTTAGGTATCTTGTTATGATAATAGTTGATAGTTGACAGACTAGTTTGAACGACCAACGACAATCCACAATGCCACGAAGCACCTCGTAACAGTAATATCAACAGATAATATTAATTATTTCGCATCAAATAGACTCACTTGTGGGAAGCGGGCCGCATCGGGCTTCAGTCTTGAACGTGCAAAGCTTGTTGATGTCATCGAAGTACAACCCCGAGGGACATCGATTGAGATACGGGTAATTGTCCACGCACTGCAACAGCAAGGCAAACAGCTTCATTAGCGTTTCAATGTCAATCCTACCCTCTCAATAACACACCAACTAAACCCAAATCGAAAGGACTCGAGATGACATCTATCTCAATTAATCTACTGTTTCAATATGTACACCAACAGAATTGTTCCCGATTCATTATCATTATATCAGGAGTCTTAACCCTGTACTTTGCAATGTCTAATATACCATACTTGTTTTCTGTTCAAATTTTGACATTGTAGAAACTTTTTCATTTTGCTTCCGAGTCTACCAAGGTAGCGGAAGCTTTGTTTTCACTTTTCAAGGATGAAAAAAAAAGTTCTCCAAAATCAAAATTTTCACTCGCGTTTTGCGTTTTAGACCTTTCTGAACAATTTTGGTTCCGTGTCTGTGTGTCTGTGTGTCTGTCATGAATTCCTTGTAACGCGCATAACTATACGAAGTTATTGTCCGATTTCGATGAAATTTTCAAGGATTGTGCGGGTTGGTGTGTAGACGGTCCCCTATGAAAATCATCATCCCCGGACTGATAGAAGCGACTGTGCATGCGCAAACGTGAATTCCTTGTAACGGCCATAACTTCTACATTTTCAATTCGATTTCAATGAAAATTTCAGGGATGTTACAGATTAGTATTTAAATGGTTCCCTATGAAAATCACCACCTTCAGACTGATAGTAGCCACTGCGCATGCGCAAACGTGAATTTCCTTGTAACGGCCATATCCTCTACATTTTCCATTCGATTTCAATGAAATTTTCAGGGATTATGCGGATTAGATTGTAGATAGTCCCCTATGAAAATCATCACCCCCGGACTGATAGTAGCCGATGCGCATGCGCGAACGTAAATTCTTTGTAACGGCCGTGCGTACGTCAGAATCTCAAATCCTACACAAGCTATTGCCAGGCCCCCATAGCCCATATGCATCGAGTCTGATTCCCACCCAGGGGTCCCGGGGTTCGACTCCCAGCCATACTGAGAAAATTTTTAATTTTTTGAGTAGTGACTCACTTACATTTTTCATCCGAATTTGATGAAATTTTCTAGGATTGTCCAGATTAGCGTGTAGATGGTCCCCTATGAGTGTAGTGAACGGTACTTAGAGATTGGTGTTTTGAGATTAACTACTATGCATCGGATCATCTATATAATCGGGTTATGGATACGAGGAAGCTATGTGCCACACCCACTTGGCATACGTTTTTTCATGTTTTTAGAGAGTCAAGGGTACACTTTAGGGAAAAAATTAAAACGAATCTCAATAGGAAAATTAAAAAAAGTTTTAGATAATAAAATCGTTATTTCTTTGATTAAGACTGCGTAGTTGTACTGGTGTACATTCACGTTTACTACATTATCTAATCTGTACGTGTAGCAAGTGAGAAGGTATAATAATTATACCTAGTAAGTAATTATTATTACTAGCGGTTCTTCTATTATTTTATTTTATGGTTTCATTTTTTCCTTTTGTTTTTTGTTTTAATTGTATCCTGATTGAAACAGAACGAAATGCATTTTATTTAATAACAATTCTTATTTATCGATGACTTGGCTGTGTACGATATGTAGGTACTTACTATACCACTCATATTGAAAATTTGTTTAAATTTCAAAATTTTAAAAGCTTTTTCAATTTATCATGGTTTTGGAGGTTCTAAAGTATATTTCAGGGGGGAAATTTGAAAGATTCGCGATGGACATACTTTTTGGGTTAATAGGAGGTTTCTTTTAGTAGATTTGTAACTTAACACAGGTAATAAAAAATTACTGTCAACTGCTTTACGGAATTTTTGGTTTTTCCAATGTGCCTTTAAAAATTGAGCTAGGTTTCCAGTTTTCCCCCTCATATCTTCACGTTTCAGGTTTTCAATCGTATATTTAAAAAATCTACGTCATTGGAGAAAGGAGGGATTTTTTTAGAGGCACAAAGTTGTACATCGAGAGAGAGAACTTTCTGCACATAATTTTTTCCATCCCAACACCCTTCAGACTCGTCCTGCCACATTGAGTTGAAAAAAAAAATTTCTGGTAGTAATTGAGAAAAAACTCAGGTAAACAGTTCAATCTAACATCTGACAGCACCTTTTCAACAGCTCAATCTGAATAGTTTCTCGTAGGTCTATGTGGAAGAGGTAGCAGAAAGGACCCAGTTTCTCTTGTTTATCTTTTCTTTAATCAGGCGAGCGCTATTCAAGCAGGCTATGATCCCTTTTTCAAGCCTATATTCAACTATCTGCATTCACATTCTACCTCCCCTCTTTAACACTCACCAACCCTCAAATAGGTTCTGTATGGCCGACGCCCATGGCTGACAAACATTTTTAAGGTAGGTAGTAGGTACCTATGATTGGTACGGCAAAGCTGTGTTCTTTGTAGGCGACTGATGAATACAGAAAAATGATAAACTTTTGTGTAATAATTTGCAGCGTTTTTGATAACTTGGATGCAGCACCTAAACTTATCTACTTGGTGAATTGTCTTTGATTGCATAGGAATGAAGTTATAAACTCACCAGGTATCACAAATGCTTCGGATTGAAAAAGCCAGAGGAGATGAAGTAGATAAACACAAAAAAACCGCCACAGCAGCGCCAAAGTTTTCCTTATCACAAATACGCGGTGATAAATTCAATCTCTCCTACGTGCAAACTAATCCCTTCTATGTGCCTGCACTGCCTTACGGATCAGTTTTCATAGCTCTAGTTTTACTAACAAAGCCACTAGGTAGCGATTAGTACCGGAAAACACAGGTCGCACAAAATTGACAATTTACGATATTTTCGAAATTTCAAAGAAAAAATTGTGTGTTTTTTGCACTTCACGAAAATTAAATTTCTATAAATGTTATTTAGCCTGAATTAGGCAATGGTTGAAATAAATCATGCGAAAAAAAAGAAAACATCGTCAAAATCCTTAATGAATTACAGGAAACATTGATGTATGTAACGTCCCATCTGAAGAATATTCATTTATTATTCGTTATTCAACGGCGGTCGACGTAATTTCCTGATCATTACACTTCAGCGGTGGCCAACGGAGTTGCGTCACATTTTGCACCCAACTTCACGAGTCACCACCCATCTTCCAATATCTTTTATAACTGTAATTGATTCTCTCTTATCACGGATCAACTTTTATAGAATAGACACTGGCATTAGAACAGTTAATTTGCCAAATTCTCAACCTTTGTGAGACAGAATTTCTACGAACTATTGGTCGCCAACTTCTCAAGTCACAATCACTTTTCCTGTATCTTTTATAACACTAATTTCTGCTTTCTTATCATGGGTTAGGATTCAGCAACTGTAGCAGTAATAGCAACTATCAGTAGTTAATTTATTTAGTTCGCCTAATTCTTGATAGTTGTAAGACGCCCTAAAAAATTCATAAGTACAACAGGAACACAACTTTGAAGTCACAACCACTCTTCCAATATCTTTTGAAATACTCATTGATACTTCATAAACATAGGTAAACTTTTATTTGACAAAAACAATATTTCGTATAGTTTTCATAACTCTTAACTCTTGTAAGGTAGTATCCGTAATATCTATCAACAGCTGGCACCCATATTCACGAGAAACCATTCATCTTCCAACATATTTTGTAATCTTCATTGATACTTTTTCATCATATTTGTGTAAACTTTCATGCGACAGTTTTTGACATAGATAATTATGTCTTACCGCTGGTGGTCGTGAAAAATTTTGTATAAGGGAAAAAAGTAACGTGATATCAATAAACAGCAACGGGAAATTATATACCGGTAAGCAATGTGGTTACCATAGGACATATCCATGTCACGAGGTATCAAATTCAGCTTGTAGAGTAGATAGTTCTGTTTATCCGGAATATCAGTTACGAATTCACTGAACAGAACTACTCCACCCTCGATTACCTATCAATAAAGGTAAAATCCCAACCATAGGTAGGTGTACGTCGCCGAATCATCAGTCTCGGAGACCCGGGTTCGATTCCAGGCCGTGACATAAACTTTTTTTTTAATTTGATAAATTACGAAATTGATAATTTTTTTGTTGACATTTTATGTCACGGTACTACAGATCTGTTTTCACATATCTAGGATATGTTTTTGCCTGGTTTTAACAGGCTTTTCAGCTAGTTTTATAATAAACGAACGTAAGTTGCCTGAAAAAAAAAGTAAAAATAGGGCCCGAAGTCAACTTTATACCCACATCTGTCCGAAAGCGTAACTCCCAGCCCCATTTCTGAAAATTACTACGCCTGAGAGGTTTTAGTTGGCATTAGATCCAAAAGTTATCAGTAGCAAAAGTTATCCATAGCTAACTCTCTTTACATACCTCGTGATAGTTATTTACCCACCAATTTCACGACTCGTCTTAATATATGCTTTGTAAGATTCAGTACAATAATTTTATTTCATGGATAAACGTTGACGTAATAGTACTTACATGCAAACATCCAATTTCATGAAATGCTAGAAATCAGAGCTGAAGTGCTTAACCCTAAGCAAATTTTGCCGAGTGCGGACGTACTCAATCCCTCGATCGACCTAGACGGCGAGAACGTCTCACACAAAACCCTCGACGAAGTCCCCTCCTCCCACCCTTCCAAGGACCCCAACGTCTACGATGGAATTGGAATGCTTAGTTTGTCAACTTGATCTTCCTCTTCCCGTTTATATAATTTCAGTCAATAAATTTGGATAAACTGTAAGTCCTTAATCTCATTTTATCATAAAAATTTTCAAAATCTAAAATGAAATCTTTATTAAATTATGCACCACCGTTGGAATTCTTCTAGGTTTTCCCCAAAATAATACCCAAAGTTCATAGTTTGTTAATTTTCCTTAATTTTTCCCAAACAAGTTTTACTTTCCGAGTCTACCAAGGTAGCGGAAGCTTTGTTTTCACTTTTCAAGGACGAAAAAAAAAGTTCTCCAAAATCAAAATTTCCACTCGCGTTTTGCGTTTTAGACCTTTCTGAACAATTTTGGTTCCGTGTCTGTCTGTCTGTCATGAATTCCTTGTAACGCGCATAACCTATACGAAGATATTGTCCGATTTCTATGAAATTTTCAGGATTGTGCGGGTTGGTGTGTAGACGGTCCCCTATGAAAATCATCATCCCCCGGACAGATAGAAGCGACTGCGCAATAAGCAAACGTGAACTCTTTGTAACGGCCATAACTTCCACATTTTCCATCCGATTTCTATGAAATTTTCAGGATTGTGCGGGTTGGTGTGTAGACGGTCCCCTATGAAAATCATCATCCTCGGACTGATAGAAGCGACTGCGCATGCGCAAACGTGAATTCCTTGTAACAGCCGTAACTTTAACTGTCCCCCAGGGGTCGCGGGTTCGAATCCCAGTCGAGGCTAAGTATTTTTTTGATCCAATTCACATACATCTACTCACTTAATTTTTTATCGAATTTGATGAAATTTTCTAGGATTGTCCAGATTAGCGTGTAGATGGTCCCCTATGAGGGTAGTGGAAGGTACTTAGAGATTGGTGTTTTGAGATTAACAACTATGCAGCTGATCATCTATATAATCGGGTTATGGATACGAGGAAGCTATGTGCCACACCCACTTGGCAGACTTTTCAATGCATTGCAAACATTTCACGGTTTCCAGGATTGGAAATTTGGGAATAAACTACCATTTGGGGTCACAACAACTTTTTTTAAATCGTAGATACCCTAGTTTTTTCAATTGTTTGCCGTTTTGTGGATAAATTGGCGAAGCTGGAGTTAATGTATTGTAAGGTATCCCCAAAAATGTTTAGAAATAGCTGTCACCCAAATTTCATCGGTCAAAACATATCTTGCAATATCTTTGATAACCCTTACCTATATATCCTATATAACCTTAACCCCTACTTTCTTATCATGGGTACACGAATGTGAGACAGTAACAGTAGTTTATAAAGTCATAACTCTCACAACTTTGTAAGAATGTACCCGTAATTTTTACTAGTAGCAAGGACCCAATGATCCGTCTAACCACTTTTCTTTTAACGGGTGAACGTGGACAGTTGCGTTTGTTCGTCAAGTATGGCACCTGAATATTACTTCATCAACGACCTCTAACTAACAATCAGCATTTTGTCAAAAATTTGCAACTTCACAACATCGAAACCTTACAAAAAGGTTCATCATTAGAAATGATAAACCGAAAGCAGTTATTCTCCATTTTCTCAACAGAAATCAAGCCTTTGAAAATGGAATGGTGTTTATGCGAGATATGTACGTGATATTTATTTTAACTCTGTGCCTCAAGTTCAATTCTAAAAACTAACTAGATGGACGTTGCAAACAAGGCGAACGCAAAATACAGTATCTCAGAGGACCAAGAAAATAATTACAATTTCAGCAAACTATTTGTGTTGTATGATACTCTCTTAAGCTGCCTAATAATACTGGTGCAGCATTCCATGATAATGACACAAAGCAATTATAATTATTTCAAAGAGGTGCCTTGGAAAATGCGAATTTATGAAAAAGATGATGAAAACAGGATGGAAAGCCGCTAGGGAAACGAAAAGGATGACGAGGCGGGTTTTAAAAAGGGAAAAAACCTTGAGGTTCATATTTTTTCATGGTCCCGGGTTTTCCATCCGGAGTTGTTTCAATTTCTCATCTCCCAACCCGTTTTTTTCTTCCTCAGTGATATCATTAACTCTGCCCTAGGTAAATTCCCACTTCATCTAGCTGAGGTCAGGCCGGGGGGTGCAAAAATGTGGTGGAAAAAACCCCTACCGGTAATAAAGCGGGGAAATGTGGGAAAGAGGCGCCATGGTGGGGGTGACCGGGAGGTGGATCCGTGAGAGGGAAGTGTGACTCACCTGGTAGAATCTACGGCAAGTTGCAGGATCCGCGAAATTGCCGTTTCCAGCACCTTCGGGACATACGAACTCGGCTTCCTCTTTCTTCTCTTTTTGCCCGTTTACTGGAAAAACAAGACACAAATGGTGAGGAAAAAGTAGAGAGTCGTGACACGACACACTATTATTATAGCATATTATGAAATTAGATGAGTAGCAATTCAGCTTTATTTTCAAAAACGAAGGATCGATTACTGAAACGTCGGAGATTTCTATGAAAGGGGATCACGAGTTTTGAGAAGTTCGTTAAACAAATGATGGAAATACACAGGAAGGTGGTGGAGGCTTCGTTAAGCTCCTGTCTCTGAAAGGAGAAGACAAACTTTCGCTTGACGACAGTAATACTCGTTAATTTATCAAAAGCGACTTCAGAGTTGATTATTATTGGGACGAAGTATTTGAGAGGCGAGACACAAAGGTAGATGAGAGTAGTGAGGGGAAAAATTGAAAAATACCTATCATTTTCAAAAGGAATTAAGTTTAATGGAGGGGGAGTCTCGGATCGGAATAATATTTATTATTAAGAAATAGCAATTACGACACTAATTTTTGTAAAACCTGGGAGGTCATGAATAAAATATTCAATGTGTCCATTCTCGAGATATTTTTTCCACGTTAAGAGTTCTCTTCCCTCATGAAGGGAGTTTTAAAAATAGTTCATTCTACAGCATGAGTTAATGAGCGAATTTTTAAAGATATCTCCCAGTTAGAAAGAAAAGCTACAATGCTAATAAAGAAATAAACGTCTGCCAAGTGGGTGTGGCACATAGATTTCCTCGTATCCATAACCCGATTATATAGATGATCCGATGCATA
>CM019181.2:8773762-8926886 GCA_009739505.2 Apolygus lucorum | reverse complement strand
AATCCTCATCTACCATGTTTGAGAAAAATTGGGCAAGTAGTGAGAAAACTATGTTTGAAGGACTCCACATTTGAGCATGCGTTGTTGCTACCAATCCCTCGACAAATCAATCATTTTATACAACGAGTTCTATAAATTCATGTTTAGTTTTAGTAATTAATTATGGTGCAGTGCTGCTCCGACTTACGAAATAGTTTCCGTGCCGATTTCGTGCCCATTGTGAGCGAGTTCTTGAACCATGTTGTAATCGCAATATTCGTGGGAAATGAAGAACGTTCCTCGGATGGGACAGCCGTTGGGATTCGTCCGAGAGGGAGAGAACACCTTCTTGTAGTGTTCGTAGTTGTTCAAATTGACGGCTCCATCAAATGTCAGCATGATCATCTGAGGCGTCTGTAAATATCAAGATG
Source organism: Apolygus lucorum (assembly GCA_009739505.2). Taxonomy (NCBI): domain Eukaryota; kingdom Metazoa; phylum Arthropoda; class Insecta; order Hemiptera; family Miridae; genus Apolygus; species Apolygus lucorum. The sequence goes on along the minus strand of CM019181.2, from coordinate 8,926,476 downwards.
GTGTTTTAGTATTTCATCCATTAAATTATTATTAATTCTTGAATATTAAATATTGCTACATTGTTATGTATTGTTTTTACCTCACTATTGAACATTGAAATCACAGTATACCTAACATGAATTATCCTTGTATATGATTATATCAATTCCTTCAGCCTAGCAATTTTTTCTATTGTTTCTTCTGTTGATCTTCAATTTCTACTATTAAATAAATTATTATAGGGTGGAGTGGGGCAATTGCGGACCCAAAATGTCAATAGTTCAACTTGATCCTTGTAACTTTCCTTTGAAAACGCTATTTCACTTTTTTTTTTAATGAGTAGCTTATTTTAACGTAGATTACGATGCAATCTTCAAATTGTACAAAAGATTTACTTCTCATGGTCCAAGCTGTGTTTTTTAAAATTCCGACCGACTTCGCATTTGCCCCACTATCGGGGCAAATGCGGAAAAGCCTGCGAATCCCATAAAAACATTTAGTTGCATTAATGGGGTAGTAAATGCAACAAAGCCCATTTCAATACAAACAGAACGCTATATTAATTTTTTCTCCTCCACTTTTTATGACCAGTGAGCCCGCCTTTTCCCGACAGGTAAGGGTTACCTACATAACTGGGTACACATTGAGAAGGTTTCTGAGGCAAGGCGCTCAATGGCGCCATTTTCAAAACCATTTCCGCATTTGCCCCCATTTCCACATTTACCCCACTCCACCCTAGTTCCTTGATATGATTTCAACACCTATCAACATCAAATCAACATTCAGTTTGATGTATTCGATTAGGATGCTTTGCATTGATCCATTGAGATTACGAACACTGGTTCAAAGTACTCTCTACTTTCACAAAAAGTTCATTCAAAGTGGACGCCCCTGCTAAACTTCTCCAGCTCATCCTAAAGCGCAGAGTAGGTACATTGCTCCAAGGAGACAACTGAAAGTGATCGAGAGCGAACAAATCAGCAGTGTGAGAGACGAAACATCGACTCATCCATTTAAATGACTGGGAGGTTATCAGATCAAAGTGTGAGCAAAATAGTCAGACGGGATCTCATTCTCACGGAAGTTATCTCCAGATTCCTACTGCCTTCTCAATACATAAGAGCATCGCAAGATTGAAAATATTACCTTTCCGGGTCTAGACCACCAGGAATGAGAGTTCCATCCCTTGAACAGAAGCAGTAAGGAAGCTGGCATTGGCTGAGGTCGCATTTTACTGCCAAATCCAGCGGTACCTCTGTGCTCGGTGCAGGCGCTGAAAAATTGAATAGATCTTTAAAATACTCGTTCCTGTATGAAGGGAAATCCAGGGGCATCACTAATACATGAATTCCATCGTCAATTATCCACTTTGGCTTTGATTTTGAGTTGAATTCTTGACTGAGATCATTGGAAAGTTGGATCTTCCAATCTAGGTGTGTCAAAGGACTCAGGTCAAAGGTGGTTCGAAAAATCATCATCTTATCCCACATACTTACACAAAGGAATCATAGATACCAACCAAAGCCATGTGAACACAATCATGCTCAGTGTAATAAGTAAGATGACTTGAAGGATTATCTATGTAAATTGACATTACTGAATCTTCAGTACAATTGTACGATCAGGAAACTGCATAGAAACTCACAAAAATAAATCGGAACAAACTTTTTAAACTCTACTGGTTAATTTAATTCACCCTTCTGTATAGATCCCTCCCTACCAACCATAAGTACCTACTACCAACTAGGGCATTTTTGAAAAATTCAACCTTCATTTCCATTTGGTTGGTGGTTGGGGTTGAAATTTTCAAAAATGCCCTAGTAGGTAGTAGGTACCTATGGTTGATAGGGAGGGATCTATACAGAAGGTTGATCTATAGAGAAAATAATAAACCTTTGGGCAATGATTTGCAGCGTTTTCTACTAGAAGGAACTTCTTAGGTATCTTGTTATGATAATAGTTGATAGTTTGACAGACTAGTTTGAACGACCAACGACAATCCACAATGCCACGAAGCACCTCGTAACAGTAATATCAACAGATAATATTAATTATTTCGCATCAAATAGACTCACTTGTGGGAAGCGGGCCGCATCGGGCTTCAGTCTTGAACGTGCAAAGCTTGTTGATGTCATCGAAGTACAACCCCGAGGGACATCGATTGAGATACGGGTAATTGTCCACGCACTGCAACAGCAAGGCAAACAGCTTCATTAGCGTTTCAATGTCATCCTACCCTCTCAATAATACACCAACTAACCCAAATCGAAAGGACTCGAGATGACATCTATCTCAATTAATCTACTGTTTCAATATGTACACCAACAGAATTGTTCCCGATTCATTATCATTATATCAGGAGTCTTAACCCTGTACTTTGCAATGTCTAATATACCATACTTGTTTTCTGTTCAATTTGACATTGTAGAAACTTTTTCATTTTGCTTCCGAGTCTACCAAGGTAGCGGAAGCTTTGTTTTCACTTTTCAGGATGAAAAAAAAAGTTCTCCAAATCAAAATTTCCCTCGCGTTTTGCGTTTTAGACCTTTCTGAACAATTTTGGTTCCGTGTCTGTGTGTCTGTGTGTCTGTCATGAATTCCTTGTAACGCGCATAAACTATACGAAGTTATTGTCCGATTTCGATGAAATTTTCAAGGATTGTGCGGGTTGGTGTGTAGACGGTCCCCTATGAAAATCATCATCCCCGGACTGATAGAAGCGACTGTGCATGCGCAAACGTGAATTCCTTGTAACGGCCATAACTTCTACATTTTCAATTCGATTTCAATGAAAATTTCAGGGATGTTACAGATTAGTATTTAAATGGTTCCCTATGAAAATCACCACCTTCAGACTGATAGTAGCCACTGCGCATGCGCAAACGTGAATTTCCTTGTAACGGCCATATCCTCTACATTTTCCATTCGATTTCAATGAAATTTTCAGGGATTATGCGGATTAGATTGTAGATAGTCCCCTATGAAATCATCACCCCCGGACTGATAGTAGCCGATGCGCATGCGCGAACGTAAATTCTTTGTAACGGCCGTGCGTACGTCAGAATCTCAAATCCTACACAAGCTATTGCCAGGCCCCCATAGCCCATATGCATCGAGTCTGATTCCCACCCAGGGGTCCCGGGGTTCGACTCCCAGCCATACTGAGAAAATTTTAATTTTTTGAGTAGTGACTCACTTACATTTTTCATCCGAATTTGATGAAATTTTCTAGGATTGTCCAGATTAGCGTGTAGATGGTCCCCTATGAGTGTAGTGAACGGTACTTAGAGATTGGTGTTTTGAGATTAACTACTATGCATCGGATCATCTATATAATCGGGTTATGGATACGAGGAAGCTATGTGCCACACCCACTTGGCATACGTTTTTTCATGTTTTTAGAGAGTCAAGGGTACACTTTAGGGAAAAATTAAAACGAATCTCAATAGGAAAATTAAAAAAAGTTTTAGATAATAAAATCGTTATTTCTTTGATTAAGACTGCGTAGTTGTACTGGTGTACATTCACGTTTACTACATTATCTAATCTGTACGTGTAGCAAGTGAGAAGGTATAACAATTATACCCAGCTAGTAAGTAATTATTATTACTAGCGGTTCTTCTATTATTTATTTTATGGTTTCATTTTTTCCTTTGTTTTTTGTTTTAATTGTATCCTGATTGAAACAGAACGAAATGCATTTTATTTAATAACAATTCTTATTTATCGATGACTTGGCTGTGTACGATATGTAGGTACTTACTATACCACTCATATTGAAAATTTGTTTAAATTTCAAAATTTTAAAAGCTTTTTCAATTTATCATGGTTTTGGAGGTTCTAAAGTATATTTCAGGGGGGAAATTTGAAAGATTCGCGATGGACATACTTTTTGGGTAATAGGAGGTTTCTTTTAGTAGATTTGTAACTTAACACAGGTAATAAAAAATTACTGTCAACTGCTTTATCGGAATTTTTGGTTTTTCCAATGTGCCTTTAAAAATTGAGCTAGGTTTCCAGTTTTCCCCCTCATATCTTCACGTTTCAGGTTTTCAATCGTATATTTAAAAAATCTACGTCATTGGAGAAAGGAGGGATTTTTTTAGAGGCACAAAGTTGTACATCGAGAGAGAGAACTTTCTGCACATAATTTTTTCCATCCCAACACCCTTCAGACTCGTCCTGCCACATTGAGTTGAAAAAAAAAAATTTCTGGTAGTAATTGAGAAAAAACTCAGGTAAACAGTTCAATCTAACATCTGACAGCACCTTTTCAACAGCTCAATCTGAATAGTTTCTCGTAGGTCTATGTGGAAGAGGTAGCAGAAAGGACCCAGTTTCTCTTGTTTATCTTTTCTTTAATCAGGCGAGCGCTATTCAAGCAGGCTATGATCCCTTTTTCAAGCCTATATTCAACTATCTGCATTCACATTCTACCTCCCCTCTTTAACACTCACCAACCCTCAAATAGGTTCTGTATGGCCGACGCCCATGGCTGACAAACATTTTAAGGTAGGTAGTAGGTACCTATGATTGGTACGGCAAAGCTGTGTTCTTGTAGGCGACTGATGAATACAGAAAAATGATAAACTTTTGTGTAATAATTTGCAGCGTTTTTGATAACTTGGATCAGCACCTAAACTTATCTACTTGGTGAATTGTCTTTGATTGCATAGGAATGAAGTTATAAACTCACCAGGTATCACAAATGCTTCGGATTGAAAAAGCCAGAGGAGATGAAGTAGATAAACACAAAAAACCGCCACAGCAGCGCCAAAGTTTTCCTTATCACAAATACGCGGTGATAAATTCAATCTCTCCTACGTGCAAACTAATCCCTTCTATGTGCCTGCACTGCCTTACGGATCAGTTTTCATAGCTCTAGTTTTACTAACAAAGCCACTAGGTAGCGATTAGTACCGGAAAACACAGGTCGCACAAAATTGACAATTTACGATATTTTCGAAATTTCAAAGAAAAAATTGTGTGTTTTTTGCACTTCACGAAAATTAAATTTCTATAAATGTTATTTAGCCTGAATTAGGCAATGGTTGAAATAAATCATGCGAAAAAAAAAGAAAACATCGTCAAAATCCTTAATGAATTACAGGAAAACATTGATGTATGTAACGTCCCATCTGAAGAAATATTCATTTTATTATTCGTTATTCAACGGCGGTCGACGTAATTTCCTGATCATTACACTTCAGCGGTGGCCAACGGAGTTGCGTCACATTTGCACCAACTTCACGAGTCACCACCCATCTTCCAATATCTTTTATAACTGTAATTGATTCTCTCTTATCACGGATCAACTTTATAGAATAGACACTGGCATTAGAACAGTTAATTTGCCAAAATTCTCAACCTTTGTGAGACAGAATTTCTACGAACTATGGTCGCCAACTTCTCAAGTCACAATCACTTTTCCTGTATCTTTATAACACTAATTTCTGCTTTCTTATCATGGGTTAGGATTCAGCAACTGTAGCAGTAATAGCAACTATCAGTAGTTAATTTATTTAGTTCGCCTAATTCTTGATAGTTGTAAGACGCCCTAAAAAATTCATAAGTACAACAGGAACACAACTTTGAAGTCACAACCACTCTTCCAATATCTTTTGAAATACTCATTGATACTTCATAAACATAGGTAAACTTTTATTTGACAAAAACAATATTTCGTATAGTTTTCATAACTCTTAACTCTTGTAAGGTAGTATCCGTAATATCTATCAACAGCTGGCACCCATATTCACGAGAAACCATTCATCTTCCAACATATTTTGTAATCTTCATTGATACTTTTTCATCATATTTGTGTAAACTTTCATGCGACAGTTTTTGACATAGATAATTATGTCTTACCGCTGGTGGTCGTGAAAAATTTTGTATAAGGGAAAAAAGTACGTGATATCAATAAACAGCAACGGGAAATTATATACCGGTAAGCAATGTGGTTACCATAGGACATATCCATGTCACGAGGTATCAAATTCAGCTTGTAGAGTAGATAGTTCTGTTTATCCGGAATATCAGTTACGAATTCACTGAACAGAACTACTCCACCCTCGATACCTATCAATAAAGGTAAAATCCCAACCATAGGTAGGTGTACGTCGCCGAATCATCAGTCTCGGAGACCCGGGTTCGATTCCAGGCCGTGACATAAACTTTTTTTTTAATTTGATAAATTACGAAATTGATAATTTTTTTGTTGACATTTTATGTCACGGTACTACAGATCTGTTTTCACATATCTAGGATATGTTTTTGCCTGGTTTTAACAGGCTTTTCAGCTAGTTTTATAATAAACGAACGTAAGTTGCCTGAAAAAAAAAGTAAAAATAGGGCCCGAAGTCAACTTTATACCCACATCTGTCCGAAAAGCGTAACTCCCAGCCCCATTTCTGAAAATTACTACGCCTGAGAGGTTTTAGTTGGCATTAGATCCAAAAGTTATCATGTAGCAAAAGTTATCCATAGCTAACTCTCTTTACATACCTCGTGATAGTTATTTACCCACCAATTTCACGACTCGTCTTAATATATGCTTTGTAAGATTCAGTACAATAATTTTATTTCATGGATAAACGTTGACGTAATAGTACTTACATGCAAACATCCAATTTCATGAAATGCTAGAAATCAGAGCTGAAGTGCTTAACCCTAAGCAAATTTTGCCGAGTGCGGACGTACTCAATCCCTCGATCGACCTAGACGGCGAGAACGTCTCACACAAAACCCTCGACGAAGTCCCTCCTCCCACCCTTCCAAGGACCCCAACGTCTACGATGGAATTGGAATGCTTAGTTTGTTCAACTTGATCTTCCTCTCCCGTTTATATAATTTCAGTCAATAAATTTGGATAAACTGTAAGTCCTTAATCTCATTTTATCATAAAAATTTTCAAAATCTAAAATGAAATCTTTATTAAATTATGCACCACCGTTGGAATTCTTCTAGGTTTTCCCCAAAATAATACCAAAGTTCATAGTTTTGTTAATTTTCCTTAATTTTTCCCAAACAAGTTTTACTTCCGAGTCTACCAAGGTAGCGGAAGCTTTGTTTTCACTTTTCAAGGACGAAAAAAAAAGTTCTCCAAAATCAAAATTTCCACTCGCGTTTTGCGTTTTAGACCTTTCTGAACAATTTTGGTTCCGTGTCTGTCTGTCTGTCATGAATTCCTTGTAACGCGCATAACTATACGAAGATATTGTCCGATTTCTATGAAATTTTCAGGATTGTGCGGGTTGGTGTGTAGACGGTCCCCTATGAAAATCATCATCCCCGGACAGATAGAAGCGACTGCGCATAAGCAAACGTGAACTCTTGTAACGGCCATAACTTCCACATTTTCCATCCGATTTCTATGAAATTTTCAGGATTGTGCGGGTTGGTGTGTAGACGGTCCCCTATGAAAATCATCATCCTCGGACTGATAGAAGCGACTGCGCATGCGCAAACGTGAATTCCTTGTAACAGCCGTAACTTTAACTGTCCCCCAGGGGTCGCGGGTTCGAATCCCAGTCGAGGCTAAGTATTTTTTTGATCCAATCACATACATCTACTCACTTAATTTTTTATCGAATTTGATGAAATTTTCTAGGATTGTCCAGATTAGCGTGTAGATGGTCCCCTATGAGGGTAGTGGAAGGTACTTAGAGATTGGTGTTTTGAGATTAACAACTATGCAGCTGATCATCTATATAATCGGGTTATGGATACGAGGAAGCTATGTGCCACACCCACTTGGCAGACTTTTCAATGCAATTGCAAAACATTTCACGGTTTCCAGGATTGGAAATTTGGGAATAAACTACCATTTGGGGTCACAACAACTTTTTTTAAATCGTAGATACCCTAGTTTTTTCAATTGTTTGCCGTTTTGTGGATAAATTGGCGAAGCTGGAGTTAATGTATTGTAAGGTATCCCCAAAAATGTTTAGAAATAGCTGTCACCAAATTTCATCGGTCAAAACATATCTTGCAATATCTTTGATAACCCTTACCTATATATCCTATATAACCTTAACCCCTACTTTCTTATCATGGGTACACGAATGTGAGACAGTAACAGTAGTTTATAAAGTCATAACTCTCACAACTTTGTAAGAATGTACCCGTAATTTTTACTAGTAGCAAGGACCCAATGATCCGTCTAACCACTTTTCTTTTAACGGGTGAACGTGACAGTTGCGTTTGTTCGTCAAGTATGGCACCTGAATATTACTTCATCAACGACTCTAACTAACAATCAGCATTTTGTCAAAAATTTGCAACTTCACAACATCGAAACCTTACAAAAAAGGTTCATCATTAGAAATGATAAACCGAAAGCAGTTATTCTCCATTTTCTCAACAGAAATCAAGCCTTTGAAAATGGAATGGTGTTTATGCGAGATATGTACGTGATATTTATTTTAACTCTGTGCCTCAAGTTCAATTCTAAAAACTAACTAGATGGACGTTGCAAACAAGGCGAACGCAAAATACAGTATCTCAGAGGACCAAGAAAATAATACAATTTCAGCAAACTATTTGTGTTGTATGATACTCTCTTAAGCTGCCTAATAATACTGGTGCAGCATTCCATGATAATGACACAAAGCAATTATAATTATTTCAAAGAGGTGCCTTGGAAAATGCGAATTTATGAAAAAGATGATGAAAACAGGATGGAAAGCCGCTAGGGAAAACGAAAAGGATGACGAGGCGGGTTTTAAAAAGGGAAAAAACCTTGAGGTTCATATTTTTTCATGGTCCCGGGTTTTCCATCCGGAGTTGTTTCAATTTCTCATCTCCCAACCCGTTTTTTTCTTCCTCAGTGATATCATTAACTCTGCCCTAGGTAAATTCCCACTTCATCTAGCTGAGGTCAGGCCGGAGGGGTGCAAAAATGTGGTGGAAAAAACCCCTACCGGGTAATAAAGCGGGGAAATGTGGGAAAGAGGCGCCATGGTGGGGGTGACCGGGAGGTGGATCCGTGAGAGGGAAGTGTGACTCACCTGGTAGAATCTACGGCAAGTTGCAGGATCCGCGAAATTGCCGTTTCCAGCACCTTCGGGACATACGAACTCGGCTTCCTCTTTCTTCTCTTTTTGCCCGTTTACTGGAAAAACAAGACACAAATGGTGAGGAAAAAGTAGAGAACCATGACACGACACACTATTATTATAGCATATTATGAAATTAGATGAGTAGCAATTCAGCTTTATTTTCAAAAACGAAAGGATCGATTACTGAAACGTCGGAGATTTCTATGAAAGGGATCACGAGTTTTGAGAAGTTCGTTAAACAAATGATGGAAATACACAGGAAGGTGGTGGAGGGCTTCGTTAAGCTCCTGTCTCTGAAAGGAGAAGACAAACTTTCGCTTGACGACAAGTAATACTCGTTAATTTATCAAAAGCGACTTCAGAGTTGATTATTATTGGGACGAAGTATTTGAGAGGCGAGACACAAAAGGTAGATGAGAGTAGTGAGGGGAAAAATTGAAAAATACCTATCATTTTCAAAAGGAATTAAGTTTAATGGAGGGGAAGTCTCGGATCGGAAATAATATTTATTATTAAGAAATAGCAATTTACGACACTAATTTTTGTAAAACCTGGGAGGTCATGAATAAAATATTTTCAATGTGTCCATTCTCGAGATATTTTTTCCACGTTAAGAGTTCTCTTCCCTCATGAAGGGAGTTTTAAAAATGAGTTCATTCTACAGCATGAGTTAATGAGCGAATTTTTAAAGATATCTCCCAGTTAGAAAGAAAAGCTACAATGCTAATAAAGAAATAAACGTCTGCCAAGTGGGTGTGGCACATAGATTCCTCGTATCCATAACCCGATTATATAGATGATCCGATGCATAGTAGTTAATCACAAAACACCAATCGGGTGTAGTTCGTTATCCGCCCCCATTTTGTTCTCTCTTTTGCAAGCACACCCGACCACCTTTTTCATTTTTTGAGGAGTGTTCCGTAAACTAGATTTCATCTTCTTGAGCACAATCGTGACGAATTATAATTTTTGATTGGTTAAGATTGGGAAATTAGCTGTTGAAAAAAATGGGGGCGAATACCGAACTATTTCTCTAGTGAAAAAGTTCGGTATGCGCCCCCACATAGTTAATAATGGAAAACACAACATTTTTGGTTTAAATAATTCATTTATTAATATGATTATTACTTCTGACACATATTGTGGTGTTGTATTATTCTATGGTTGGGTCATACAAATTCTTGATGCAGTACAAAAAATGCTCAAATGGATCTATGCCCATTGACTTCAAGATCTTATGACGACACACCCTATCGCTTCTCGAAGGTTGACCTACGGTCGGAATTGATTTCACCGCTACAGTCAACATCGTTTTTATTTCATTTATGAGCATCGCATCTCAACCTCTTAACTTTCGATCAAAGTTATTCTCTGCCTCACCAGTTATCTCTCCCAAGAAAACGTCCCAGGCCGAATCAATGCAATTCGGTCGTGGGGGCGGTTATCGAACTTTTTCTCTAGGGAAATAGTTCGGTATACGCCCCCACTTTTTTCAATGTCTAGTTTCATTGCTTGGAGTATTTGAAAACATAAGTACGGTATATTATTCATACAGTACATGAAATCTAGTTTACGGAACACTCCTCAAAAATTGAAAAAGGAGGTCGGGTGTGCTTGCAAAAGAGAGAACAAAATGGGGGCGGATAACGAACTACACCCCACCAATCTCTAAGTACCTTCCACTACCCTCATAGGGGACCATCTACACGCTAATCTAGACAATACTAGAAAATTTCATCAAATTCGGATGAAAAATTAACTGAGTAGATGAATGTGATTGGATCAAAAAAAGACTTAGCCTCGTCTGGGATTCGAACCCGGGACCCCTGGGGGACACTTCTATGCGCTACCTCTGAGCTATTGAGGCCTAGTGATGTGATGAATAGGATTTGAGATTCTCATAGGGGACCATCCCTCTATGAATGAATTCTTCTATGAAAAAGCATTCTCTATGATTTTCATAGGGGACTATCTAAACACTACTCTGTAACATCCCTGAAAATTTCATTGAAATCGGATGGAAAATGCAGAAGTTATGGCCGTTACAAGGAAATTCACGTTTGCGCATGCGCAGTGGCTACTATCAGTCTGGGGGTGATGATCTTCATTGGGGATCATCTGCAACCTAATCCGCATAATCCCTTAAAATTTCATCGAAATCGGGTAGAAAATTTGGAAGTTATGGCCGTTACAAGGAAATTCACGTTTACGCATGCGCAGTGGCTACTATCAGTCCGAGGATGATGATTTTCATAGGGGACAGTCTACACACCAACCCGCACAATCCCTGAAAATTTCATAGGAATCGGACAACTTCGTATAGTTATGCCCGTTACATGAAATTCATGACAGACACACAGACAGACAGACACGGAACCAAAATTGTTAAGAAAGGTCTAAAACGCAAAACGCGAGTGAAAATTTTGATTTTGGAGAACTTTTTTTTCATGTTTGAAAATTGAAAACAAAGCTTCCGCTACCTTGGTAGACTCGGAAGCAAAAGAGTCAAAAATGGCTTCTAATTAATTTGATTGGAAAATATGATTTTGTTGTCCATTGCTTTGGAAATTTGCTAAATATGTAACAAGTGAAACATGAAGAAATTCCCAATAATTATCTGCGAATTTTTATGGTTTTCAAATACTCCAAACCACCTTTTTAAACAGTCCATGGAGATCATTTTCATACCATAACGTTTTTGGTTACTGCAATGGCTTGAATTCTTCAAACATACGCTAATGAGCTTCAAGCAAAACTGCTTGGAGGACTTTTTTGTTCCACATTTTCCATTCGACTCCGTGCATTTGAATATCCTGAATAAAATGTTCTAGCCTTGGATAAATCAGCAAAATATTATTTTTATTTCAGTGTTGCCATTATTTCATAAACCTCAGTGGCAAGATCAGATATTTACTTGCAATCATACCGAGAGACTGACAGCCTCGTGTCGTCTGTCGTTCGATTCAAGTAGAAGATCCTTGAGATGGTATTTGTATCGAACAAAGAACCGTGAGTCATTCACCTCGATGAACTTTGAAAAGAATCCCCTAAGAACGTACGAGGAAACTGAAGATGTGAGAAGCTCGCGCCAGACAAGAAAATTGCAAAACGAAAGAGCATCGCTGGCGAAGGACGTTCGCAAGAAAGCTGGAGGTAGGCCAAGGTCTGCTCTCCCCAATTACCCTCGTGGGCACCCTTTTAATCCAACTTCTGATTATCTAGATCTACATAAATCCACCTTCAAATCTACCTTCGCGATCGGAGTTGCATTTAATCTCCTGGAAATGAACGGATAATTAATTTTTTGATATAGGTGGATACATATTTACAGTTTCAATGATACTCCCAAGCAGAATTCTTAAGATTGATGAAGGAACTCAGTGGCTACCTACTGAGAGAAGTTTGATTGTCGACTGAGAGGCCTGTTGAACCATTTGCCACATAGCACTCTTAGGGCGAAAAAACTCAATTTTGCTCCCATATAATCGAAGAAAAGCCAGCTTTGAATTCTCCACAATCAAAATTTCCACTCAAATTTTGCTTATAAGACCATTATTCAAAATTTTTGAACAATTTTGGTTTTAAGGCTGTTTGAAGAAGAGGCAGTTTTATGGACAAAACCAAACGATTTTAAGAACTTCTCCAGGAAATAATCAGTCCCTAGACAGTCCCCTAAGAGTTTCTCTGTTATATAAAATGATGATGCATTTTGGAAAGCGTAAACATAATTTCCTTAAAGTAAAATTTCTCAATTTGTATAAAAATTGTATTATTTTTATTAATGTGAAGTTAATATTTCATGTCCAATGATCGATTCAACCATTTTTAAACCAGAAGATTCTATCATAATTGATGTTATTATTGTTTTGTTTGTGAAGAAGCTATATTCACTGGTCACTTAACTTGGTAGACAATTTGTAACGTAAAAATTGTTATAATTCAACGGCTGATTTTGGTTTATTATTTTATTTTCAATAATAAGCCTTTGGAATCGAGGAAGAAAAAAAAATTTTAACCCCCCCTCAAAATTTGATGTTTTACGTTTCAAGGTACGTAGAATCCGAAAATCGAATAAAAAAATTTCCGTCCGTCCGCCGTACGCCGTCCGCCGTACGCGGCACTTTTCTTAGCAACACTGGACCGATTTGGTTCAAATTTGGTATATGGGCTCCATTTGGGGTCTAGTTGTGCCACGAAGCTTTTGGTTGATGTCAGTCACTTCTAAGAGGTGAAAATTAAGGGTTGAAATTTTCAAGAGTGCCCTAGCTCGAAAACTCTCGAAATAAAGGTATCGTTTTTTCACAAATTTTAAATAGTATTGAATTTTTAAAAATTTTTGAGACCACCCGAAGCTCTGTTGGACAAACCGTTCGGTCCCCACGAGTACTTGAAGGTTTTCCTTCGATAAAACAGAATCATGAGTGTGAATCGCAAAAGAGGTCTAATCTCCGTTCAAATTTTATCTGACTAAAATGCGATCGCTGTTCATTTCATCGATTTGTATACAGTTTTGCCTTCTGCGTAACCAGTAATCAAATTTCCATATGAAGTGTTCTATTTTTCGAATCGAGTGTGAAGCGTTTAGTTCTTTCTAATAAACTTGATTGTGAAGGTGTGAAGTCAGTATGGTGTGGTAGGTAGTACCTACCAATAGTTGGTAGGTAAAAAAAGTTGGTAGGTAAAAAAAATGTTGGTAGGTAAAAAACGCTGCAAATCATTGCCCAAAGGTCTACTATGTTCTGTAGAGATCACCCTTCTGTATAGATCACTGGTGCTCCATCAATAGCACCTACCACCATCTGTATTCTCCCTTGACCTTCCCTCTCAAATTTCAGCTTCCTGCGTTCAATAGGATTGAAAATGGCTTCGGCGCTCACTCAGCTGATCAGTGATCTGAAGAGTGAAGAAGATCTCCTCGAATGCTGGGGACGCCTGAAAGAGCACTTCCATTCAATAGGAGTAAAAATGGTTTTGGAGCTCACTCAGCTGATCAGTGATCTGAAGAGTGAAGAAGATCTTCTCGAATGCTGGAGACGCTTGGAAGAGCACTGATCAGCTGAGTGAGCTCCGAAGCCATTTTCAATCCTATTGAACGCAGGAAGCTGAAATTTGAGAGGGAAGGTCAAGGGAGAATACAGATGGTGGTAGGTGCTATTGATGGAGAACCAGTGATCTATACAGAAGGGTGATCTCTACAGAAAATAATGAACCTTTGAGCAATGATTTGCAGCGTTTTATTATACATTGGTTGGAAAATTTCACAGGGCACATCAAATATTTTCGATTTAACCTCAACTTTAATCTGTTTTTTCGCAACAATATGTCAAAGTTCCTGTAGAAATAGACGTTCAGCTAACAAAGTTGCTCTTGGAAGGAACTAAAGTGACCGGGATGAAGTCCGATTAGCTAGCTAACTGTTCTACCCGGGATGACAAAAATCATTTACAACAGCCTCTATGAGGTTAATAACCTGTTTAAAAACTAATAAACTAATAAACTCTGGTGTTAAAGAATGTGATTTGGAATCCTAACATAATATGTTAGGATTCCAAATCACATTCTTTAACACCAGAGTTATCTGTACAAATTTTAACTTAAGCGAAATTTGGCAAGGTAGGTAACAGGTATTTTCGTTTCTACATTTAACAACAAGTACGTAACACTAATATTTTTGCAGTTTTGAATTTATGGGTCAAACCGCTTCTCACCAGCAGAATATGGAGCCCTATGGTATATTAAATGTACGATAAATTTTATCGTGAACAACCACTCAAACTTCGATAAAAGTTTCAATTAATTGCACACAGTTTGTACCGCCATGTATTGAATTGTGTAGCAAATCTAAAACGCAGTAAATCCAGATTATCCGAGCAGAGAGGCCCTCACTTCGATGGTGAACAATATAAAATGACGCCCGTAATTCCTAATTGGGAAAAGGATTCTTCAGGCCTCTCACCACCGTTACCACGGTAATACTACTCAACTGTGATCCGCATTACGCTAATTAACTTCTAGGTCAATGTTTTGCTTAGGTTATTGGATTCTGCAATTTTTTCAAACGTATACCAGGGTTTATCAGTTTTTAATGAGTGCAGGTCTAGACAGTATGGAGCTCCGAGGAAACCTCATGGAAATTCAATTAGAGCAGGGACGGATGCCTCATTGCAAAAACGAGGATCTACCAGATATTGCGTTTATTATCTGACCACGTACAAACATCTGTCAGGTTGGGAGGGCAGCAACAACGAACCAACTCGAAGACTGCCGTTCATGAATTATTGTTATGAATTATTCCTCGTTTTGAACTCGTATTTATTGGCCCGATCTAGTGGCTCCAGAAGTTTCAAATCTACCTGCCTACCAGCCTTCTAAGTAGTTCTGGAAGTATCTCATGACACCACTAGATCGGGAAAGTCATAGTAGCTACGAATATGAAACTAGTGTGCACTCAAAAACGACAATTTTTGAGTTGGCTCGTTGGTGCTACAGGGTTTTTAATTGACAAACGTCAATACCACCGAGAAGTTGGAAGCAACTATATTAATTTTTTCGCTTTTGGTTCATTATTATCAATAATAAGCCTTTGGAATCGAGCAAGAAAAAAACATTTTAACCCCCCCCCCCACGAAATTTGATGTTTTACGTTTCAAGGTAAGTAGAATCCGAAAATCGAATGAAAAAATTTCCGTCCGTCCGTCCGTCCGCGGCACTTTTCTTAGCAACACTGGACCGATTTGGTTCAAATTTGGTGTATGGGCTCTATTTGGGGTCTAGTTGTGTCGCGTTTTTTTTTTACCTACCAACTTTTTTAGATGGAAATGGAATGATATGCAATCATCTAGAGCCAACCCCCAAACTACCCTCCAAATTTGAGGAGCTACAATTGGTCCGAACCAAAAATTATTCAAAAGCGCTGAAACACAAAATTTGATTGAAAATTTATATTCTGAAGAAACTATAACTATCCCACTTAGGTAATTAAAAATGTAAAACGCAGCAAATCATTTCACAAAGGTTTATTATTTTCCTGTACAGATCATTCGTCTGTAAAGATCACAACTTTCCCATTGTCACTACCTACCTTCCAAATGTGACTTATTTTCAATAATGAACCTTTGGAATAGAGCAAGAAAAAAAATGTAACGCTCCCCCTTAAATTTTGTTGGTTTGCGTTTCAAGGTACGTAAAATCGAAAATCGAATACAAATTTTTCTGTCCGTCCGCCGTACGCGGCACTTTCTTTAGTTCCCATGGATCGATTTTGATGACATTTGGTATATAGACTCCATTTGGGATCTAGTTGTGCCGCGAAGCTTCTGGTTGATGTCAGTCACTTCTAAGGGGTGAAAATTAAGGGTTGAAATTTTCAAGAGTGCCCTAGCTCGAAAACTCTCAAAGTTAAGATAGTATTGAATTTTTAGAATTTTGAGAGACCATGCGGAGCCCTGTAAGACAAACCGTTCGCTCCATACAAATACTTAGTTTTTTTTTCTCTGTTCCAATCCTGGAACAAAGAGTTGACATTTGAGTGGCAATTTTGATTCAGAAGAACCCACATTTTGTTGACAATCTCCATGATTACAATTATTGTAACACCACTATTATAGTGGTGCACCAAAATTGTCTTGGAGCGAAAATGACAAGGAATCGGTCATTATCGTATCTCGAAAGTCGAGTGAAAATAGATCAATTTTTCGAGAAGTAATACTTTTTTTTTTTCAAGAACAAGTTAGTGATTAAAGCCTCACCCAGTCAGTGAAGAATATCATAAATCGAGTAATACAAGTCTATTTTCAGATGCCGAATTATTGGAGATTCTCCCCTAACTCGATCTCACCTTTTTCCAGTTTGATTCTCCAGCTTGTTATAAGTTTGAGATTTCATTTCTCTTACGTCATAGTTATAACGAGTAAATCTTTAGAAAGAGAATTCAAGGAAATTTTTCTGACTTCCTGTGGTCCTAGGTTGAAATACGAATTGTTTGTCAATGAAAAGAGGCTGAAAGAGAACTTGAGAGAGCTATAACTTGGAAGTTTATTTTTGTATTAATATTATTTTTTTGTCTCATTCTCGCAGTAATATTAGAAGAATTCTTTCATAGAATATGGCGCTCAACAATCTTTAGAATTGGAGTGAATTCTTGATTGGAACGTAGGAAATCGGTGTTCCAGGATTCACGTATGATCAAAACGCTTCTATCTGTCTGACGTCGATGAAATTAATTGGGGACCATCGCAAGGCAGATTCGATCAATTGTAAAAATATTATGGAAATCATACCATTTGTGCCCTGAACGAAGGAATTTTTCTATTACAATTATTTTGATTTGTTACTATCAAAGATAGTCCTACTAACAGCCATTTTGCGTTTCATCAGTTATTCTAACAGCTAGAACAGTTCAATAAAAACTATCCCAGAGTGGCCCCCACTAGCCCCTAGTTTTGGATGGTGTTCCATCCAGTTCTTAAATTGGGGCAAGCTATGGCAGGACTGGGAGTAGTTCCAAATCTTCCAACAAAGCTTGAAAACTTCCGAAGACTGGCTAAAAGACATTACATAGATGTGACAATGGTTGGGGGGAAGGTGATTTTGGGCGTCTAGTTGCTCCCTATAGCAACTCCACTCTTTCTTGGATACTTGGTATAATAGTTTTCTCCGAAATGGAAGTTTATGAAACTTGATATCAAGCAGATGTACCGATCTGATCATGGTGGAGTGGCGGATGAAAACCGGCCTTGGAATTCGTATGACAAAACGAGACAGGTACAAGACTGGACCGGTTCTCATGGCTCGTCTGACAGCGTTTGAGTATAGGCCGATGAGAGTTGTGAAGTGGAGGGAGAGGGAGCCAGTGGCATGAGAAACTCAGTTCTAGGATCTCGATGCAGTTCTGCTCCAAATGTACTTACCTACTTCTTCACACGATACTTTTCAAGCTACCTATTTGGTCACCCCATCCCCACACCTAGCCAGTACCTACTGGCCTATCGCTCTGAACTTCCTGCACGTATTTGGATTAGAAGCGGTTCTATAAAATATTTTATTTGTATTTCAGATTACGAATAATTGTAATCAAAACCTAATCATTCGATCTTGTTGAGGAGATCACTATTTGTTGCCATAATACACAGGTAGAGCATACACAAATCTCTTGCTGTCATGGCTAGAAGCACAAGTGTTGAAGTCATCTTGGCGCCTCATATCGGCCTTTTCGAAGGTTGAAGGATTGCAGCCTACCACTAAGTTATAACTTCATTTTTTTATTATGAGCTCATCCAGAAGACTGTATGATGATATCGCTGAGAATAGCCAAGCCATACTACGTTCCAGCTATGGAAATCCCGAGGAGGGATAGCTAACAAAGATTTGCTGGCAATTAGTTTCTCCGCTTGTTTACGAACACAATTCGGCTGGATATTGTTCAAAAATCATTTTTATTGCAGAAAGAGTATCCTCGCTCTAACTTGAAGCGAGGCACTGTCGTTTTAGGTTATCATATCATAATTATAATGTTCATCAGATGAGCTATATAACCATGAAATGGATACGAGTGAGCTATGTTTCACATTATCTTGATAGACTTTGCTTATAGCTCTCTGGGTGCTATCAATAACTATTTTCGAAAAGCGTTGACACAGAAAAGGGGTGACCAATACGTGCAGCACGTGTTCAGTCCCATAATTTGAATAGATGGTGACTCAATTAGAAACCGGTATTTTTGCGAAACGTTGCACAGTGGTTCGAGACGATTTCAACCAGTTTCCCTAATTCAAATGTGAGTTACACGCCGAAATAACTGTGAAAATGCGAACGAACCTCCAGTCGACAAAGACAAAGGTATGAGGAACCCATCGAAGTCATCCCAGTTGAAAGGAGAAGACCGCTAGCCGGTTTCTTCGTCAGTCAGGAGGGTAATTAAGAAGGACGGGTCGGTCGCTGGGACGTATGTCGTAATACTTTGGAAGGCGATGCGTGAAGGCGGAATCATTGTGGTGGTGAACTGGTAAATAGCTTCCAAAAACTTTCACAGGAAGGCCGAGACGCTATTGTCTGTGACCTCAAGAGATTTTGCATAGGTACGGGTGGTGGGAGTTTCAACTACAGAGTCGGCTCAATCGTGGAAGATATGAGGTACTTTGAGCATACTCGTGAATAAAATTCCACGCCATCTCCAAATAGGGTACTAGATATGAAGATACAATAATATATCGGCTCCTAGAGTAGATTATAAAATTATTTTTCTGGTTAAGAAAATTAATACCATGCTCCAATACTGAGACCATGAAAATTTCATTTAATGATCATGTGGAGACAAGTAGATGTTTATGTCCACGTAGAACTATTAGATCGTAGGCCAGTATTTCATTCCATACAGTTATGTTTGGTGGATATAATTTTAAACGTAATATTGTGTTGCATTCAAAATCAGAGTAAAATTTTCTGTGAGAATATCTTATCAATAATGATAGCTAAATGATCACACCTGGTTAACATCGAACTTTCAAAATTCACCCATTAACACAAGACTTCTCTTTATTATTTATAGTTTTCATTTTTGAGACAGAAAAGAGCTGGTACCTTTTTCTTGGCGGGGGGGGGGGGTCAAATTTGTGTTACCAACTAACAGTTGAGATAGAACTAGAAACATTCGAGTGAACATTACTATAACAACATGTCTTTGAGCTGTTCTCACATTTGAGGTAGGTAGGTACTAAATAATGATTGACGAACGTGTGTGATACCAAGTTGGATCATAAAGAAAATTATGACTCTTCAATCTCATCAATTTTTACGGAAAAGTCGTGTGAAACTTACCATTATGAAGGACGTGATTCTTTGACACTTCATGAAGCCTTGTAAGTATAAGTGATCGACTACTTTCAAAATAAATATTTTCCGGTATTTATAAATATGATTACCAGATGGGATGGTGGAACACGAAATGGAAGCAGCGGTGTTTTCATGAGTCACATTTCTGACAGGATTTGATCTACGAGTACTATCAATCAAACCAAGGAATCAACAACGTCAAATATTTTATGACGTTTAGCTTTCTCTTATTAAAATGAAAATTGTAAAAACAATCCGATTTCTCATCATTATGGATTTAGAGGAGTATGTAGGGGAGTGGGGGGCACATTTGACACTTTTTCGCATTTTCCATCCTACAAGGTTGAAAGAACGAGAGGTCTTGAATTTCTTTCTTCTATCGTTAACTACGGTATTTTTGCTACCTACATACATTTCGTTCCTTTTTCAATCTGCTTGCCAAGTATTTTTTTTTGTAAATTTTCAAAATGCTTAGGAAGTGACAATTGTGCCCCACCGGTGGGGCACAATTGACATGAGAAAGGGGCACTTTTGACAGTTCACAGAAAGTACCATAATTCTAAACTAATCTTACCAAAAAACCATGGAACGTCCGGCAAATCATTATCTGGCAATAATGTTGAGTCAGACAGAACAACTATAGACCCTGCAGCCTGTAACAATCAACACTACCAACACAATTTCAATTAGATGAGTATCCACTCTTCTTTCTCAAAGGAACACCAAGATTTATGGATGTAGGAATTGAAGTAACAAAAAATAATGATCAAAACAAAGATGTTTATTGAAAAACGTCAGGTCGAGTAGGTATTCAAAATCCTACATCAACATAGCATTGACAAACTTCATAGGTATATAAAAATATATGTCAAATGTTCCCCTAGCAAAACTGTCAAAACTACCCCGAGGGTAGCCATTATAGAGATGGGTCGCTCATTAAAGATCCGGATCTTTGAGCCGGCTCTTTCAGAAGAGCGAGTGAACCACGGGTCAGTAAAAAAGAACCGCGGCTCTTCGGATCTTTTGAGCTCAGTGCTGGTAGTGTTCGGTGAAGATCGGTTCTTCAAAAGAGCGAGTGAACTGCGGATCAGTAAAAATGACAAATGAATCGCGGTTCTTCGATCTTTGGATCTCTTGAGATCCAGTAAAATAAATGAACGGCGGCTCTTCGATCTTCGGTCCTTTTGAGAACGGCGGCTCTTCGTTCTTCGGTTGTTTTGAGATCGGCAGTGTTCGGGAAAATTAAGACCTCCTTTTCGTCAGCTCACTGTTGCCAACCCGTACGATAAATCCGAGGGAAAATACGATATAAGTCGATCAAACAATACAATTTTGCGGAATTGTATCGTACCACCACATGCATTATTGTATTTTCGGTCGTAAACTTTACCGTATTTTTCCAGTGTTTTCTGTGACCCACTTTCTGATTCTTTCCGTTGTTTTTTCTCCCTGTTTGATTTTTACATCATGATTTTTTGTGAGGAGCTTTCTGATACAAGTTCAAAAGGCAAGCAAAAGCACAGCCTTATCTTACCAATAATATCAATATTGAAGCTTACGTACTTATTGGTTATTCTCTTTCACCTTGGTTACCTTAATTTTCTTTGTTGAATAACACGATATAACATCAAATTGTTATATTATAAAAATGTTATACCTACTAAGAATTTTTTTTAAATTGTGGTTCGTCATTAGAGGCATAAAAAAATACAGATTTCATATAAATAAATATTTTACCAAAAAACTGTATTTTCAAGTCTTACTTATTCATTGCTTTAATCGTGTTCATTTATTAATTTTCGTTGATTTTTGAAGGATTTGTTGAGCATCTTCATTGAACAACAGCGCTTTTTGGGTTATTATTTTCAATAATGAACCATTGGAATCGAGCAACAGAGAAATTATTCCCTCTCGCCCTAAAAATTTCATGGCTTAGGATTCAAGGTAGTGTAGAATCCAATAATCGAATTAACATTTCTGGGCAGAACTAAAATAAACCGTTGTGTAACAATTTGTAGCGTTTTTCATCGTATTTTCATCTCTACAATAAATACGAGCTCAAAAGAGCCAAAAAGAGCCACTGATCCGTCGAAAAGATCCGGATCTTTTGAATGAGCGGAACGCTCAGAGCCGTTCTTCTTGGTGAACCGTTTTGCCCATCTCTAAGCCATTACAGTAAAACCCAAGCCAACCTCGAATGATGAATTGTTTTGAAGAATCCAAGGAAAACACTTGCATGGAGACATATACGACTGACAAACTGGATGAGCTACATTTGAAAAAAAACTGAATCCACTCGGTAATCAACGAAAAACAAAATGAAAAAAAACCTACTTTTGAGGGGTCCAAACACTCAAACCGCCATGAGCCGACTAGATGATTTGTAACCTGCACGGTTTTCACCTGGAATGGTTCTTCTTCTTCTTCTTCACAATACAAAAACACGAAATCGCGGTAAAATTCAAATCTTGTGTGACAAACAGCCATTGTCAAATGTGCCCCTATGTCAAATGTGCCCCCCACTCCCCTACTGTCCCTACCTGTGATTTTGAGTACCAATGTACCTACCTGTGATTTGGAGTACCAAATCTCTGCATTACACTCTGATTGTATATAAACTAACTTCAAAATGATGATCAGTATTCTGGTAAATTGATTTCCCGTAATGATTAACTCAACTTTGATATCAGCTCAACACCTTCAAAGATAACAATATCAACATCAGCTACTAGCGACACATTGGGAAGAGATTGGAAACGTTTTCTATGATTTAATCAATAACGTCTTAATGGATAGAAAACGTTTCCAATCTCTTCCCAATGTGTCAACAAATTTTGTTGCTAAATAATTTATAAATTTTCAGCCCTTAGTAATATATTCTTGCTCTTTCAATCATTAACAATCAAATTCTTTTTCTTCAAATTCTAAACGGGGTTTCTAGGATAAATTTGTATCTCTTCTAGGCACGGCTCGAGAGAATGGAGCGCCACCTTGAAGTCAGGCAGTAGAGCAAGGAAGGAATAGAAACATTCAGAAGAGATGTAACAAAACTAAACTTGCTTTCGTATTATCATGCTTCTTCATTGCGCTATTGGTGAAAGATGTGAAAGTTGTGTCAATTGACTTACGGTGACTTTACTATAATCTAATGTGATGTTGTAGGGTAAACTAAATACCATTCTTGATAAATGGTAGATGCCACCACAGATTAGTTTATTCGTTTATCACATAATTGTCTGATATCTGAAAGTACGAGTCTACGCCTACGGTCAGAGTTACTTGTACCATTTCCACTATCGGAATCGAATTTTAATCGACCAATTCGAAAATTCTCATTACCGCTCGGAGAAATAAAGGTAAGTGCGGGGAACGGATGCGGAAACTAAGATTTCGGACTTCTTTTGACGTTCCCGATTTAAATGCTAATTCTCAACATCTTTTCTTTCAAAGGCTGAATTTATAGCCGGGAAAAGGGTGATTCCTAAAATAGGTTGAAAAAAAGGTTCTTTGCCTCACTGATGGCCTTAAAGCCCTTCATTTTTCTCCTCGGTATTTTCTGTTGGCTGTAAACCCCAAATGCACTTTTAGCCTTGGCTGTGGGAAAGACGAACTTTTATCTAGCTAGGTGAATCTACTCGTACCTCCTCCGTCTTGAGAATAGCGAAATACCCAGCAAAACCTAAGGAATAAATGAAATATTCGACCTACAAACATCTAGGAGTTTAGAGAAAGTTCTCTCTTGAGTTTAGTGATTTTTCTTGGCCTTGCAAGAAAGTTTATTGTTTGTTCCATTAACATTGTTTCAAGAGAGGAGATTCAATTTCGATCCGGAATGTTTTTGCTCTCGAGAAGAACTGTTCTAGCTGCGTATTTTTGAAATTGTCGTTTCCACTTTATTATTTTATAATTTCTCTTCGTTTATCTATTGTTTAAAGAATATAAATATAGTTCCAAAAAAACAGTTTATAAGAGTAGATAAATTTGTCAGCATTTTGAGCCCATTCCCATAATAATCTCAAAAATTCTTTAACCAAAATCATTAAAGCAAAATCGTTAAAAGCGTGAGCAAGACTTGCTTAGTTTTCGTGACGATTTTTCAGTTTATGTGCCAAAGCAAAGACATGAAAATGTCAAAAAATTCAGGATTTCCTCTGATCAAAAACCAAATTTTATGTTTATTGGCTTGCGTTTTGTCTGCTACTTGATTTCGTGATGGTTCTCCTACCATGTGAATCTCACATTGCATCACTCACTACAGTAATATCAGGAATTTAATTTTTTTCAACCACACTATAACTACTGCTTCCGAGTACACCAAGGTAGCAGAAGCACTGTTTTCACTTTTCAAGGTTGGAAAAAAATTCTCTAAAATTAGAATTTCCACGCGCGTTTTACGTTTTAGGCCTTCCTGAACATTCATGGTTTCGTGTATGTCTGTCTGTGTGTCTCTGAATCTGTGTGTCTATCATGAAATCCTTGTAATGGGCAAAACTGTAGAACATTATTATCCGATTTCGATGAAATTTTCAGAAATTGTGCGGGTTGGCATGTAGATGGTCCCCAATGAAAATCAACGCCCTTGGATTGATCATAGTCTCTGCGCTTCCTCAAACGTAAAAACCTCGTAACAGCCATAAATTATACATTTTTTACCCAAATTCGATGACATTTTCGGGAGTTGATGTTTTGAGACTAGCTGCTATGCATCGGATCATCTATACCAGTCATGGGCAAAGTACGGCTCGCGGGCCAAGTGCGGCCCTCGGGCTAGTCTGATCCGGCCCGCGACACGATTTTGATTAACCCCTAAAATTAATTGCACATAGGAAGTGATAATTTTTTTTGTGCAGCTATAATTGTTAACGGGAGCCTTATCGCATCTAACACTAACTGAGTTTGCATCGCGTGTTTTCTTTCCGTGGAAAATGTATGTATATCGGTAGTATGGCGATTTAGTGCGATGCGTGTGGCCTGTCCTGTAGATCGTTCGGTGTTGCTCGGTCAAGTTCGGGATGAATCGGCGCTAACCGATTGACTGACCATAATTTAGCTTCACTACTGCGAATCAGCTCATCTCAGTTTCTACCAGATTATGATCAACTTTTAGAATCTCAGTCACAGTTTCATCTGTCTCATACGTCTTCATGCTCTTCTAAAGATTAATCATTTTTTGTGACTTGTTTGGAAGTTTTTACCATTTTAATATATAAGTTGTGTATGATGTAAAATTAAACAATAAAAAGGTTTAGTCCTATAACTTGTATTTTTTTGGCCCGCCTGTAAATTTTTCAATTTCATCTGGCCCTCCTTTTAAAAAGTTTGCCCATCACTGATCTATACAAACGGATTACGGATACAAGGTGGCTATGTGCCACACCCACTTGGTAGACTTTTCTGTGTGTATACTTTGTTAAACCTCAACTACTTACATTTACATAATCGTATTTTAGTCGACTGTTCTCTCGCAAGGTTGTCTCAGTTACTCTGTGCTCGACAAATAGTCAGAAACACGAGAGTGAATCGCACATGAACTTTCGCTTACGAAAAATTCTAACATTACGTTACTGCGAATTGAATTTCATTGAATTTCACTTGTGCTTCCTTAACAACCAAGAGGTAACGATTTTTTGCAAATCATGAACTTTCTTTCAAAATAAAATTGATAATATCGTTTATAGGTAAGTATTATAAAGGGAAAACCCGTGTTCTTCGCAGAAATCTATACAGAAAAATAATAAACCGTTGTGTAATAGTTTGTATCGTTTTCGTGTATTGTTGGAAATGTTTGATGATGACACACTCAGATCGTTCTTCAATGGAAACTGTAGGGTAACCTCAGACAACTGAGTTGCCGAATAGTTTTAAAGTAGTTGAAAGAGATGGCTGTTAGATTTTCTCCACATTTGCCAACTGTACACCAAGAGCTGCAGAAGGACCATCGTTGTTGAGTGTGAAATAAATTCTTTAATGCAGTTTTCTGATACCTACTCAACTACCATCCTTCTTTTTAATATTACAGATTTTTTCTTTTGAGGATCAAATAATTTTGCTACGCGCTAAATTCATCACCAAGAGACTTCTTCGGAGAATTCTATTGTGTAGAAATCAGACGTGTAAACTTGCGTCAGTCTCCGAACTTTCCTAATGAAGAACGTATCTACTCAACCACCAACAACAGCTCGACTCATTAAGAACTACTGAACTCCCGATGAAAGCTCAGGTTTGAATATTAATTGGTAGGTATGTCTCACACAGCAACATAATATGATATATAATGATGGTCGTCTGCCAAGTTTGATGGAAGATATATAGCATTTTCCAGTTGAATTAAACCTTTTTCCAAAAGAATTAAATCTTTTCCCAAATGAATTAAACCTTTCCCCAATACAATTAAACTTTTTTCCAAAATAATTAAACCTTTTTCCGAAACAATTAAACCTCTCAAAAGAAGGGGATGTAATAGAAAATTAATAAACGACGTAGCGACCAGTGAAATGTCAGTAAGCATGAAGATGACACCACTGTTGAATCTCTTCCGAGTGATATCACTTGGAAGGGATTCCTTCGTAGGTATGCGTCGTCTATTCCTCCTTAATGACCCAACGTCGTTTGACCACAGTTTCTCCTAGCCGCATTAACAACTGTTAATTTCTGTTTGTGTTTTCATTATTCATTGACCCTTCGTTATTCTTCACGACTTTGTTGTTCACTTTTCTGCAATTCATTCAACCTAATTCATGATTAAACTGTTTCGCGATTCATATACTTGCAATTCCGTATTTTCCCGCTGAAGGTTTAATTGTTTCGGAAAAAGGTTTAATTATTTTGGAAAAAAGTTTAATTGTATTGGGGAAAGGTTTAATTCATTTGGAAAAAGGTTTAATTCTTTTGGAAAAAGGTTTAATTCATTTGGAAAAAGGTTTAATTCTTTTGGAAAAAGGTTTAATTCAACTGGAAAATGCTATAGATTCCTCAAATTGAATTAAAAGTTCATACAGGAAAATAATCTCTGATATGAAACATAACTTCCACGGCTATGCTGAACATTTATGGATTTGACAAACATCAACACGATTATTTTGACGTTTTTTCAATGTTTTCAGCTGTTTCAAGACTGCTACTGATTGATTTTTGTAAACGAACAAATGTGTGGCAGTAAAACGTTTGAACTAAATAATAATTAAGTAACTCGAACTAGCTCCATCCACAAGAAAATGATAAATTTTCGAAAAATTGTACCTACCTAAGTGAATAGTTCCACTAGCATGGTCGGAAGGAAAAGATTGACCTCGATTACGAGAGATCTATCATGTACCAAGGAAATAATAGTCACTTCGTGAGACATAACCCGTTATTTTGGTATCTCAATGCTAACTGGATAGGGTTTCGATTAGCAGCCACACATCTTTATAATATTCCAGTCCTCTATCGTGGGACTTCATCTCTTTAATGATCGTGAAACCTTTTTCGTCAAAGGTTATGTAGATCATAATCGATCCTTCTAAAGTCACTGGGGAAACAGATTTTTCGGCGGGGGACAATGGAAGCCATCACTTGTGTTTATCTCGGAAGTGACAGGGAACTAGCTGGTCAACGCACCTCAAGGAAAACCATGACCTAATAGCTGGTGTAACGGACCAGAATCCAATAAGGAGGAGGAGAAGTGAGAGTTCCATCTCGGTCCGGTACCCTCCCTCCAAGAACTTACCGATCATCGAAGGTAAATTTTTTAGCTTCCTCAAACAAATACATAACTCAAAACCTGTTCTTTCAAAAAATGTCTTCGTACAGGCTCAACACGGGATCTTTGCATCGATCGTGTTCCAAACGTCTGGAAGGGAAAACTACCACTTTCTCGTCAAGATGTTTGAAATAAGAAAAAGTCTTGTTCTCCAAGAATGGACACTTGCCATGTTCAGATGAACCACAGTAAAATGCGTTTTGAGTCGGTTAGGACTGAAATAGAAAGCGAGCTCAAGGGTGGGAGTCCCTTTCACTCGGTGTCCAATAACTTCCTGATGAATTAACTTCCTGATGAAACCAATTTGGAAGAGGAAGAGGAATAAGCGAGAAACTGAGAAATGAACCTCAAAAGAAAAATGCAAACAGGTTTGGTCGACCTCGGATAAACAAGTTGCTATGAGTTGGATCTATTCCTGTCAGTTTTTTTCCTTATAGCTGCTCTGAGTCTCATTACTGGTATCCTTCAACGACTTTCTAAGTTTGTGTATTGAATTGTACATTGACATTCCCAAGATATGCAGGTAGTTGGTAGGTTTTGAAAGAAATATGTTGTACTTACTCGTTAGGACCAACGCCAGAGAGAAGAAACAATGTCTTAACATGATGTTCACGTTGGCATGACCGTCACAACTTGAGGCTGAGAGGCCGCGTCCGTCCCCACTTGGAGACCCGAGGCGGGGTGCCCCTTCCAAGATCCAGTTCTGTCTTCAGTCTCTCCCACCAGGATCACCAAGGATGTTGGAGGTGTACCAGAGTACCTTTACACTGATACGTAATCTGCGTATTCAAACGCTTCAGAAGCCGGTGGAAGTGCAGTGAAGTTGATGTTAAGAATATACGGTAACAGTACACGCTCATTTGTGAATTACCTACAGTTGAACTCATTTTGAGGTATTCTCCAGGAAATTTTTGTATTTCTTTTAGAAAGGCTGACCCTATCATTGGTCTTGAAAGTACGAGTTCCCTTAAATTCTTCTAGTCTTAAAATGTCCGACAAAAGGTCCCAGTACACGATTTTAGATTAGGCTCATTAACAGTAATAATCCCTCTAAAACAATTCACCGTTTGAAAAATGTACCAAGCCAAAAAAGTCTGCCAAGTGGGTGTGGCACATAGCTTCCTCGTAACTATAACCCGATTGTATAGATGATCCGATGCATAGTAGTTAATCTCAAAACATCAATCTTTAAGTACCTTCCACTACTCTCATAGGGGATCGTCTACACGCTGATCTGAACAATCCTGTGAATTTTCATCAAATTCGGATGAAAAATGTAAGTGTTATGGCTGTTACAAGGATGTTACATTTGCGCATGCGCACAGGCTACTGTCAATTTTAAGGCCTTGATTTTCATTGGGACCATCTACAACCTAATCCGCATAATCCCTGAAAATTTCGTTGAAATCTGATAGAAAATGTGGAAGTTATGGCTGTTACAAGGAATTCATGTTCGCGCATGCGCAGCGGCTACTTTCAGTCCGGGGTGATGATTTTCATAGGGATCTATCTACACGCCTACATTCACAATCCCTAAAAATTGCATCAAAATCGGATGAAAAATGTAGAAGTTATGGCTGTGGCAAGGATTTCATGACAGACAGACACACAAACAGACACGGAAGCAAAATTGTTCAGAATGGTTTGAAACGAAAAACGCGAGTGGAAAGTTTGATTTTGGAGAACTTTTTTTTTCAACCTTGAAAAGTGAAAACAAAGCTTCCGCTACCTTGGTAGACTCGGATACAATACATGGTGTCCATGATATACCAACCAAATCCTCCTCTGCCAATGTCCACACTAGTATTTTGGTGAGTTTTAACTAAAAGTCAAATGTTTGAATGATTAGGAGTTATTATCTTGAGTAGTGTCAGGTCAGAGAATCCTTGAAAAAATCAAAGTCCCAAAACATACATCATGAAAGACACGCTTTTTGAGTTTTTGAGGGGGTATTGTAAACTTTAGGTACAAAGCTGCTCAAAGACTTGCTTTACCACGTATTCTTATAAAAATAATATTATTTGTTCTTTGAACCAACGGGGTGAACTGGAGGGAAGTTTGCTTCTCAGTAGTGTATACGGTCGTTTTGTTCTTCTCGTCACGTTGTTGACAATTCAAACCTACCTTCTCTCTTGATACCTTAAAATCCTCTATTAATTATTCTCTCCAGCAAAGAGTTTGGAGAAATTTCCGGTGGCTGGGAATGTACTTAGACATTGAACAGACCGTGAAGAAGTTTCCTCAGTGCATTCAAAATTCTGACAACAAACATTTGCCCTTGTATGACTTTACAAAAACCTTTAGCAAAAAATTGGGATTGATCTATTCAAAACCGATAGAGTTTGGTTCATCGTAGCTACACACTCTTGTTTCTTTAAACTAGCTCAGCAAAGCGGACTGAAGTCATCCGAAGTGATCTTTAAATGTTTAAGTCTTCTAAATTTTGATTTCACACCGTCATCAATTCATCATCAATTCGAATCATTTCGAGAATCATACGGCTTTATTCATAACAACGTACTTACTTTGCTCCGAGAAATGTATCCATATCTATCAAAAACACTGAATGTAATGTATTAAAAAACACTGAATGAAAAATATAACTTGAGTTAGATAACAATGTGCTAAAACAACAATAAAAAAAACTTCTGCCAAGTGGGTGTGGAACATAGCTTCCTCGTATCCATAACCCGATTGTATAGATCAATCTCTAAGTACCTTCCACTACCCTCATAGGGTCCTTCTATACGATAATCTGAACAATCCTGAGAAATGTCGTCTAAATAGGATGGAAAATGTAGAAGTTATGGCTGTTACAAGGAATTCACGTTTGCGCACTACTATTAGTCTGGTGAAGATGATTTTCATAGGGGACCATCTATACGCCAATCTGAACAATCCTAGAGAATTTCATCAAATTCGGATGAAAAATGTAAGTGGTACGTTACAAGGATTTTACGTTTGCGCAAGCGCAGATGCTACCGTCAATTTTAAGGCCTTGATTTTCATTGCGGATTATTTACAACCTAATCCGCATAATCCCTGAAAACTTCATCGAAATTGGGTAGAAAATGTGGAAGTTATCGCTGTTACAAGGAATTCACGTTCGCGCATGCGCAGCGGCTACTATTAGTCCGAGGGTAATGATTTTCATAGGGGACCGTCTACACGCCAATCCGCACAATCCCCTGAAATTTTCATCGAAATCGGACAATAACTTCGTATAGTTATGCTGGCTACAAGGATTACATGACAGACACACAGGGAACCAAAATTCTACCTAGGTAGACTAGGAGGCAAAATTTAACTTGAGTAAGATAACAATGTGCTAATATCTCGAAAAATCCCTTTCTCTAACGGACGGGTTCACACCGAATGAACTATTGATAGATCAAAGGGATCGGAACAGGCTTTCCACAAGTTTCCCGAAGAAGCATGGATAGCAGTGGTCGTCTGCAAACAACCTTCTCTCTATAGAAACGGAAAATGTAGTGCGTAAGAATAGCTTTGATTTAAAGCCTGCACAGTACTGCAGTACTGTCACATACTTCTCTTACAAACCATTTCAATCGTCACAAGCTCTTCGTACCACAATCAAGACCCAAGAACATCCAGAAGAGGGAAGATGCTCAATACGAATAGATGACTTTGGTTATAGCGCCCCAGTTGGTGATCAGTTGACCATGTTGATTAATAAATTTAGTTCCAATTCTACGATATAGAAGTTGTTTTTTCCTAATTTAAAATCAGTAATAAACCTCATAGAGGTAGAATATTGCAGGGAATTTGGAATTGTTCAAAAATTGATTGCACCAGGGCATCCAGCATCAAACCGTTTAGCGGAAAGACATGTTCGAATTCTGAAAAATAGGATAAAGGCAATGGAAGACGAACCGATCTCAATGTTTAAGAAAGTGCGGAAAATTCTTTTCAGACACCGGGCACTACCGCTTGCCAATGGAAAATCACCTGCGGAACTATACTTGAACCGTCAAATTCGAATGAAATTAGATGCTATTAGACCTTTAAAACGCCAGGACTCTGAAAAAATCAACAATTCTGAAAAACCAACCAGACAACTAAAAGAAAACGATCGAGTTCAATCCAAATTTTTTGAAAACAATAAACCATGTTGGAAATTTGGCACAGTTATAAAAAAGTTAGGGAAACTTCACTACATTATTGAACTGGATGAAGGCAGAAAAATAAAAAGACACATCAACCAGTTGTTGAAATCTGAAGTCATCAGAAAGAAGACTGTTATGTTCAGTGACTCGCCTCAGCTTCCAGTCCAGTACCAAACGGGAGAAGAAGACGAAGGAGCGATACTGCCTGCCGTTCCTGTCGCTGCAGCCAATCCTCCAAAAGCGACTCCTCCACAAGTTGAAGATTATTGTATTGTATTGTATATAAGATTGTCAAGGGCCGAGTGAGACAGCAATGGCATCCCCCTTGAGAACAGCTAACGAGGAAAGCATTTCTTCCCAGCCTTTGAGGAGATCTTCAAGGATGAGAAGGAAGCCCAGCTACTTGGATGACTATGTCACCTGAGGACGCCTGTTTTTTCTTTAACCTTTTCAAACCTTTCCAAATTTATTTATTCATTCAAAATTAAGGGGGGAAGATTATTGTATCCAGTTATTATATTATTATTCATATGACATTGATGGGCAAAAGTGTATATTAGTTTCCAATTATATTTCCGTTGTGTTGAGCTACAAAATATCACTTCTTCTAAAATACATGAATATCGAAACTTCAATCATAACATCTCGTCTTTTCAACCACAACAAGGCTTCATAACCGAACTACATCCTTGATCGTAACCAGGTTATTAATCAAACAGTTCCCAAAGAAACAAGTCTGGTTTGAATCAAAGGACTGCGAATAATCATCATTCTATTAATATTTTCCTTGGCTGAGAAGACACTCGCTTCTGATACGAAGGATCGCAGGTGAATTGTTTGATTGATTCGATCATAAATTGATACCCGTCGGAGTACAAATGCTCGACGTTACTATCCACTGACGAGACCATTAATCACCGGTTCAGGATCGGATCTTGACGTTAATTCGATACGATTATTCGAACCCCTTCCTATATTATTCCGAATTAATTTACGACCCGAACACCTAACTCCAAGAAATGAAGCTCTAAGTGAGATGGCTATAGGTATTTCTTGAGTTTCACGTTTCATGAAACCTAGTTCTATAAAATGGAACTACAGAACTAGTTGCACCTGTGCTTTCTAGAGATTTGCTCCTTGATGTGAGGCTAAAGTATCTTGCATATAAAAATAGCGCAAAATTGACCACACGGCGTTTTCTAGGACACAAGTCTCATAGAAAATTAATTCCTCAAAATTAAAAAAAACAGCTTCATTTTGTAAGGAATTTATTCGATGGTGAATTCAGAAACTAGTTTGAACCCACTTCTTGAAATTGCACATAAACCAACAAACTGTTCTCGATCGTTCGCAGCATCTCTTTTCATCGTAAGAAAGAAAGCAAGTTAACTTTTTTTTTCAATAATTACTTATCATTGTAGGAGATAACTGGTGAATCAATATGGGATCGAGAAGACAATCACGACGTCAGTCACGTCGTCAATCCAGACGTCAATCCCAAAGGAAATTGACCAGGGGGTCCAAAGCCGAAAGCAAGAAGAAGCTTTCGAGGATATCTAAGTACGGAAAAGAATTGCCAGAGAAATTCTCTATATCTATGGAACTTACGATAGTTTCAGTGGAAAACTTGGTAAGATATTCTTCGATATAGCGGTGAGTTATGCAATAATTGAACTATTTGTTGGTGGCTCAGAACTAAAGGTGGCTCTTATAGGATAAATTACATCTATATCAACCTCGTAAAATATGGTACTTTTATAGGTTGTTCCGAGCTACCCTATGGAAATTTGCGTTACTGCCTTCTACGACGAGAAAATGATAGGCATGACGCAGGGAGTCCAAATTGAAAATATAGAGCCGGTCGATTTGAATTTCGCGCTAGACATTCAATTGGACGAACCAACGCTAGATGATCTGTTTGGTTTGATTTCCAAGCCTGTAGTCAGTAAGTTTCAACAAAAGTTACTCATACTCTCGTCTCCGATGTTCAAACATTTATATTATTATTATAATAAAATATTGTAGTACTTACCAGTTCAAACATAATATGTGAATAATAATCTGTCGAGTTTGCCCATCCAGCGTACGGTTCCCAAACAGCTTATCATGGACATGAAGGGTTAGTTGGTTTAAAAATTATTGTGTCTGTTTGAGTACAAACTAACACTGATGACGATTATTACATTTTTCCCGATCATATTGATGATTTTCCGCTATTGCACATTTACGACGTAACCAAGCTCCTGCTGCTCAGATCGAAATGAAATCAATGATCGATTTTTTTAAGGCTGGCCTCAAAATAATCTCCAAATTTGAACAAATTAAAATTCAACCGAGAGAAATTTATTTTCATGGCACAAACTCAATTGTTTGCCCAACGAAGATGTACGGCCAACTACCATTGGCCAGCCCGGTATACCTAGTCCCCATGAGTTCTGTTACAACGAAAAAGTATTCTAGACATAAATGTAGTCGTAGATCTCAAAAAGAAAGAAAACAAGTGGGTGTGGCACATAGCTTCCTCGTATCCATAACCCGATTATATAGATGATCCGATGCATAGTAGTTAATCTGAAAACACCAATCTCTAAGTACCTTTCACTACCCCCATAGGGGACCATCTACACGCAAATCTGGACAATCCTAGAAAATTTCATCAAATTCGGACGAAAAATGTAAGTACAGCGTGATTGGATCAAAAAATTTCTTATCTTGACTGGGATTCGAACCTGGTACTCCAGGGTGGGAATCCAGAGCATTGCTCACTGATCCATAAAGGGGATGGTTGAATGGGGTTTGAGATCCTCACGTCACACGCGACTATTACGGCTGTTACAAGGATTTTACGTTTGCGCATGCGCAGAGGCTACTGTAAATTTTAAGGCCTTGATTTTCATTGGGACTATCTACAACCTAATCCGCGTAATCCCTGAAAATGTCATCGAAATCGGGCAGAAATTGTGGAATTTATGGCTGTTAGAAGCAATTCACGTTCGCGCATGCGCATCGGCTACTATCAATCCGGGGGTGATGATTTTCATAGGGGACCATCTTAACTCTAATCTGTAACATCCCTGAAAATTTCATCGAAATCGGATGGAAAATGTAGAAGTTATGGCCGTTACAAGGAATTCACGTTTGCGCATGCGCAGTGGCTTCTATCAGTCCGAGGATGATGATTTTCATAGGGGACCGTCTACACACCAACCCGCATAATCCCTGAAAATTTCATCGAAATCGGACAATAACTTCGTATAGTTATGCGCGTTACAAGGAATTCATGACAGACACACAGACACACAGACACACAGACAGACAGACACACAGACAGACAGACACGGAACCAAAATTGTTCAGAAAGGTCTAAAACGCAAAACGCGAGTGAAAATTTTGATTTTGGAGAACTTTTTTTTTTCGTCCTTGAAAAGTGAAAACAAAGCTTCCGCTACCTTGGTAGACTCGGAAGCAAAATTTAAAATGTGTCGATTAGATAAACTATTCAAATTGACAGACCTTATCTTCCATGCATGCCTAAATATCCCCAATTTTAATTTTTTTTTTTTTTTTTTTTTTTGGATGGCAACACATTTGAGGGAAAACTTAAATAGATTCTCATTTGTAGACAAAACTGAATAATTGAAAGCGGCATATACAGACTTATTTAGAAAACTATTGAAAATCTGGTTAATTATATTTGTAGTTTTTTTCACAAATTTTGAGTAACAATAATTCAAATAAACCGGACTTGAGGCAAAATTTTGGAAAACCCTGCAAATAGGAATTTAAAAGGTCATGCCAATCATAATTCGCTCATCAGAATTTAAAATTTAATGAGGCAGCTTACATTTACAGCTTCATACAGCTTTAGTAAAATCGCAAAAAATTAATGAGGAAGTAAGGTAGGAGGGCGCTCGTCTTTTTGAAAATCTCCCAGAGCAATGGAGACGGGAGTTCACTTGCACCAGATAGTAAAGGTTGTTAACAAGAATGACTCAACTCACTCGAAGGGTCTGACCTCCTCTATTCAAGCTTTTCGACTTGAAGAAAACTTGACTATGTGATTTGAAAGAGTTCTCTAACCACACAAAAACCTCTACGTTCATAGTCTTTTAGTCATCAATTTATTTCATGATAAAAACGGGGATCTAAAGATCTGTTAAATGCAATTGGAACAACAATGACCTCTTCTACGAGTTGAGATCAGTTTGATGTTGGTTTCTTTAAATTTTCGGGCCTTTCAAATTTGAATCTAGTTATACCTCCGCCAATATAAAATACCCACTCGCAAAACATGATTTTGGTTTAATTTAATAAATTTTGTTTAGTCTCTAGTTCATCTGACTGTCTAAATTTATGGTCCTTGCGAATATTTTTCCTGAACAATACAAGAAATATATTATATTCTGTGAATATTATGATCTGTGAAGATCATTATCATAATATAGAGGGTATTTTCCATGAAAAGTGTAATGTGACTTGATAAAGGGTAAGTCGATTTAAAATAAAACTCAACACAAGTAACAAATTTAAATTTTTTTCAAAACTATGACAATCTAAAATTTCACACACATTCTGCACTGACTGGAATATTGAGTAATTAAACAAAAGATTCATCGGGTTCTCTCATAATAGGGTCAGTTGGTGAGGGCATCCCAAGTATACGCTGTACTCTCTTGCAAACTATCCAACCAATAATCAACTGTAGGCATCAAAACAGGTATGTGAGATTCTGAAATATATTTTACGTTCACCTATGAATGGCAGTGAAATGAACCTGAACCACTGGAACCTCATCAGGGAAATTTCTACGGTATCTTTTAGGGGCTTTGAAGAAATTGGCTGTATGTTTCGAAAGAGTGGTTTCACAATTTTTACGAGCAAAGCAAACTTAGGTTCCCATAAAATTTTGTAGATTTCCAATCCAAAATCGAAATTAGAGAGCAATATTCAGAAAGTACAACATTCTTAGGTTATTGCAAAAAAATATTCTGTTCGGTAGAATTATTCATTTGTAATTCGATAGGAATTATTATTTTGTAATGCACTCGTACATACATAGAATTACTTTTGGTTCATGAGTTATCTAAATCCTCCGTTTCTAGACGGTCAATACAAGATTGTCAATACAATTGTACCTAGTGTGTAAATGATCTTAGTCGAAACCAGACAGTACCAACTAAAGAAGATCGAAACCATTGAAACTCGATGGTTCACTAGAGCGACAAGCCTTCTTCAAAAGCTTGTTTTCACCTTCAATCGAGTGAAAAAGTCGAGAAAGAAGGTCGAAACTATCGAGCCTCGTTGGTTCATTCGGGAGAAAAGATATCTTCAAAAGCTTGTTTTCACCTTCAATCGAATGAAATAGTCGAGAAAGAAGGTCGAAACCATCGAACCTCTTTGGTTCACTATAGCGACAAGATATATTTAAAAGCTTGTTTCATCTTCATTCGAGTGAAAAAAAAAGTCGAGAGAGAAGGTCGAAAAAATCAAGCCGAAAGGTTCAAGCCAGTGTGAAATTAAAAATGAATTAAATTTTAAATTCTGATGGTCTGAGAAAATGGAAAATCAAAATGTCGTCATTTCTAGGCCTTACTTGGGACAGCCAAGTCTTCGGTGCCAGTCATCTATTGCAGCATACAGCTCTTCCTCTGGAAATATGTCAACTGCTTTGACCAGAAGCGATTTAAGGCTTTCCGAATTAAGGTATCTTCTTTGGCAGGCCATCCGTCCGAGATGGAACCAGGCTAGTAGTCCAGAGAGTTCAGATCCTTCCCATGGGCCATTCAGAACTATTAATTAACTCTGAAACTATTGATGAATAGTATCCTCAGTTCATGGTTAGCATGGCACACTTTACCTCTTCCGTTGCCTGGGAAATGGAAAATCTTTAGCTCTTTCATCCGTTCTAGTCATTCTTGCTCACTCATGTATGTGTAGGTGGTAATAATGAGCCGTATTCTCACTCATTGAAGAGAAACAAGTACCCTTGGAGCTTAGGATCTGCAAATCTTCGGGGGTAGTTGATAATGCTTCTCCACCTACGAGAAACGTGGGGAATAGGGATGATTTAAGTGCATTAAACGCTTGACAGCAACTAATCTTCAGGAAAACTACAACCAAAAACAAAAATATTTGTGTATGTAATTTCTTTGCATCTTCAGGGTGCAGAGACTTCAGTAGGTCCCCACTGAAGAACCAATTTGTATCATTACAGTTACATTGAACACCGGCAAAGGGTTGGTTGGTCGACCCGGAATCGGTGGAAAAGTCGTAACTCCAAAATCTCGATCCCAATCCGTCGGTACTGGTCTGGGGAAGAGGAAGTCGACGGCGTCCAAGAGTTCCCGAAAGTCGCAAGTGTCCAGGAAATCCAAAGTAGGAGGGAAACGAAAGTCTTCGGTAAAACGAAAGTCTTCGGTAAAACGACAATCGAAGGCAGGAGGTGGGAAACGGAAATCTTCAGTTCGCAGAGGGTCGGTCAAATCTGGAACGAAAACTCCTAGCAAGTCGACCACTAAAACCCCTTCTTCAGGCGGCGTGCCGTCTACAACAGTACTTGGAAAGGGGACTATCGACATTCTGCCACTCATACAAGGTTATCCATATTAGATAAAAGAAAGAGGTGCATTCACTATCATCAACAAAAACCCTTTGGCCGAACAAAGAACAAATAACATATTATAGGAAAAACGTAATAGAACATTTTAAAAGTCTATCAAATTGGGTGGGCAGCATAGCATTCTTTCAGGGGTTACCATGGCCTTAGTTACTGAATTAGTTGATGTTTAAATTATTGAGCAGTATCACGATAGGTTTTTCGGGGGGTCAGCTATGGACGCGCTCGCTGCGGCGTGCGTC
This sequence comes from Apolygus lucorum, assembly GCA_009739505.2. Lineage (NCBI taxonomy): Eukaryota > Metazoa > Arthropoda > Insecta > Hemiptera > Miridae > Apolygus > Apolygus lucorum. Next base: position 8,887,881 of record CM019181.2, on the reverse strand, counting down.
TTTTAGCGACGAGTCTCGGACCGGCTACTGCGGGGAAGCCGTGAGTTCGAGTCTCGCGGCAGCAGCGTACTTTCTTGCGAGCAGGGCTCAGCCCCCCTCCCCCCTCGACAAACCCAGGGTGGCAATGGGAAGCCAAGAGCGAAATTATCAGAACAAATTCTGATCTTCCCGTTGGAAGACAACTGATGACGTCCGCGACACCAGGAGTGGCAGTCGGACGAAAATCCAACCTAAAATGGTTGTTCACTGAACTTACTTTACTTTACTGATAGGTTTTTCGGTTCCTAACTTGATTTTCACGATCATGTTGCTGGTTTTCAGGAAGGTCAGAAAACAACACGATTGTTAAGTCGTTCGCGAAAATGTTGATGATTTTTTTATGATTACGGCTCTTAACTATCGGATCATGATAGAGTCACCGTACTCTCTTCCAGGGCCCAACTCCAAACTACCCTCCATATTTGAGCAAAGTCAGATCGAGAAAAAATGTATGCTTGTAAATCGTGTTTGACAACTAGGCAAAAATTGGAGCCCACAAACCGAATTTCATTCATTTGGTCAACGTTCTCATGAAACATAATACTGAATGTAGAAACAATGAATAGTATACAAAAAATGAGTTCTTCCAACGAAATTTCGTTAAAAACTAAAGAAACTTGTTTAGGTAGGTACCTATTTATTGTTTTAGCGTTTTTCTACCGTGTGGGTACTCTTTGAGTTCGTGGAGACGAGTAGAACGTGAATATGGACTCGTAAGATCTTCAAAGCATACCCAGTGCATACAGTATGATGTACAGAAAATCGAAAAAAACAAGAATCGTGTAAAAAAAAACTTTCTAAAAGAAATTGCAACACCATTGTTCCAAAATTCGCTCATTAATTCATGCTGCATGAATGGACTTTTATGCCTTTGATGCACCAGGCGTGGTTTTGGCTGCTTTTCTTTATTCATTCTTCTTCATTTATTTGGAATTATTAATATGATAGCTATTAAATACAATGTATAGTACAGGATTTCTTCTGTTTTCATCTGGTAATGTCTACTGCTTTCATCTGACTTAAAGTAAAATGCTTATTCTGAGGCTGGGTTCTGCTAGCCAGAATTGAGTCCCCATACCAGAATAGCTTTCTCTATTATGTTGAATTTATGAAGCTGAAAGTGTCGTTGAGTACCAACCAGCTAATTTGTTCCTTTGTCCGTTTTCCCCTAACACCAGGTGAATTTAGAATTGAAGAAGACATAGTGATGGAAATCCCAGAAAAGCTACAAGGACCCGACTTACGGCCGTATTCGACGCTTCCGCTCGTCAAAATCCGCCTAGTGGACATCGATAAGCTGACTTGCATGCTGCCTCCGCTGGCCAATATCGCTTTCTTCACAGTCGAATCCATGTACAACGGAGTTTTCATGCCAGCTCCTACTTGTCAATACTACGCTACCTTCCCTATTCCTCTCACGCCTGTGGAGCCCAACGTAAGCAGCTCTATCAGTTTTTATCAGCACTTAAGACAAGTTGAAGAAATCATATATGAGTACTCGACGTGTAAGTACAGTACATGGAAGAACGACGTTGGACTCCACGCGATTCGAATATGTAGTATTCTTGGTTTCCCGAAGTTTTTGAAGAACTGGTACGGATTTTAGATACAGCTCCAAATTACTATTGGTCAAAATATTATTTTTTATCATTTATAATCATTTTTGCTGATTTAGTGATTACCTAGATAGGTACCAAACCAACCTATAATTAAGAGCTGATGTACGAGTACCCTGTCACTTCTTGTTCCATCTCATCAACAGTATGTTCTACATCTCTACAAAACGTACCTTTCATCCTCTATGAATTCAAAGTTATTATAGTTTGGAGAGGAAAGACAAGTTCTTGGTGTATTACCAAAATGTATTGGCACTATTCTCGGCAATTCTCGGAAGCAACTACCCTGAAGTCTTTCTGCTTACATCCGTATGAGCAAGATCAACTCTCGGGATTTTTCCTCGTGGCAACAAAATAAAACCAAGTCAGCTTGGATCTCTCGTTTTCCTTGCATTCCTAGGTAAATATCAATAATTCCCTCTGACGTCAAATGCCGTCTATAAAACAACTCTACTTCTTACTTTTTGTAGCAACTATTACTATTGTGGGTCAAATCTACATCCAGCCTATGTACCTACCGGGAATATAGCTCTTTCTTGTTCATGGCTTACTCATTACAATTCCATTGAAGCCTTTGTACTCCAGAACGTTTACCTGATTGTCCCTTTTCAAATTAACAACCATTATTATTTCCCACAATTCCACACCCACTTTTAACCAATAATCTCAACACCAAACCCACCTACTTTTTCCCACTTTAACCCTCTAAATGTTGAACTCCCTAAATCATGATTTAAGTGCGTAATGGTGTGTTCAACTTTTTGATAGTCAAAATTCCACTATAGAAGTTTCAAATCCGCTAAATTTTCTCTGCTATCAACCTCTTGTTCCTTTTCATGTTACTCAACGTTTTTCTCACAGGATATAGGGGAGGTGTATGTATAATTTTGTGGAACTTAGCTATTTTCTATCATGATGTATGCTTATCTGGAATACCGCAATCAGTCGGTCAGAATAAAGAGTTAGACCTTGGTTCTTCCAGGTGATTTTGAATGGTGTAGTGGAAATCTTCATCGATGCTGGCACCCTTGGCTCGCCTGATCTACCTGAACGCTACAGGTTTATTATTTTCCATAATGAACGTTTGGAATCGAGTAAGCAAAAACAATGTAAACGCCCCTTGAAATTTGATGTTTCACGTTTCAAGGTATGTAGAATCCAAAAATTGAATAAAACTTTTTCCATCCGTCCACCGTAAGGCGTTGCCTAATTCCCATGGACCAATTTGGGATACCGGCTTGGTTTGGGGTCTAGTTGTGCCCCATAGGTTTTGATTATTGCATTCCCAAAAAGCCCAAGCTTGAACACTTTTGATGTATTGTTTTTTCAATAAAAGTTTTAAAAACGAAGGAGACCATCCGGAACTCAGAAGGATGAATCATGGTTAAATGAGACTTCGTCTAATTATTTGAGATTACAGTCTGGGAACTTCTCGGCCGAAGGTCCCTCAACCCACCTTCCACTATCAACCCATGGTTGGTAGAAGCCGTGTTCTTCGCAGACTGGTGATCTTTACAAAAAAAAATAAACTGTTGTGTAATAATTTTCACATTTGTTTAGAGTGGTGTTCAGCAATCAGTCCCTCTTTGAACCCAGTTAACTGTTCGGTGCCCTCCTTTTACTCCATTTTGAGATGATTTGATTATGCTTACACCCTCGACAGTACACTTGTCTTGAACGTCGCAATTCAAGGATCTCGGTGTCGTGCTTTATTGGCAGCTTCCATCTTGGAGCACATTGACGTGAAGACCAGCAAAGCACACCGGATCTTGGGCTTTGTACAGAGAAATACACGCAAGAATAGACCAGTCCATCGTTAGATCCCATAGTAGTAAAGACTTTGGAAATACCTATCCTTGAGTATATCTATACGTAAAAGTCACATAGTTTATTGACATTATGACTAATCACTCCTCTTCTATTTTAATTTATATTACAGGAATAAATGAAGATAAATAAATCATTTTTGAGACACTCCTATTATAGGAGACTTTACCTGTTATAGGAAGAGCGTGAGCTTCAATTGCTTCATTTTGAAAATGGACTTGTGGAGGAATATGTGGACATTAACTTTCGCAAAAAATGGTACAGCATATCTTTCTCGCCCGGTAGAACGTGCCTTATGAAATACAGGTAAAAAGTATACTCATGGAAAAAAATAACCCATATATATTATTAGAACTAAAATACTCAGTTGAACGAGAAAAATTCATACATCAACAATTAAACAACAACAAAAAAACATTAAACAGTTTTCAATTAAAATCATAATAAATTAATTTTTGTTGTCAATCCATCTAGAATCAATTATAAATTCGACGATGTGAAAGACCAGGATGATGTTGGCGTAGATTTTACGAAATTGCCGCTCGTCAAAGAACCAAGAGTAAATTGGAATTCTCTCAGAAGAATGTGGTTCACTCCGAAACACGAGCAGTTTTTCAAAGAAACAATCATAAAGTAAGAACCTGACTGAATAACTATTAATGTGATACAACGGAACTCATACCTAAATATAAGGAAAGTGTAAAGGATGTTTGCATCGTCACGGAAAAAATATTAATGGAGTACCACATAAAAGTTTATTGTTATTTTGATGCTCCCCGATTCCCAACTGAAGAAAGAAAGGGAGTTGTGAACAGCTATTAACTACCAAATTATTAAGTGATGAGGTACCAAACAAACTTACAATCAGTTCTTGTCTTACCCCCAGGTATCGACTTTGGCCTATAGAGATCACGGTGTCACCTTCTGGGCCAATAGAACTGAGCGAAAGACTCAAAATGGGAGGGAAGAAGAAACCCGAAGAAACACCGGACACTTCGCCGACTCAGACGCCTCAGACCGCAAAACCCAAAGACAAAGGGGTTGCCAAGGGAAAAGAAAAGGAAGGCGAACCACGAAAATCAGCTGCTGGCAGAAAGTCGGAGGTCAAAAGCAGGAAATCCGTAGCTCGGAAATCTGTTGCTAGGAAATCCGTTGCTCGAAAATCTGTTGCAAAAGGTTTGTGATCGTGATGCTCTCCAAGCTAACATCAGAGATTCGTTTCATGGACTGATAGCAAAATAATAAAACTAATTCGACGAATATTTATATGGTACAGTTGAGTGAAGCAATCAATATGTTAATATCTAGTATTCATATTCTACATAAGCGAAACGGGATAACTGCAATTCTAATAATATTGATCGTCGCTTAGGTTCGAGGAAGTCTGTAGCGTCAAGGAAATCTGCGGTTGGGAAAAGACAGTCCAAAATCGCAACCGCCAGGAAATCTACTGCAGCGGGATCACGAGCAGGATCTTCTTCAAGAACGGTGAAGGTACCCAGTAGGTCAGCCAAAGAAAAAGAGGAACGAAAACCCGCTAACCCAGACATAAAACATTTTGTGGCTTACATAGATCTATCATGTCTTCTGTTCCCTGGAGGTAAGAAACCAGATCAGCCGTTGGTACTCTTATTCCACTACAAGAATATAAGGAACGCTACTCCAAAACTTATGGTTTTGAGTAAAAATCATTGTGAGATACAACCAACGGCCATTAGCTAGTTTATACGTTTCTGCGAGATCACAGGAGGGCGGTATCGCAGGTCTTGATAATTTTTCGAGTTGGACATTGGTAAACCCAGCTCAACTTAAGCGGATGAAGTAGTAAGTAGCCATGAGCGAAATCGTCAGAACCAATTCTGATTTTCCCTTTCGACTTTTGGAATGGCAGTAGGACGAAAATTCTACATGAGATGGTTGTTTACTTACTTTACTTTTTTCATTGTGAGATACACCTGGATACGTCTTCGTGTAGCTCCAACAGTAGTATTTCGAACCTCTCAGGTTGATATGTCTTTTTCTTTCTGAAGGATTTGGAAAAGAGCTTTTTCTCTCACAAGGGGCGTAAATCGCCGTTCAGTGTGCTTTTAACCTTTGCAAGTATTTTGAAATTGCAAGATGCGCTTCCTGAGACGCCTCTTTCTCTCATTTTGCTTCCGAGTGTACCAAGGTAGCGTAACCATTGTTTTCACTCTCAAGTTTTAAAAAATGTCCACAAAAGTCAATATTTCTACTCGCGTTTTACGTTTCATCTGATCAGTTTTGGTATCTATGTGTCTGTCGGTCGGGCTGTGTATTTGAATCCTTGAAACGAGCAAGACTTTACGGAGTTACTCTCGAATTTTGATTACATTTTTAGAGATTGTGAAGATTGGGATGTAGATGGTCCCCTATGAAAATCATCGCACCCGGATTGACAGTAGCTTCTGCGCATGATGAGAGTCTTTCCCCCCAACAATCCTTGTCGGGTTTCAGCGCTACCTTCCGCCACTTCAACGGACTACCATTTCTCATTACCATAACTACCATTCTAAAGATTGTTGTCTCGTTATCGTTTTCACTTCTCTTATTGTTTTCTCTCTGAACAGTTATGGACAAGTGTCGTTTTAAGTTGCGAAACGTGCCCAAAGTCATTCAATTTCAAATCTGATCTCCAAAATCGTCACTGGTTCATGTTATGGAAATATGAGAAACGAGAACGATTACTACGAGACATCAATCTTTAAAATAGGTAGCGCTGAAACCCGACAAGGATTGCTGGGGGCTAGACCATAACTTCTTTATTTTCCGTCCGAATTCAATGAAATTTCCAGGGGTTGTGCGGGTTGACGTGTAAATGTTCCCCCATGAGGATAGTCAAAGATCCATGGAGATTGTAGTTTTCATATTATGCACCGCTACGTGCCACACCCACTTGACGGACAATTGTTTTTCTCGTGACAAAAATACGGCCGCGGGCGGCGGCTCTCGAATTCGCTTTTGCGAGGTGCTGGCCTTTGTCGGTGGGATGGGTGTGGCCGTTCATTCTGGCGATGGCGGTCTGGTGTCGGGAAGCCGCCATGGTGGGTGGGGCCCGTGGCCGGTCGGGTGGCCCCCGGCCGGCACAGGAGGGATTCCTAGGTGCCCCTTCACACCTGGCACGCATAGCAATATGCACAGTGACATTTTATTATATACAACTGTTACATTGTTTTGCTATTTATCATTTCTGTCCATTGTTTATTTTTTGTTATTCCTTTATTTGAATTCTTGACAATTGTGATATGCAATGTATTTCCACAAAAAAAAAAAAAAAAATACCTACTCTCTTAACAAACATTTGTCCTAATTTTCAACAATCTTTTTCGATATTCGGCTACTTGAGAGTAATTATGGGCGTTTCAGTTACTTAGATGTGAAAAACGTTTTGAACGCCATCAAGTTGTTTACAATGAGCGGAAATCACAAAAATATCATAAAAATCGATTTATTGAAGATCATTTGAAGGAATTTAAATTGAAACAGCTGAAGTGTCAAAAGCGGCTTAATCTCTCTACCAACTGTAAAAGCAAAGAAGGATTTAAGTAGTATACGAGAAGAGCTCGTAGAAGAGCAAGAATAAAAAACGTCAAAAACTTAACCGCGTTTTCCAGAAAACTGAGCTTTTGGAGTTGCGTCACTTATATGGTCGCAATGCGATATTTAGTGATTGAATTATTGGTGGCCAAAGAACATCAAGATCAGCCTTACAAGTTTGTCATATCACCATGCAAACCCCTGAGAGCCTTTTTCAGTAAAACTCAGACGTCATTTTCAATCCCAAATACCCAGTAACTATCAATATTTTTCAGTAACATGAGGCCAATTGTCACCATGGTAGTCCAAAAGTCTCCTTCAACTGACACTAGGGCAGATTATTCGTAAAACGCTACTTTCTCATACCCTATTCTATCTCCAATCTTATCCAATATTCTATTGATTGGTATCTCGATTTATTCCCAATGACAATTCATGGTTAATTTAACTGTTCAAATGAACAAACACCAGACCTAAACAGACCAAAACCATACATCACCTCTTCTGCTTCATGAACCAACATCGATCGATGTTCCCTATGTGTTCGGCATGTAGGGCAATCCTTCTAAGGATTTGCAGACAACATGTCCTTCCTTCAATGATTTTGGACTGTATCTTGAAAACTAATAGGTGAAATTACCTTGAAATAGGTAAAAAATAATAGATGAACTTTTGGAAATAAATTTTATAATAAAGAAAGAAAGGTAACCTAACCTACTGCAGGCCTGCTGAACTGATTACAGAAGGTACAGATTGGGTATAAATTTAAATGAAAAAATGAAATTAAGGTCCTTGAGAGAAGTCCTCTCCAAATTGAGTTCCGCGTTGCTTGTTGGCGTCTAAGTCTCCACGAGGACGTCTCGGTGATGGGGGTCCTTTGATGTACTAAAATGAGTTTCCACTCACCTCTCTCTTCTTCTGATACTTAGCTGGACTTCTGGGTCGCAGCAGGAAGCTCGAGAGCAGCTACAGGTAGCAGGTTTCAGCTCGAGAAGTTTCAAGGTCTCCAATGGAAGCGAGCGCGTACGCAACAGGGTTTTTTCTGTTTTCGATGGATTAGTGGTTTGAACAAGCGATGGCTTTTAACTGGACTCCCAAGTCAGTGGAAGAATTGGAGAGCACTGGAGGTGGAGAGGTGGTGAGGCGGAGAGGTGATGAGGCGGAGAGGTGGTGAGGTGGAGATAACTCTTTCTTTGTCTTCCGTGGACTTTGGTGGTCTCAGGAGATAATGGTCTCTCTTGAATTTGCTCACTCACTGATACGAACACATCTTAAACTACGCTTAATCACCTAGATCTCAAACAGTCCGCCCACCAAAATTTAGGAAGAAATTTTAACTAGTAATTCACATAGATTCAGGGGTTGAGGTTGGGTTGGTAGGAGGAGCACCAGAATTAAAGGAAGCAGTAACAGGTTCTGGAGAGGGATCAATGATTGGATCCAGAGGAATCACATTGGCAACAGATCTCTTGTATGTGCTGGAGGCCGTCTTCACAGTAATGACGCGCACTATCCCATCATTGCCGGGATGGACTTCCAGAACTCTGGCTGTAGGCCATTGATACGCATGAGTGTTGACGTCCCGAAGCAGCACAAGGTCTCCAACTACGAGACTACGCGTTGACTTCAACCACTTCACTCGTTGCTGGAGAGTAGACAAATATTCGTTCTTCCAGCGTTTCCAACAATGCTGGACTCGTTGCTTCACGAGCTGCCAACGTGAAAGAGCGTTTTCGCGGCAATCCAAAAAACTGACCTCTGGGGCAGCAATCAAGGGGCCTCCAATTAGAAAGTGACCTGGGGTCAGCACGTCAACAGAAGCTGGATCGGAGTAGAGAGGACACAGTGGCCTTGAGTTGAGGATAGCCTCTGTCCTGGCGAAGATCGTTGAGAGTTCCTCGAATGTAAATGGGGTTAGAGATATAGCCTTCTTGAGGATTGCCTTAGCCGACTTGATCCCGGCCTCCCACAGCCCTCCAAAGTGAGGCGTCAGAGGCGGATTAAAGGACCATTCAATTCCTTGGATGGCGAGGTGTTGGTGAACTTTCCTCTGTCCCTGCTCTTCTTTCAACCAGGCAACTGTTTCTTTGAGCTCTCTCGAAGCGCCGAGAAAGTTTCGCCCATTGTCGGAGTAGATGTGAGCAGGCTTGCCCCTTCTCGAAATGAAGCGATCGAGCGCAGCCATGAAAGCTTCAGTGGTGCCACTGGAAACTAGTTCTAGATGCAGCGCCTTTGTGGACATACACACAAACAAGCTGAGATATGCCTTTGAAACAGCTGCATTTCGACGAAGGGATGCCTTAATGAGGAAAGGTCCTCCGTAATCTACGCCCACGTTGATGAATGGTTTTGACTCGGCGAATCTCGAAGCAGGTAGGTTGCCCATAACTGGAGGTTTCGGCTTTGGATTGGCCTTGAAACATTTCAGGCACCTATGAACACGTTGTTTTATCGTGTTGCGTGCAGAAAGTATCCAAAACTGGTTTTGGATCAAGTTTTGTAAAAGAGAAGGGCTCAAGTGAAGATACGCTTCATGATAATGGTCGATGAGTAAGCGCGTAAAATGACAATTTCCAGGCATGAGAATTGGATATTTCTGCTGGTAGGATAGGTGAGAGTTCTTCAACCTTCCGCCCACCCTGACAACTCCTAGTGGGTCAAGAAACGGGTCAAGACGACCTACCTTGGTAGTCTTCAATTTCTCCAATGATTTGTCTGGATTAAGGAAATGGTACGATTGGACGAAAATAATTATCAAAGTTTGACTTTGTTGAAGTTCAGAAACTGAAATCGGTTTTTTATTTTCTTGTTTGGTGGTCAACCATACAATGAATCGGCGAAGGATTGCGCAAGCTCGAAGCAGTCTAAAGTACGAAGAGAACCGCTCAATAAATTTCATGAAAACTGGGGCGTCGTGTGTCAATAATGATTGACTGAAATTCTTTAACTCTGGGTCATCTTGCTGCACTTGGATTGACGAGTTTCCAGTTAGAGTTGGCCATTCATGAGGATTCAACTTTAGCCATTCCGGCCCTGACCACCACAAATCATGAGTCGAGAGCTCTGAAGGTTTTAATCCTCTAGACGCACAATCAACTGGATTGTCCTTAGTCCTTATATGTCGCCAATCGGTAAATTGAATTGAGTCGTTGATCGTTACTGCTCGGTGTGCCACGTACGCCTTGAGCAATGTAGGATCGGTCTTTAACCATCCTAAGACGATTGTGGAGTCAGTGAACCAATGGAATTCACTAACATCAATTTTCTTAAGAAATGGTTGAATAGAAGTTACAATTTTCGCGAGCAATAAAGCTCCATTCAACTCAAGCCTTGGTATTGTAGTTGGCTTGGTAGGAGCAAGTTTCGTCTTCGCTTTGATGAGAAAACTTCGCACATCCACGGTGGTCTGAAGTCTGATGTAAACAGCAGCAGCATACCCCTTTGTCGAGGCATCACAGAACCCCAAAATTTGGATTTTTTCGGCTTCAGAAACGTGAAGCAACCTCGGAACTCTCACTTGTGAGAGAGTGTGAAGTTCTTCTATGAAGGCTATCCATTTTTCTGCTAGCGGTGGTGGAATACGCTGATCCCAGTCACATTTGGCAAGCCATGCCTCTTGAAGAATGGTTTTGGCCTCAAAAACCACCGGAGCCAGATATCCCAGGGGGTCGTAAATTTTCGAGATCGCCGAGAGGATAGCTCGTTTTGTTAGAGTCTTGGGAGGAGTATCGATGTGATACATGAATGCATCCTGCTTTGGGCAGTACTGAAGTCCGAGAATCTTGACAGCATTGTCGAGTTCAGAATCCAAATCATAGGGCACGTCTTGAGTAACACATGGAGAGTGTAGAAGTTCTTTTCTGTTACTCAGCCATTTACTCAATTCGAAGCATCCTTTTCCCAAGAGTTCCACTAATTCTCGTTGTAATTCAAGAGCACCTTCGAGCGTGTGACTTCCTGTTAAAATGTCATCGACGTAAATCTGTTCGGTGAGTGCCTTCGATGCCAATGGGTATTCAGATCCTTCATCGTCCACCAGTTGCTTTATGACTCTCAACGATAAGTAGGGAGACGAGGCCATACCGTATGTTATCGTGGAGAGTTCATACTCCTGGATTTGATCCATATCATCGAACCGCCAAAAAATATGCTGATATGAGCAGTCAGCGGGGGCCATCATTGTTTGACGAAACATCTTTATGATGTCAGTGACAAAGACGACCTCATAAAGGCGGAAGTCGAGTAAAATGTCAGCGATGTCCAACTGGAGTTTGCTACCTATCATCATATGATCGTTCAGCGATCCCTTGGACGTGACGCATGACCCATCAAATACCACTCGTATTTTGAGTTTATCGTCCTTCATTTTTATCACAGGGTGATGAGGGATGAAATATTTCCCTGGACTAGTTGCCACATTCATATGGCCAAGGTCCAAGTACTCTCTCATAAAGTTGACGTACTCGAGCTTCAGAGTAGGCTGTTTTCGAAGTTTGTTTTCCAGATTAATGAATCTGGTAAGTGCTTGATGTCGCGATTCACTCAAATCGAGATCAGGTGTTTTCAGTGGCAATGAGACCACGTACCTACCTGTAGGTAATCTGTAATGTGTGTTTGCAAAATGTTGATCACACTTACGACCTTCTTCTGACGTCCAAGGACGCTCTTGGACTGACTCAATTTCCCAAAATTTATTGATGATGGTAGGTAAGTCCGATTCAACGAACAATGAAGTTGAGGTCGAGTTATCCGATCCCTGGGCTCTACCAGCAACAACATGGCCAAATATTGTAGGAATGAGCTTCGGTTGACCAACCTCAATGGTAAGTGGTGCACCATTCACGACGTCATAATATAAGTCGGCTCCGAGCAAAAATTCAATGGGACCTGGTTTCCAAAAGTTCGAATCTGCCAGGTGATAAGAGTCACATCTATTCACAAATGCAGAATGAATAGTAGAATGAGGTAATTCATTCGTGATGCTAGACACCGCTATAGCATCAGTAGATAATTGAACGCTTCGATGGTTCACTGGTCGAATTATGCAGGAAACGGTACCTTTGAGTCCGTGAAGAAAAGTTTGGCCGATTCCAGAAATGGTTTTTGAACATGGCCTTGGTTTAAAACCAAGTTTCTGAACGCATTTGTTGGTTACGAACGAGTGTTGGCTACCGCTATCTAATACCATTCGGACTGGCTGAAAGTACCCACGGGAGTCCCTTATATGGGCTATTGCCGTTCCCAATAAAACTTCTCCCTCTCCCGAAGTACTGCCACAGAAGTCCGCAGTTTTTCCCGCAATTGGAGTGTATTGAGATGAAGAGCTATTTTGTTCATTATCATGATCGATATGTAGCCATGAGTGGTGGAGACGATGGCAAACTCCACAATCCCGTTTTGAAGCACATTTCTGCAACGCATGCTCATATGATAAGCAATTTCGGCATCCTTTGAAGGATTTTAGCATAGAAATGCGCTCCTGAGGCTTGGCCTCCCGGAATTTAGCACAGCCATAAAGCGAATGGGGCTGACGACAAATGATGCAATTGGGCTTATTTTTGTCAGTATTATTGTATTTCGATCGGTTGGACGAAGTTTTGGAACCAGCAGTAGTATGATCCTCTGCCTTTTGAGCGAAAAAAGCAGATTTAGTTGGTTTACCCTTTTGCATTCTGTTCTCAGAATTTCTAGAATTTGAATATGTTTCATTCAATGACAGATCGTTCATCAATTCAAAGGAACGACACTCTCGTTTGACAAAATCTGTTAAATTTGTAAATGTTGGATAAGCCACGTTGTCATGCTCTTTTTCAAATTCCATTCGTGTCGTAGCGTCAAGACAACGAATCGCTAAAGCAAAAAGGATAAATTCGTCGGGCTGAGGAACCTTGAGCAATTTAAATGCATTTACATTTTCCGAAATATTCGCCAAAAATGTTTTGAGCGAATTGAGAGTAGGTTTCCCCGTCAAAGGCTTGAAATCAAATATCGCCTTCAGATAGTTTGACGCCAACAGACGGTTATTATTGTAAGTATCCGTCAGAGCCTTCCATGCTTGCGCATAGTTTTCCTCAGTAAAAGGTACTGATTTCAAGAGAGACTTGGCCGCACCACTTACTACGCTGATCAAGTAGTGGTATTTTTCCATGTCGGACAAGACGTCAGAATTGTGGATTAACGACAAATACGTATCACGAAATGAGATCCATTCTGAAATTTGGCCGTCAAATTTCGGGAGTTTTATTTCCGGCAGATGGTTTTTACGAGTGTACATCCGAGTTCCTTGTAAGAATGTACTGTCATTACTCGTGGATGGATGAGGAATGGTCGGACGAATGGGTGTAGGATTCATATACTTCTCATAAACTGCGTTACATTCAAAGTAGTATCTTCTAATAGCAGCTGCATTTTTCACTTCGGTATCTGTTGGATTAGAACCGGCAGACTTATACAAATCCAAGAGCTCTGCATACATGTCCTTAAATTCCTGATATATCGTCTTGAGATCAACATACATGCCCTTGAAGAGAAAAAAATTACTTTCATCATTTATCGCAAGTCGAGCTTGGTCTTTGATTTCAGTAATTTCTACCATCTTACTGTTGAGGGTACTCTTCAAAGCGTTGATTTGATCGATGGCGTCATTCATTGTGATCGATTTGGGATTTAATAGGATTGAATTTAGGAAAGGTACTTAAGTGAGAAAGGTACCTACTCGGGTGCGGAAGGAAAATTTCGAATGGGTACCTAGCCCCTGTATACAAGAAAAATTTAGAAGGTTATTGAATGCAATTTTATGAAGTGAAATGTTGATAATAGCTGAAAACAATTCACAAGTTATTAAAAATTCACGAATTTCGATGAAAATGTTCACAATAACCAATGTGGTATAATAGGTACTTATCAGATGTAGATGAATATGAATCGACAACTTAAATGTAAGTTGAAAATATTCGAGTCTGAATAAATATTCACTAGGTAGGTAGGTACCTATCGATTCCGAAAACTTCTCGGAAATTATATAAATTAATTTATGAATAAATGTATTCAGAAATGATATAAATTAATTTATGAATAAATGTATTCGCGGAATAATATTCACACAGAGGGTATATAAGTAATTATAATTACGGCTCAATTTTAATTAAAATGTTAATGCGACTCGAAACTGGACCAATATGTTCGGCATGTAGGGCAATCCTTCTAAGGATTTGCAGACAACATGTCCTTCCTTCAATGATTTTGGACTGTATCTTGAAAACTAATAGGTGAAATTACCTTGAAATAGGTAAAAAATAATAGATGAACTTTTGGAAATAAATTTTATAATAAAGAAAGAAAGGTAACCTAACCTACTGCAGGCCTGCTGAACTGATTACAGAAGGTACAGATTGGGTATAAATTTAAATGAAAAAATGAAATTAAGGTCCTTGAGAGAAGTCCTCTCCAAATTGAGTTCCGCGTTGCTTGTTGGCGTCTAAGTCTCCACGAGGACGTCTCGGTGATGGGGGTCCTTTGATGTACTAAAATGAGTTTCCACTCACCTCTCTCTTCTTCTGATACTTAGCTGGACTTCTGGGTCGCAGCAGGAAGCTCGAGAGCAGCTACAGGTAGCAGGTTTCAGCTCGAGAAGTTTCAAGGTCTCCAATGGAAGCGAGCGCGTACGCAACAGGGTTTTTTCTGTTTTCGATGGATTAGTGGTTTGAACAAGCGATGGCTTTTAACTGGACTCCCAAGTCAGTGGAAGAATTGGAGAGCACTGGAGGTGGAGAGGTGGTGAGGCGGAGAGGTGATGAGGCGGAGAGGTGGTGAGGTGGAGATAACTCTTTCTTTGTCTTCCGTGGACTTTGGTGGTCTCAGGAGATAATGGTCTCTCTTGAATTTGCTCACTCACTGATACGAACACATCTTAAACTACGCTTAATCACCTAGATCTCAAACACTATGAATTTAAAGATTTATGAATGAAGAGGTTCCCTATGAATCTTTGCCTCTGAGGACAGAGCTACTGTTATTAGAGCTGTTCTGTTACTTTCTGTTCAATTCATTCATCTGCTCAATTAGAATGTTTTGGTAGTAAGGTATGCAGCTTTCTTCCAAATCGCCAACACAAAAACTTGGTTGAAATTATCAAATTAGACAGCTACTTATTTGAAATATTGAATCCTACAGTAATATCGAGTAATTGCTTCATGTGTCATGGATAGTGAAATCGACCAGGGCAGCATGTCGGCTGATGACGTACAATCAGGTAGACGCGACCCAGAAGTGGGGCCTGCAGGAGCCGCTGATGGGATTCCTCGTTCCACCTCCTGGTACTTTCCCGCCTCCGTATGTCATCCCTCCGCTCCCTCTGGAGATCTCTGCTCTAATCACACCAGCTCCTGGTAAGTAAGAAGTCTAGGTGGTAAGTGGTATTCCGAATACATCATCACTGTATCATTATTACTTAAGTAACTAAGTCCATTCAGTTAAATCAAAACTCACTATCATCTCTGGCCCTCGTCGGACAGGGCAACTAATATGAAGTCTAATAATATCCGTTCCTTTGAGGTTGTTATAAAGGAGTTTAAAAAATAATAAGGCTTATTACTGAACAAATATTCTATTGCAACACTTTAGGAACATATTGCAGACTTTCGGTTCTATTTTATAGTTTTGGAAAGTTTTTCGACAAAACTATGTCTTACAGCGTGTACTACCTAGCTACATAACAATATAAATATTAATAAGCCTTAGCTCTGGTAAGGTGAGCCATTTCTGGGCAACAAAAGATTAAAACATTCATCATATTTGTAATGTCATACATTTCTAGTCAGTAGTTTTCCAATAAAGTGACGCGTAGGAAAACCCCAAACAGGCATGAGTCATCACCAACATGGGTGAGGTTAGGAAGGAAAAAACACGTCGCTTGACGTCACCTTTTTTCCATTCTCCCCTCACCATACAAACTTGAGTATATAAGCCACACTGAGGGGTCTTCCTACATGCATTCGTACCTCGTCTATCCGACTTATCATTTCTTGTCTTACCTACAGCCCCAGTTCTTCCGAGGGAACGGTTTGCCCCATAAAGGCGCCAAACCTCTAGCTCCCCTTAGGAACCTCTTCAGAACAGTAGGCCTAACTAGGTAAATGTTCCGCCTCCCGCTGGTGAGTCTGTTATCAGACGCAGAGGTTGTCGGATAGATCTTGACACACTCGTCAATACGGTCGGCCGCAAGGCGCCGCTGATGGAGTGCTGAAGCCCTAGGCTTGTAAGGGATAAATCTCTCCGTTGAGTAGGATTCAGGCTAGGAACAATTCAGCGCATCGAGAGGACCATCGCCCTCACTCGACAACACGCAGAACACAACAATATTTTTCTGAAACAACGTTTCTTTATGGGGTTTCGGCAAAATGAATAAAGAACGTGAAAAACACGAGAACTTGGAAAAATTGAAGAAAAGGTACCAAACAGCTGACTCCGGTCGGGCGCGCTATTACCGCCGATATGAACTGAAAGGCGCAATCCCAGGTTCCAGATCCTAATGTTTGGGAAGGAGGGCTAGAAATGTGCAAAAATCTGGTCTTTTCAACAGAAAGTATCTAACCGAAGTAGAAAGGATCTTTCACATTCTGAGCTATCATGATGAGTCAAAGTTATTTTTAGCATGATATAAGCTGTTCAAAAGATGCAATATGTGGGGTATCGATCAGGAGAGTAGAAATTGTAGATTTTCACGTTTCTACATTATCCAACCTCTCACCTGCCTGAGATATCCTGCGTCACGAGCCTCCTTCCTTCATGGCAGGTTTTTTGCACAAAACTGGATCATGGAGGTTTTTTGAAGGTTGTACATTCAAAAAATTTAGAAAAACTCGGCGCTCCGCCCCATTAATCCCCGGGTTTAGGCCTGACGGCTAAAAGTGGAAAACATGGAACATGCTTAAGTCACCAGTTATCCTAAACCGACTCTGGCGCATCAAGCTGATCAAGGAGGAGCATAGTTTGTCATTCGAACTATGCAATCTCAGAGAGGCTACCTGCAAAATCTCGTGAGAGTCCCGCGTTCCACACTTATGTAATGTTTTTTGAATAGGTAGTCCATAGCTAAAGCATGATTCATGGTAATAAAATAACAAACCAAAAAAACTCCCACCGATGCGCAGATTGATATCCTTATAACTAATATAAACCTCGCTATACTGGTGTGTTGTTGACTTCAAGGTATGGCTCCTATGACTCCGACGAGCTTTGGAGTTTCAACTGATTCGCCTGATGAAGAAGGAGAAATGGAGAATTTAGAAGCTGAAGAAGAGATGGTATGACAATTCTCATGCTCAAACTAGGTCAATTAGTCAACTTCAAGCTGAATAAGGCCCATTGGGGTGATGGATGAGTATGATATAAACGGTTAGCTTTCCAAATTGTCAACAAAACGACCTATAAGCGATAGCAAAGAGCATTTATGAAACTATTGAGACTTATTCTGCATAGATACCAGAAATTCACTATGAAGTGCCCAATTCCGTACCAGTCACGACTGAAGACGGCAAACCTGTCTACATAATTGTAGAAGTCGCATTGCTGAATCCCCTGGTACCCAAGAAGACTGAGGAAGAAACTATAACAAAGTTCGTTTCTTCTACTAATCAAGTTTTGTTTCGATTCACACAGATTTGGTGTCCAGTTGATTTTTAAAATTTTTTTCGATCATAAGGGAATACCTACTACCTAATGAAAAAATACTTTTAAACATCGCTTATTGTGCGTTGATAAATGGATTAATCAGAGAGAGTACTCTTGGATACTCAGCCCCTTTATCATTCCTTACTGTACTAGCCCCATCACGACACAGCAGCATCACCTCCACAATACAGAGAATCATTCAGAACCTACCATTATCCCCTATTTAAACCAATATTTACATGCCCTCAACGCTTCTTCTCACTCATCAGGTATGTAGCTGCTACCTGGCACTTTTTAGGGTCCTTACTGCATCTCTGAGCATATTTGCTAATTGATCATTCAGTTTTTGAATACCTGTAGTTGGACATGACAAAAAAAGAAATTAGTAGAACCTAAAAAAAGCTCAAGTTGGAGTTTGTTTCTTTCTTAATATTTGTATAATGTATCTTATTGTATTCCTACTAAGTAATTCTCAATTGAAAACAAATCCTGTTTCAACAATCGGTTGTTTGTTGATGCACTGATGTAAGATATTCTCACTTCAGCTTGAAAGACCTATTGACTGTAACGAAAGAGCCTCTTGAGAAACAAGCGTTGACCAAAATAGCCACAACTGAGTTTGAAGATTGCATCATGACCATCACTGACCTTCTCAATAAAGAATTCAAAGTAAGATGTTTGTAGCCTGCTTAAGGAGGTGTACAAAATGATGAAATTCGTAGAGTATTTTTGTATTCTATTTTTGAATGGTTTTGTACAAAAATCAGATTTGGCTCGGACAGTCAGGTATGAAACCAAAATTCTTCAGAAAACAAGGAAGCGCAAAATGCAAGTAAAAACTGAGATTTTGGAATAGGTACCCAATTCTTCTAACCTGTTGGAAGAATTTGAAGCTTCCTTGTCTTCGATAGGGAGAAAGGGCACATGAAGGACTAACCCAAAAATCATTTATGCAACAAGAGGCTGGGATGATTGCTTCTCATGCCGAGCGACCCGAGCAAGAAACAGGATATTGTAGCCGTTAAACCAGACGGGTCTGCCATGATGGTGGATGTGCAGGTTGTCAATGGCTGTATGAACATAGAGCAGGCTTGGCAGACCGAAATAAACAAATATGACAGATAAGATCTACGTTTGTAGATAACATGAAGGTCATGACCACGACCTTATCATGGAGCGGGATGTGTTGTAGGAAAAGTGCCACAAAGTTACTCGAGCTGGGGATCTCGGCGGGAGTACTTCATAGTGTCACCACCGGCATCATCCTGGGCTCATATAATGAAGTGGTAGTCATTTTGTTGGGGTACTCCGTTCCATTCATTTCCTGCACTCCTATCTTCCTCAACTATAATTCCTATACCTATTCTTCAACTATACCTAATTCCTAAACCGGCGTTGAGTAATCCTGGGCGACCTCCCCATTATATATATTAATTTATTTAGTTGTTTTTTCCAATGGGGCTAGTTATTATAATATATACAGGGTGTCCCACGAGTTGTGCCCCTTCTAAATTCGTCAGAAGGCGGACATTTTTGGTTTATTATTTTCAACAATGAACCTTTGAAATCGAATAAGAGAAAAACCACTTTATCCCCATATGTGTGAATGGCGGATGGACAAAAACTCAACATGAGATAGTTGTTTACCTACTATTATTCCTGTTTTCTTTTGCACTACAGACGCATATTGTAATATTAACCAGATCATGTGAATATGTACCCACACTCAGATCAAAACCCGCATCAAAACAAACATACTTAATATAGTCGATAGTTGAATGTATATCTAATAAAAAGATGGCATGTTGGAATACCAACATTTCGTACGGTGATTAACACTAATTGTCACTCTCTCATCCTCCTTCATACGACAGCAGTGACGTACTACCTAATAGTTAGGGAACACATTTATTACCTCAATGATAGGTACCTACTCTTATTCCTGTTTTGTATTGCACTATCGACGCATGTAATACTAACCAGATGGAAGTGGAATTTACTTGCGTGTCTCTGCAGAAGGGCACAGCGGCGACTTCAATGCGAACCTACCAACCTATCTGAATAAGTTGTCATTTTTTCCGTTTTAGTGGGGTTTCCTCACCAATTTTGAGGTCGGTTCGTTTTTTTGTTGAAAAAGTTTTTATTTAAATATTTTTTATTTATTTTTTCGTAGCGGACCATTTACAAGCCAACCCGCACAATCCCTGAAAATTTCATCGAAATCAGATAGAAAATGTAAAAGTTATGGCGGGTACGAGGAGATACAAGTTTGCGCATGCGCAGCAGCTACTATTTGTCTGGGGGTGATGATTTTCATTGGGGACCATCTACACGCCAACCCGCATAATCCCTAAAAATTTCATCGATATCCGACAATAATTTTGTATATTTTTGCCCGTTACAAAGACATCATGACAGACACACAGACACTGATCCGAAATTGTTCAGGAAGGTCTAAAACGTAAAAAGCGGGTGAAAATTTTGATTTAGGAGAACTTTTTTTTCGACCTTGGAAAGTGAGAACCGCTACCTTGGTAGATCCGGAAGCAAAACGAATGAGGAGTCGAAAATTCATTAAATTTTGCGTAACATCCGTTTGCAATAAATGAGGGGGTTCTCATTTGAAAAAAAAAACAAATTGACGTGCATTGCGCGCAGGAGCTATCAAGATTTAAAAAAATTACCACCATTTTTACGATTTTTGGACGATTTCAACACGTGAGGCACCCTGCAATCAATGAGACAAAAATCTATCCCTTGATAGGATAACCTTCCTATCTGCTCATAATCAGTCACTGTGAGAGACTGCGAGCTAAGATACAAAAGTTGAAACAACCATTGAAATCCCTTGACTATATTCGATAACGAAACCATAATAAATGTATACTTGTGTAACTTCAGTAGATAATTGAGACATTATGGAAATAACCGCCTTCGTCGAATTCAGAGAAGATATTTAATAAACCTGAACTAATCATTGAGACGTCTCGAAAGAGATTAAAACTTCCGTAAAATGTATTCAACTGGCAGAATAATAATTTCGCCAAACCTCCGAAATTTCAAGCTGGAAAATGAAGATAGATTAAAAGAAACTGAGAACTTCTCTCGGGGGAACTCTTTCCCTTCCTGTAGAGGATTGATGCCATATTAAACGATACTTAATTAAGACCCACCCGTATTAGCTCCGCTTCGCAGTACTAATGCAGACAAATGGAGTAACATTACACCGATTAATTCGAGCCAGTATTTCCTTTGACCGGGAAGAGGGGAAGAGTCTTACATCTTTCCCGTTTCCTCCCTTTTTGCTCTACAGGAGGTTTCCATTGTTGTATTTCCTAATATGAAATAAATAAGTGCCGATTTCAAAATTACGTTAAAATGAATGCAGAATTAGTCAAACATCAAATAAGCAGATCAAGTAATCGTCAGGTTGATCTTCGTATTTGCGAACTAATTGATGAAGCGAATACGTTAGTTGTCAATAATTTTGGTAAAATAAAATCTTGTTCATCATAAATACATCATCGAAGAGTAGATTAATACTAGGGTGAAATCATTGATAAATACATAGTTATGATGAGGAACGGTTGAGCACAAATTGGGAATGTGTATTCCGTTTTTCAAAGGACTATTTCATTGAGTTTTTCCTCTCTTCTCGTGGACCTGTCCATGGATTTCATATTAAATATGGCTTATCGGTTCCAATGGGGTTTCTAGTTATGTGCTCCGAGCATTTTGGTTACTGTCAGTCACTTTTATAAATGTAGAGACAAATGTAGGTTTAAAATTTTCCAAACCCCCTAGCTCGATGAATTTTAATGTAAAGTACTGTTTTCACTCATTTAAAATCCGAATTTTTATAATCAAATAAGACCGTTGTTTAATAATTTGCTGCTTTTTTAGTGTGCAATATTAGATATTGTAGACATTTTTTTTTACTCCTTCTTTTACTTTTTTACATTTTTTTTTACTCAATTTTTCACAATGTTAAACTTAAAAAAAGTGACGACAGTGGTGTGAAGGAAATATATTACCAAACGCTGCAAATTATTACACAATGGTTTATTATTTTTTATTTTTCTATATAGATCACTCGTCTGCAAAGCCACCAATCATCCAACATGAAGAAAAACATCGATCGCATTTCGGTCAGCTTTAATTTGAACGGAGATTAGGCCTCTTTTGCGATTCACACTAGTGTTTCTGATTTATCGTACGTCCAAACTTTAAATTCTCGTAGTGAGCGAACGGTTTGTCCTACAGAGCTCCGGGTGGTCTCAAAAAATTCTAAAAATTCTATAGAATCTTAAATTGAAGGAAAAAAATACCTTTCTATCAAAATTTTTTGAGTTAGGGCGTTTTCAAAATTTCAAAATTGATTTTGGAACCCTTAGAAGTGACCTAGATCAACCAAAATCTTCGGGGCACAACTAGACCCCAAATGGAGCCAAACCAAAACCAAACCACCAAAAACCAAAAACCAAATTTCATGGACCAAATTTCATCAAAATCGGTCAATGCTAAGTGGCAAAACTGCCGCGTACGGCGTACGGCGGACGGACGGCCAAATTTTTATTCGATTTTTGGATTCTACGCACCTTGAAACGTAAACCATCAAATTTTGAGGGGTGTTAAAATTTTTTTTTTCTTGGTCGATTCCAAAGGTTTATTATTGAAAATAATAAACCAAAAATGTGAAGGAGGGGGATTTATACAGTTGACCCCATTTCAAATATTGTTGACAAGTTATTTCTGTTGGTTCAATCTCCACCATGATTTCAGTAGGTACCTAAGTACAAATAATTTGAGCACAAATCGAGAAGTGATATGCAATTCCTATGCATCCAATTCTTTTGATGATATCCATGACTAGCTACAAACTAGAATAATAACTCTTGCCATAAAAAATCGTCTATTCACCCCGCGGATTACCCTCAGTAGATCTCTTGTTATTTCGTGACTGGGAGACGTCAACGTTGCTGACCTCCAAGATCTCGGTGGTCCTCACCATCCTGTTGATGACAGCCCCATCCCAAAAGCCCAAGTAACCCCCCCCCCTCCTCTAACCATTACCGACGTGGAACTCGTCAAAAGATATAATCTGTAAATGAAACACCTCGAGCTCTTTAGGAAACATAAATTTCGTATTGCTGAAGATTCACGGAGCTTTTTGCAGTAACGTCTTGACAGATCCAGTATCCGACACCTTGTCCACTTGAAATCATCTTCACTATATTCGAGCACTGTGGCGATTCATTCTAATGCATTCTCCTTGCTAGCCGAAAGGTTTTGCAGGTATCACCCTGGGGATCCCTGGTTCACACAACCCGCTCTGTACAAAAATATGTAACTTACTCGTACCTAGCATATGGCACCAGTCACTGGCTTTAATCTCACAAACGCTAGCTTATTGCTGCGTAAATCATTCTCTAAGAGCATAACTCTTGAAGGGCCCGGTCTTATGCATCTTTTTGTTTTATTCCTTCTTTCAACCAAAATTTGCCATTTCTGACCTACTGACGGTTGATACCTTCCTCAGTTGTTTAATACTCGAACCAGTCAGTCGATAACGTAAGATTTCATGATTTTATGCAGATAGTGACAATCCCACCTATCCCATTTATCAAGTTTCACAAATATTCTGAAATATGGTACTGTAACTTAGAATAAAAAAAAAACATAGCTGTATTGTAAAACTAAGAAAAATTATCCAAAAAAAGAAAGGGATAACGTAATTTTTCTACAAGAGTACTTAATATTATTTAGCGAGAAGATTTGAAAAAATGCAAATTATTACCCAACGTTTTATTATTTTACTGTATAGATCACTATAACAAGGCTTTTCTAATAAGACTAACTACTAGAAATAATATCGCTATTTGTGAGTTGTGGATGCCTTCTTTACGAAATTTGGATTTTAGTAGCACAACTGAGTGACTTAAAATACTATTCGAAGAAACAACAAAGGTCGCATTTTCGGCCCAGTTATAGTTACTTAGGCCACTTGAGTGGCAATACAGTCGACAAAGGATTCTAATTACGGCTTGGAAGGTGTGGGGGAATTTCATGTCATTTCACTATCAACTCTCATTACCTGATGGTTCATCTTTCAGAGCTCTGAATGATCTCATTCGTTTCTAGAACTTTAACACTATCCTAAATTGATGTGAAAACGTTAGAAATAAAGTATTTTCTAATTAAATAATCAACTATCCTCAGAGTAAGCGAACGGTTGTTCTCACAGAGCTCTTGGAAGTGTTCAAAAATTATTTCAAATCCTGACTACAGTAAATCAATGGAAAAACCTACATATCAAAAGTTTTTACGCTAGAGTAGCATCAAAATGTTTTCCCTCGATTTTTACCCGTCAGAAGTGATTGAAATAACCAGAAGCGTCGGGCCACATCTAAACCCCAAAAGGAACCGATATACCAAATTTCATGTAAATTGGTCAATGGGAACTGGGCTTAGTGCCACGTCATCATCAAATTTAAAGGAGGTTACAATTTTTTGCCTTGCTCGATTCCAAATCGATACCTTAAAGCACAAAAGAGCTATGTCCATCCACATTTCACATTTTTTATTTATTTTTTCATTTCAGAAAAACTCAAATTCAACAAAACTATTAGGTATTGAGTTTTCTTAACAGTAATAGCTTGAAAATGTATTGAGGAAATTGAAGAGTTTGTAATAAGCCATTATTTTAGGAATTGTGCATTGGTGATCATTTTTTTTGAGTTTTTCTCAAAACTCCATTTTTGTACATAGCACCTTTGTGTTTTAAGGTATCGAAATGTTCATTATTGGTATATTATAAACCAAAAACGAGTCAAGGAAGCTCGACATGAATCCTGGGGAAATATTTCATTACATGAATCCTTCATGCACAACGCCCGGATTGCGGCGCACGAGCAAACCTGAACATTGGACAATACGGCAACTACTATCTGTGATCCTTGTAATAACCATCGGATATATACCGATATAATATACCGATATAATAACCGATATACCAAATTTCATGTAAATTGGTCAATGGGAACTGGGCTTAGTGCCACGTCATCATCAAATTTAAAGGAGGTTACAATTTTTTGCCTTGCTCGATTCCAAATCGATACCTTAAAGCACAAAAGAGCTATGTCCATCCACATTTCACATTTTTTATTTATTTTTTTATTTCAGAAAAACTCAAATTCAACAAAACTATTAGGTATTGAGTTTTCTTAACAGTAATAGCTTGAAAATGTATTGAGGAAATTGAAGAGTTTGTAATAAGCCATTATTTTAGGAATTGTGCATTGGTGATCATTTTTTTTGAGTTTTTCTCAAAACTCCATTTTTGTACATAGCACCTTTGTGTTTTAAGGTATCGAAATGTTCATTATTGGTATATTATAAACCAAAAACGAGTCAAGGAAGCTCGACATGAATCCTGGGGAAATATTTCATTACATGAATCCTTCATGCACAACGCCCGGATTGCGGCGCGCGAGAAAACCTGAACATTGGACAATACGGCAACTACTATCTGTGATCCTTGTAATAACCATCGGATGGGAAAGGCGAATTTATCAATGAAAATGTTCTTGTAAACTTGAAATAATTCTGAAAAATAAGTCAGATTTGCTAGATACCGAAAAAAAACTGCATGTATGAGTAAGAACTTTCTTGAGTAGAATTGGTTGCTAGGAAGTGGGGGTTTATTGAATTCAAATATTTAAACTTCAATATTTGGGTTTGAAATACCCTGCATGAACTGAACAGTGTTGAAGAAGGATCGGCCTTGTTAGTTTCTCCGAATTTGAAGCTTTATGTACCTTACATTCTTGCAGGATTTCCGCACAGCATCCCATCGACCAGCATAATATAAAATTATATTATGTGCATATCATGTACATCATAGAGCAACGGGTTGTCTAGTAACTCAATAACTTGTTTAATAGGACTATCAAGAAGTGAAGAACTGTTTTGTGGAACCGTTCCTGAACTACGACGAAAAACAGTTTTACGGCCATTTGGAAAACTCTGGAGCTCTGGCAGCCATTCAAGAGACTCTCAAAGACTCCATCACCAAATACGCGATTGAAGTTGTCGGCACTCCTCAAGTCGAGGATGGTCACCCTAATAAGCTTCTAGTAAGTTATCATTTATCACACTTGGTAAAGTTGCCTGTTTGATCATTTCCATTCATTACGCCAATTGAACCTGAGAAAAGTATTCAAGTAGGTATGTGTATGTGTATCCGAGTATTGTATAATGTTGCATTGCTCAATACTCAATCATCCGATAGTGCAAGAATTTATCTGCACCTTTAGTGGTGCTTTTTATTTGTGACTATGTGTTCTCTTAATGAAATTAGTGAAATTTGCCAAATTGATCTGACTTATGACATGAAAATTTATTAGGACGTCCCACAGTAAGACTTGGGCGTCCTTATGCGATCGATCTGGGGTGAAGTTGGACAACACTCAACAGAAAAAAAAATGACCACACAGTAATCCGTTTTAGACCATTCTGAATCCAAATCCGCGAAAAAAACCATAGGTGTATGTCTGTGTGTGTGTGTGTGTGTGTGTGTGTGTGTGTGTGTGACAAAATCTTGTGTCGTCTGCACAGGCCTTAGTTCTCAACCGATTTTCCTGGTTCTTTTTTTGTTCGTCGCGGAAAACTATCTAGTTGTGCACTACGTCGCCGGAATTTCGAATTTTGCCTTTTAAGGGGAGGAAAGGGGGGGTTAATGCTCGAAAAACGTGCGTTTTTGGGCATAATCTTGTGTACTCGGCCCAGGCCTTAGTTCTCAAACGATTTTCGTGGTTCTTTTTTCGTTTGACGCGAAATACTATCTAGTTGTGCACTACGGCGCCGGAATTTTGGATTTTGCTTTTTAAGAAGGGGAAAGGGGGGGTTAATGCTTAAAAAACGTGCGTTTGCTAGCGTAATCTTGTAAACTCTGCCCAGGCCTCAATTTCCAACCGATTTGCGTGTTTCTTTTTTTGTTTGACTCAAATAACTTCCGAGTTGTACATGATTTTACCAGAGTACCAAAATTCGCAAGGGGAGGGGGTGAGTGGGGGGATAATATTCACAAAATATCCGATTTTTCAATATTTCGGTTCCTTTACTGCTTACTAATTGTACCCAAGCTTTGAAATTGAGGAAAAATTCTCATTATACCTCCGGATTTTCATGAATTATTCTCTGTACCACCATGGAAATAATAGTGGTGCCACCATGGTGCCAGGGCTCCATAAACTTTTTTTTTGTGTTTCGCCTTGAATACGGATGTGAATTTTGACGGACTGCCTGCCAAAACTAATAAATGAATGTTCAACGTTACGACGTTTTTCCCCTTTGAGGCCAGACCAGAACCATTGGAGGAGGGGGGGGGGGGTGAACTCGAATTCGCATGTTGGGTATCGTAGATCATGGATTTTAAAATGCTCTTCAGATTCGAGGCTCCCATGCCGCTAGAAATGTTAAGGTGGATAATGGTGGGGGGGAGGTCACTATTTCTTGCCTAAAGTAATAAATAAATTACATCGAGTGAAACAGTTTTATCACTTAAGGGAACCTGTCCACCCCCCCTAAAATGGCGTTTTTCGAGTGCACAAATCTCGGCAACCAGTGGTCCGATCATAATAATTTTTTTCCCCCTTTTGTACCGCCAAAAGGTCTTTAATTTGCTGGAGGGAATTTTTCCAAAAATGTTCGGTTGTTTTACTACAATTTATTGAAGATCAGCAATTTGAACTTCACCTTTCTTTTTACTCCCACTCACGAATGTAATTTTTCCAAAAACTGTTCCAGCAAAATGCTCGTCCGTATTTCCTGAATAGAAGAAAAAAAAAATTTTTAAATCGGTCCAGTGGTTTTCCGTAAAAGTGCATAAACGTGTTCGAAAACGCTGAAAAACGTCATTGTACAGGAGAGCGCGCGGAAGTCAGGTGATGTAACCGCCTGGTCTGAGTTCTGTGACAAGTGAAAACCACGCATTCTTTTGACTCATGATCGTAATTTCTACAGCTGTTATCTTGCTTTATTGCCGTTTTTCTTCTTCTTTTGTTTCATGGCTGCGGCCAGGACAGCGAAACTCAAAGTAGAAGAAGAAGAAAGAGGTTTATTTTTATTCTTGTATTTACCTTTCTGTGGATTTTGTAGTGTTTGGTGTCGAGTTCTGCGATCGTATTTACCTAGTTTTGTTTTTCGAATCTCCTTCTCCGTGTTTGTGATCAGCTTTCTCCGGGAATATGTGAAGAGTAAAACGAGTTTTCAAAAAGATTAATCCGATTGAAAATTTGAAGAAACGAAGTGGTGCAATCAGTCTAGAGAACTCACAGCCAGTGGTGCTGCCTGTGATTTCTGAGCCTTTACTGCCTTTGATTTCCGAGCCTTTACTGCCTGTAATTGTCACGCCAAGTTCTTCAAACCAAGTTCAAGCAGTTCAAGACGTTGGAAGAGGAATTTGAAGAGGGATTTGAGGAATTTGAAGGTTCAAGGCGTTGGAAGAGGAATTTGAAGCAGCCGAAGAAGAGCCAGCCTACGATGCGGGAGCATTTTAACATTCAAAACGTACTTATGTGCAGTTCTAGCCGTCCGATTTTCAATTTGTTTTTTTTTAATCTGTTCCTTAGAGTTACAAGAATCATTTAAAACAATAAAAAAATTTGACCAACAAATTTTTTGAAAATGCATTTTGAATTTCGAGGGGGGTGGACAGGTTCCCTTAACAACTGGTTAAACTGATCTAATGCTTATCCAATGAGACGTCCCCTGGAATGCATGCATTACTAAACAATATGTTTGTGATGGAAAAAGGAAGTGAGAATGAGAGGAGAAATTCGGCTCGCCTAAAACCGTTAAACCGACGAAGGTGAGGGTGAGAGGTAGATCACTACCATCACAAAACCAATTCAATGATGTAGTTTTGGTAGTTGTGGTAGATCATCCTTACTAGCCCGAAACCGTTAAATTATCGGTTTAGATTATGAACATGGTGAGAAGTTTATTAGGCAGAGTTTTATACAAGCCTGGGGTGTGATCCTATCCCGAGAGAGCCTTAGACAGGGTGTCTGCTCCTAAGTTCGGCTTGAATTCAGGCTCCGATTCTACTATGTATTTCCAACTCAAATTTCGGTTTATCCCTTGTTTTCCGAGTTTTTTTTTCAATTTAAAGATTTTGTTAGTTTTTTGACCCTACGTCATTAAAACTGTCATAATCCCTGTTATTTACGAGGTAAATTCAAATTTGAGGATATCGTTGGAAGAGCGTTAAATTTCCTAACTCAAGTCATCTTGATAACTCAAGTCATCTTGAGATCGAGGGTGACCGTACACCGCGTAAAACTCGATTTCTTTGTACAACACACTTTTTTGGCATTCAAACTTGATTTAGGTACTCTTCCGATTTTTGTAAAAAAAATTGATAGACCATTGGAAACAATTATAGCATGTTTTTTTTTCGAATTCCGGGATTCAGATTAAAAACTTCGGTTTGAAAAAGTTCAATTTCAAAAAGTTTTTCAATTTCATTTGTTAGATTCCTAAAACTTTTTGGTTTTGCACTACGAATATGTTGCTTGGAAATTTAACGCACTTTCCAACGATAACCTTGAATTTGAATTTATCTGGTAAATAGAGGCTACTGTCAATTTTAAGGCCTTAATTTTCATAGGAGACTGTCTACAACCTAATCCGCATAATCCCTGAAAATTTCATCAAAATTCGATAGAAAATGTGGAAGTTATGGCTGTTACAAGATATTCACGTTTGCGCATGCGCAGCGGCCACTATCAGTCCGGGGGTGATGATTTTCATACGGGACCATCTACACGCCTAACCGCACAATCTCCGAAAATTTCATCAAAATCGGATGAGAATTGTAGAAGTAATGGCTGTGGCAAGGATTTCATGACAGACCCACAGACAGACATACACGGAACGAAAATTGTTCTGAAAGGTCTGAAACGTAAATCGCGAGTGGAAATTTCGATTTTGGAGAAATTTTATTTGCAACATTGAAAAGTGAAAACAAAGTTTCCGCTACCTTGGTAGACTCGGAATCTGTAAACTGAAAAAACAGTGGATTAAGACAAAATTGCTAGGAGACAATTTTTGTTGGAAAATTTCCAACAATTGATTCAAGATATTTAATATCTTGTTGAATCAAACCCTGAATCAATTTCCAAATCATGTTGAGGATTTTCCACATGAAATCGAGAACTTTCCAACTCAAATTCTTAATTTTCTAAATCAAATTGGGAACTTTCCATTTATTATGACGAAATCAATTTCGGAATCTGTAAACTGAAAAAACA
This sequence comes from Apolygus lucorum, assembly GCA_009739505.2. Taxonomy (NCBI): domain Eukaryota; kingdom Metazoa; phylum Arthropoda; class Insecta; order Hemiptera; family Miridae; genus Apolygus; species Apolygus lucorum. The sequence continues at coordinate 8,857,859 of CM019181.2, read as the reverse complement.
GTGGATTAAGACAAAATTGCTAGGAGACAATTTTTGTTGGAAAATTTCCAACAATTGATTCAAGATATTTAATATTTTGTTGAATCAAACCCTGAATCAATTTCCAAATCATGTTGAGGGTTTTCCACATGAAATCGAGAACTTTCCAACTCAAATTCTGAATTTTCTAAATCAAATTGGGAACTTTCCATTTATTATGACGAAATCAATTTCGGAATCTGTAAACTGAAAAAACAGTGGATTAAGACAAAATTGCTAGGAGACAATTTTTGTTGGAAAATTTCCAACAATTGATTCAAGATATTTAATATTTTGTTGAATCAAACCCTGAATCAATTTCCAAATCATGTTGAGGGTTTTCCACATGAAATCGAGAACTTTCCAACTCAAATTCTGAATTTTCTAAATCAAATTGGGAACTTTCCATTTATTATGACGAAATCAATTTCGGAATCTGTAAACTGAAAAAACAGTGGATTAAGACAAAATTGCTAGGAGACAATTTTTGTTGGAAAATTTCCAACAATTGATTCAAGATATTTAATATTTTGTTGAATCAAACCCTGAATCAATTTCCAAATCATGTTGAGGGTTTTCCACATGAAATCGAGAACTTTCCAACTCAAATTCTGAATTTTCTAAATCAAATTGGGAACTTTCCATTTATTATGACGAAATCAATTTCGGAATCTGTAAACTGAAAAAACAGTGGATTAAGACAAAATTGCTAGGAGACAATTTTTGTTGGAAAATTTCCAACAATTGATTCAAGATATTTAATATCTTGTTGAATCAAACACTGAATCAATTTCCAAATCATGTTGAGGATTTTCCACATGAAATCGAGAACTTTCCAACTCAAATTCTGAATTTTCTTAATCAAATTGGGAACTTTCCATTTATTATGACGTAACTACGAACAGTGATTATTATCAGTCAGTATTTATCAAAGAAGACAGGTACATACCTTGGTAGGTATCACATCAACCGAACTGCACAGCCCCTTTCCTCACACTGTCTCTATCTACCTTCTTCCAGACAAAAATACAGTAGATTGGTATTTCAAGGTAAAATTTGACGAACCATGTTGTTACGGGTCCATTACCTGTCTGATACATCATTCACCAACTGCTTACTTACTACGAAGTACTATAATACGTGCATATGTGAAAAGAACCTCGGAGGTTTCCTGAACTATACAACGTTGAGTAACAATTAATTTTCTGAAATTCATGGTTTATTTTTATGATTTTTAATTAATTGTTCATAAGTGTAATTTTTATGGTAGAACTACATATCGAGGCTGTACAGGAGACTTGTAGAAGACATGTACAGGGTGGTCAACAACTACGACGTGGATTACCAATACTCCGGCCACTTCGAGGGGATCGACAAAATCGGGTTTCCTTCGCAAAACGACCTGTTGTTTTTTGCTGCTGAAGCCCGTGAGCAACGGCAATACGAAAAATCCAAGTATTATCTTTTAAAGGTAAACCATTGTGTTATTAGTATAAATATAAGGTGTCCCGTGTTAAGAACCACAAAACTTCTGGAGTAATTTCCACAGCTAATCTAAGTAAGAAAAGTCCATTCATGCAACAAAAGTTAATGAGCTAATTTCCAATTATGTCTTTAAACCTATCGTTAAGAAAATCGAAATATATTTAATAATATAGAGAACTGATCCATGAGTGATGGGGATGTGGAGATTGTTGAGGTTCGGACAATAGGGTGTGCGCCTGGGTAGGAAAAACTGTTTATTGTTATTTTTAATCTTAGGTAGACCTCATTCTGAGAATTTTGGTACCAACCGTGACCTTCTATCGTGTGTAAATCTTTTCCTATGAATTTTTAAAGGTTCGACCGTTTATGTCGTCACAGTGGGCTGGGGCGTCCCGCCTAGGCAAGAGGGGCGCGTGACGTCATAAACGGTCGAAACTTTGAAAAATTATAGAAACAGATCTACTCACGCTAGAACGTCGCGGTTGATGCCAAAATTCTCAGGATGTAGTCTACTTTCGATTAAAAATCTTAAAAAAATCAAGGCGCACCCCCCATTGAATTCTAGATTCACCTTTCGGCTCCTTATTTAGCCATTTCAAGGGGTACAACAGAAAATATAACATTTTTAACTTCCCTACGTTTCTACTCTTTATTTGGCCATTATCATCTATCATCATCAGGTCAAAAATGTTTTCTCATATTTTCTGTTGTAGCCCTTAATAATAGCTAAATAAAAAGCCGAAAAGTTGGGAAAAAACGCCTAGAATTCAATTGACCGAACTTCAACAATCTCCACGTACCCATCACTTTATATATTTATGAAATACGGTCGATAACACCCCTCATACTTTGATGATATAAGTATGTAATTTTTGGGAAAACTTCAGGAATAGTTTTAGAATGTTTTAAAACGGATTTCAGTGAAAAAGTCTGCCAAGTGAGTGTAGCACATAGCTTCCTCGTGTCCATGATCCGATGCACAGTAGCTAATCTCAGAACATCTCAAAACTCCTGACGTTTTATGGTCCATAACATGAGACACCCTGAATAGTAAGTAGACTACGTAGAGGGTTGGTCACTAGATAATTAGCAAATTCAAGTGAATGGGGTATCATTTTGTAGGGTATACTGGAGCTCCGAGATATATAATTATTATACTAAACTTTCCATCCCATGTGTCTTCAAACCTTGGGCAAACATTTTCAGAGGTATAAAAATATGAGAGCTTCGATCTCTGGAAAGTGGAAATTCTAGTCAACGTTGTTACGTGTCACAGATCGAGCTTTTTTGTTGTAAGCCCATAGTAGGGTGACGGAAACATCGAGGTGAAAACACGATAACGCCCTAAAGGGACGAATTTTTTTTTTTTTTTTTGCTTTTCCAACGTCTATTTTCAAAGCTGAGCGAAGGGTTTTCTTCAACGCCGTGAAGTGAACGACGAGGGTGATGAAACGAAAGACAGAAAAACTTCGGGGACGCGGAAAAAAACAAGGAAAAATTAAGAGGGAGGGCTCACTCTACTGGACGCAAAATGGACTCCCAGCTAATAGCCTCCCTCGGCCAACTTTAAAAGGGAAATATTTTCTTTGGGCGGCGTAAAAACCGACAAGATAACCAGGATCCAAGTGACGAGGATCCCTGGAAGTTTTGCGAAACAATCATGTGAGGATTTGTCAGAATTGAAAGAACGCCTTTCCTGATAAGATACTATGCAGTATTTGAATCACAAAAATCTTTTTTTTTTTTTTGGAAAAATAGAAGTAGGTAGTTCTAAACATTCAGTATTATTTTTAAATTTATGAAAAAACAATATCTTTATAATAAAGTTTTCTATTTATGGCGTTTTTTAAATGAACCCTTTTTTTTAAAGGGGCTATGTGACATTTTCGGCCACTTTCACTGTTTTTTATTTTCTGGGTCTCCATACTTGGTTGCATCGATTGCGATTAAAAGGAACCTCGTATCATTGACGCTTCCCATAGAAAAAACAGGTTGAAATTTCCGATGTCTTTTGAAAGGGGCTATGTGAGCTACATAACCCCTTTCAAAAAAGAACTTACTCACTCGCTATGTGGTCGACGAGGAGTTTCGAGACTCAAATAATAAACTGTCAGGTTGGTTTATAATAATTAGTATGTAGGTAAAGGGAGGGAGTTAATTTTTGTTTCTTGGCCGATTCCTAGGCTTTGTCATTGAAAATAATTAACCGAAATCACTTCCTTTTGAATCTCCACCTCGCCCTAACTAAGACAATAATTCCAAGTGAGTGTGGCACGTAGCTTCCTCGTATCCATAACCCGACTATGTAGATGACCAGATGCATAGTAGTTTCTCCCAAAATATCAATCTCTCAGTACCTGCCACTACCCTCATAGGGGACCATCAGTCAACCCGCACAATATCAGAATATTGTTGCAAAATGTAGAAGTTATGGCTGTTACAAGGATTTCACGTTTACGCATGCGCATAAGATACTTTTAATTTGGGGGCCATGATTTTCATAGGGGAACATCATCATCACAACTCGCATAATTCCTGAAAATTGTATCCAAATCAGATGGGAAATATAGAAGTTATGGCCGTGGCAATGATTTCACGTTTGCGCATGTGCAGCGGCTACTATCAGTCCGGGGGTAATGATTTTCATGGGGGACCATGTACACCCCCACCCACACAAACCCTGAAAATTTCATCAAAATCGGATGAGAAATGTAGAAGTTATGGCTGTGGAAAGGATTTCATGACACACAGACAGACAAACACGGAACCAAAATTGTTCAGGAAGGTCTGAAACGTAAAACGCGAGTGGAAATTTTGATTTTGGTTGATTGGATTTTAATTTTGAGTCAATCCGTTCAAAGGGCAATCAAAATTTCGAGGTAGGTTGGCCATTGGATAGTTTCTGGTGTTGTGGACACTCAAAATCACTTAATATACCAGTCGGTACTCACAATACTGATAATCAGTTCCAGTTCAAACGTTTCTAGTTCATCAACAACCTGTAGAAATCACTGTGTGAAGGAAAGAGCACTCATAAGGAGATGTTTCTTCCACAATACTCAACTTGCTACTCCAATAATGGACCCTAATGTCATTCTCAGTGTCAAACGTAAAACACGTCTGCCAAGTGGGTGTGGCACATAGCTTCCTCGTATCCATAACCCGATTGCATAGAAGATCCGATGCATACGTAGTAGTTGATCTACAAACATCAATCTCTATTCACCTTGCACTACCCGCTGAGGGGAAATTCGATTAGGGGGCAATGATTTTCATAGGGGACCATCTACATGCCAACCCACACAATCCCTGAAAATTTCATCGTAATCGGATGAGAAATGTAGAAGTTATGGCTGTGGAAAGGATTTCATGACAGTCACACAGACAGACAAACACGGAACCAGAATTGTTCAGGAAGGTCTGAAACGTAAAACGCGAGTGGAAATTTTGATTTTGATTGATTGGATTTTAATTTTGAATAAACTGATCATATACATCTTTTATGTTATGATGTTTCATGTAAATATTTGCATCAAAATATGTTTCATTCAATGAATAAAGCTGTTTATTTAAATGATTTCAGTCCTGAAAAATCGATTTTTTTAAAGGGGGTATGTGAGAGCATTTCAAATTGCAATTTGATACACTTCCCCTTGCTGAAAAAATCTGAAAAATTCTGGAGGATTGTAGAGTATTTAACTGTATTGGAATATTTCAAAAAATGGGATGTTTTGATCGTTTTGACGACTTGGGACAGTTTTTTGCGTTTTCCCAAAAGTTTCACAAATGACACATAACCCCTTTTAAAAAAAAGGGTTCAAATTTCAACTCTCCCTATTCACCCATTAGAAGTGACTGACAATAACCAAAAGCTTCGCGGCACAACTAGACTTCAAACCAAGTTTCACCGAAATTGGTTCATGGGAACTGGGCAAAGTGCTGCGTATGGGGAACGGACGGAAAATATTTTGTTCGATTTTCGGATTCTACGTACCTTGACACTAAACCATCCAAGTTGTGGGGGATTACATTTTTATCTTGCTCGATTTCGAAGATTCATCATAATAAAATCGTAAACCAAAATCTCATATAATGACAAACGTACTGTCTTAGTTCGCCATTCTGCCCGCCATTGACGGTAAAATAATGAGAAAGAACCAAACGAGAATGCTTAGTTGGAAAATTTTATGTTCAAAAAATATAGCATACAATTAGAGAGTTTAAAGAAGGTGGAAGTAGAACTGTAGATTTCATCGAACTGAAACTAAAGTCATGGAAAATCGCCAAAGCGTCATCTTACGCAACTTTACGCTAGTACAAGTGAAACCGTGCAGTACTTCCCCGTACGCAGCACTTTGCCCTGTTCCCAAGCACTAATTTCGGTGAAATTTGGTATATAGGTTCCATTTGATGTCTAGTTGTGCCCCAAAGCTTTTGGTTATTGTCAGTCACTTCTAATGTGTGAATAGTGAGATTTGAAATTTTAAAAATGCCATAGAAAGAAAACGTTAAGTAAATGTAGAGATATTGTTTTTTTTATGAATTTAGAATAGTTCTGAATTTTGAGAATCGAATGTGACCACCTACAGTTTCGTAGGGCCTACCGTTCACTTCCAGTAAGGACTTGAAGTTGGGGTGAATGAAAAGACAGGAACACGAGTGTGAATTACTCATGGATGATCACTGACGAAAATAGGCCAAATCTCCGTTCAAAGTTCAAATGATCAAATCGACAGTGAACTTGCAAAACCATGTAAGTCCGATTTTTTTCAAAAATAAGGTTATTAGCTATTTGGATAGAATGAGACCCCCTTGATCCATCAAACGGAGCCAAACTGGCAAAAACTCGACTATCTCTTCTCTACGCGTCAAAAGCAACAAATATGAACCAACGTGTTAAGTCCACTTTGAAGCAAGTTTTTCTCATTTCCTGTAAAATTTCTGGAAAACGACTTTAGCTATTTGGATAGAATGAGACCCCCTTGATCCATCAAACGGAGCCAAACTGGCAAAAACTCGACTATCTCTTCTCTATGCGTCAAAAGCAACAAATATGAACCAATGTGTTAAGTCCACTTTGAAGCAAGTTTTTCTCGTTTCCTGTAAAATTTCCGGAAAATGACTTACATGGTTTTGCAAGTTCACTGTCGAAATGCTATCTTGCTCTTTCTTCAAATAGAGTGTCATTTCACTCCACAGTGCTTCCTTAACAACCACGAATGAGATGAATATGAGGGCACCCTTAGCTCACGGATTATAAGGTTTTGCTGGTCAAAAAAAATATTGTGAACCTCGTGCGAAAATATGATTGGTTGGTTTTGATTAAATACCGTGTTCTTTTGAGGCTGGTGATCTATACAGATAAGTACTGAACCGTTGTGTAATAATTAGCTACGCTTTGTGTTTATATTTCAACAATCAACATGATTCAAGTGAATTGTTTCAATTTATCCAATAGGACAAATTCCTCTGCATACAAAGATGACAAACCGTTTTGAACGAAAACAGCTCTAAAAAGAACGAAATGGTGCCAATATGTCAATACCTATTACCAAAATAACATTCGTGGCTTCAAAGGCTAAATTGCTTCGCCCTGCTCGTAATAAGATCATGAAATGATGAATGGGAGCATTGACGACCGCCATCTCACCTACACCCCTCCCCCCCCCCAACATAATTAGACTACACCTAAGCCAACATCGTCTTTCTGTATCAATCAAAATTTCAAGACCATCTACCTGAAAACATTCATTTACATCAATAGACCGGAAAAAGTAGAATAGAGAAAAAAAAGTCCGACATTCATGATGCCTCAAAAACAAGTTTTAATAACCTCAAACAGTTACAAGGATATTACATACCTATTATTACATATTAGATAAGATGACGTGCTAGAAGCTCCCTGTGATGAAGGAATACGCCTTTTACCTTCCATCAATATCGTCAAAACCCTGCTTACCCTCCCTATCATCTTCCCTATCGTGTTACTCAAGTTTCCCGTATGCAAGTTCGTTGGTTGGAAAATTCACAGCTGAAATGAGTTCTTGTGATATAACCGTATCAAATTTCGTCATTTAAAAACAGTATTATGTTCATGAAACTATCTCCAGAATGATGAGCTCAATATTGCGCTCTTGGATATTTAGAAGGTAGTTTGCTACATCACACTCCCTTCAGCAGTCATTTCAGCTTATTGAGGCCTTTGTGAAAGATTTCAGCTCTATTGGAAGAACAGGAGAGAAGTTAGCTTGACCGCTCACACACCTGATCTGACTTCCAGCTCAGGATACTGGAGAGAAGTTACTTTCATTGCTTATTGAGCTTTCTCCCGATTGAGCATTCTAGTGACTGTTCTCCCACGATTCTAATAGGGAAGCTCGAACCATTTCTTTATTGTTTTTTGCAGTATACTTGGCGAGGTAATAAGCCGGGTTGATGTCTCCGTTTTTAAATCGTCCTCAAACAGGATTCCTACAGATAATTTCACAACTTTTCACGTCTAACCCTACCCGGTTCAGCACTGAACGTTAGTGCTGGAAGTCAGACCAGGTACTTAAGCGTTCGTGCTAACTTCTCCTTCGTTCATTTTATTGAGCAGAAATTCACTAATAGAACTGTGGAAGACAATTCAACGGTATGTGATGTTTCTGTGAGTTAAGCTGTTTCACCAGTTAGAGTTATGCAACTCATTTCTCCTGTTCACTCAGTGCTGAGATTTGGTACTTTTGAAGGTGTTGACAGTTTTCGAAAAGAAAACAGATCAGATGCATCAGCTATAATATCTACTCCTCTCCTGTTCATTGTAAGACGGTAGAACTCGGTTAATTGTAGCGAGAAGACTTTATTAGCAAGAGTTAGACGGAAAGCCAGATCAGCTAAATGAGCGATAGAGCGCTGACATTTGACATAAAGGCGACTGACTTTTACTTTATTTTATTTAGGCACATCATGCGCCGCGCATGCAACCTTTTCTGGTCATGGGCTACTGAGGACTGCTTTGCAAGAAAGTAGATCAGCTGTTTGACCAGTAAACTACTAGAATTCGGTACACCCGAGAACACTGAAAGCGGTGGGAATAATTTCAAATCAGCTGAGTAACTGTTGAGTTTCTGTTCATCCCAAGACTACAGAAATTTGGAACGTCAGGTCATTGAAGCAATCTAAGCACCGAGTAACGAAGCATATTTAAGTGCTATGAACTAATATAGAGCGTCATTTATTCGTACACCAGGTGGTTTCTATTTATATCTTCTCCATGCATTACAACTGTAGCTCAGCTTCGGTCAAAAGGACACAGAAGTGAAGGTTAGCCGATATCAACGTTATTTCCGTCGACGATCGATTTTCCTGAAAGTAAGAGTCTGTCTTGAATGAGATATTACAAACCCATTATTAATGCCTAGAAGATGGACCAGTACGAATCTAACCCATGTAATAAATAGGTACAGACTAGATAAACAATCGGCATACTATCATGTTTTGTTTTGATATCAATTTTGTTAACTGCTATGAAAATGTTGGCGGGTTGGATGTGAGGTTACTAACCATAGTTAGGTCTGCTCTTATTTCAAAAGGAAAATTAATGTCTTCCACACACCTCTCATGGAACAGCAGTCCATCCTTAGGAAGCACAAGCAAACCCGCTCCAAGAGCCCAACGCTGACAAGGGCTCTGAAAGCGCGAGCTCCTAATTTTAGATGTCCCAGCCTTCGCAACTCAAATCAAATCAATAGATATTTTATTGCAAAGACCAAATCGGTTATACAATCGTCAAACACTTACAGACTACAACTAAGTAACAAAAACATTGAGAAATAAAACTTCATCACCCATACAACACAATTCCACTGTCAACCCAAAATAATACTAAACCTAACAATAAAAAAAATCAAAAAAAATCAGGTCAATCACCATGTCAAATGAAAAAATTCAGACGTTGAATATACTTATAAGAAGGGCTTTAACTTTCACAAACAATTGCTTTGATGGCAAATCACCCATAGCCACAGATAAGTGATTATATAAAAAACTTTTTAACAAAAAAACGGACCGACCTCAAAACTGATGATGGCATCCCACTAAAAAGGAAAAAATAAAAACGACAACTTATTCAGTTAGGTTGGTAGGTAGGTACGCAGTGAAGTCGCCGCCGTGCCCATCTGCAGAAACAAACATACACAAGTAGATTCCACTTCCATCTGGTTAGTATTACAACATGGGTCGATAGTGCAATACAAAACATGAATGAGAGTGGGTACCTATCATTGAGGTAATGCATGTGTTCCAAAACTATTAGGTAGTGCGTCACTGCTGTCGTATGAAGGAGGATGAGAGAGTGACAATAAGTGTGAATCCCCGTACGAAATGTTGGGATTCGAACAAACCATCTCTTGATTAGATAGTATCTAATAGTTATTTATCTAATTATACATGATCAATCTTTGATTACATAATATCTAATTAATCTTATATTCCATGTATGGCATATTGAATGTAGAATTGTCTAGATCATGATGTGGGTTTGTGATATGTGTTCATACTCAAATGAACCAGTTAGTGTTACAACATGCGTCGATAGTGCAATACAAAACAGGATTAAGGGTAGGTAAGTAAGTAAACAACCTTCTCATGTTCAATTTTTATCCTACTGCCATTTTTGGTGAAGCAGACGTCTTCAGCTGTTATCAAAGGAAATATTCTTACTGAGATTCACACTTATTGTCACTCTCTCATCCTCCTTCATACGACAGCAGTGACGTACTACCTAATCGTTTTGGAACACATGCATTACCTCAATGATAGGTACCCACTCTCATTCATGTTTTGTATTGCACTATCGACCCATGTTGTAATACTAACCAGATGGAAGTGGAATCTACTTGTGTATGTTTGTTTCTGCAGATGGGCACGGCGGCGACTTCACTGCGTACCTACCTACCAACCTAACTGAATAAGTTGTCGTTTTTATTTTTTCCTTTTTAGTGGGATGCCATCATCAGTTTTGAGGTCGGTCCGTTTTTTTGTTAAAAAGTTTTTTATTTTACTATTTTTGTATTTTCATAATTTTTTATTTTTTACTTTTTAGTGGTTTTTTGAATTTATTTTTAAAATTTAATTTTTTAAATCATTTGATTTAATCTTTAACTTATTAATTTTTCGACTTTAATTATTTTAATTTTACATAACTTACCTACTACCAAGTACTTTTGTTTAAGTTTTTAAATCATTCGTTTTAATTTTTAACTCATTAATTTTTTCGACTTTTATTATATAATTTTTTTTTTAATTTTACATAATTTACCTTCTACCAAGTACGTTTGTTTAAAGTCGGTATTCTTTGAGTTACCGACCGTTAACCTTTTTTCGACATTTTTCGCTATTTTTCTTTTTTAAATCTTTTACTTGTATTTTTTAATCACTAATGGTTTTTTTAATGTGGAATTGATTATTACTTTTTGAGGTTTTTTTATGAAGGTAGTAGGTAACATTATTGTTTAATTTTTACATTTTATTTTAGTACCTATACCTACAGTATTATTGTTTAAAGTAGTTATTAGTGAGTCCAAAAAATTGTTAAACATATTGTTTAGTAATGCATGCATTCCAGGGGACGTCCCATTGGATAAGCATTAAGTCAATTAGAACCTGTTGGTGAGCGAAAAAACACGCATTATTATTTCCCTTCCTCCTGCACCAAACTGTTTCACTCAACGTAAGTAAAATGGGGGCGATGATGTCCGTAGAGGAGTATCCACTCAAATCCGCGCAATCCCAGAAAATACCTACCATCGAAATCAGATGGAAAATGTAAAAAGTATACCTCTTACAGGGAATTCACGTTTGCGCATGCGCAGTGGCTATTATCAGTTCCTTGGCAATGCTTTTCATCGGGGACCATCTATATGCCAATTTGCATGATCTCTGAGAATTTTATTGAAATCGGATGGAAAATGTGGAAATGATGGCTGCTACAAGGAAATTATCGTTTGCACATGCGCAGCGGCTATCAGTCCGGGGGCGATGATTTTCATAGGGGACCATCTACACGCCAACTCGTACAATCTCTGAAAATTTCATCGGAATCGGACTTGAACTTCATATTTTAGCCCGCTGCAACATGTTTTGGATGATGAGAAGGCTATGTGCTAGACCCACTTGGTAGTTTACCGAAATTTGAATGTACCTACACAAACATGTACAAAAATGTACAATGAGTCGGGAAACTCGTCTTTCAATGAAATGTTAAAGTTATTTTCAAAATTGAGTTCAATATCATTTTTTGAAATTAAAATTTTGCTTCATAATCAAGTTTATCTTGAAGAAATGAGCGTCTCACTCTTAATGGGGAGGATGGTCCCCAATGAATGAGAGGGTGGTCCCCCTTGAATTTGTTGAGGGGCGGCAGGCGTCCGAGAATATGCCGGAGGTGACGGGCGGGTGGGTGGTGGTGGGACGAGCGGGTGGGTGGCTTCGACGAGTCGGGCGGGGGGAGAGGATGCGGAACAATCTTCCGAAAAAACACGTTTTTTGAACTATTTTCACAAAATTTTGATACTTTTAACAAAGCAAAATGAAATCTGATTAAAACGGGACCACTATGGATACTTGTAGAACACTTTTCGAAAAGAATCAGGCAGATTGGTGGCCGAATAAGAAACTGCTAGTGGTACAAACATACAGAAAAAAAAAAAATCGTCGTCCCATGACACACCGAACTGTATACCTCCTTCCTTCGGCGCGGCTTCGCCGCGCATGAAGTCGGTCAAAAAGCGGACTCAATTCTGCAAAGGGTGCCCCTTTATAGCGGTCAGGCGCTACTGGAAGTTGTAAGTTGTGCCGATTCCGTGTTGAGTGGTCATGAACATCTGCACCTCTTTGAAGACCACTCAAATTATCACGGACAAATTTGATACACATGTATATGTATAGACCCAGAAACAGTCAAGCATTGCGCCCTCTTAAAATAGCCTCGACAACTCTCTCTGTACCCCAACTTGAAAAGTGTCCTGATGGCTGCTTCTTGTTGTCAAAAAACTGCTTTCCAGTTGGAGGATCCACCCCAAAGCTCAATCATATAGCCCATTCGGCCCATAAAAAGTGAAAAGAATACGGTTCGTAAAACGGGAAATGACACTGCTATGGAAAGTCGGCGGAGAGCAAAATTGATCTTTGACAATTGTGATCGTAGTTCGTCAATATGAGAGTTCCAGGAGAGACAATTATCGATTCTCAGCCCCAAGAAATTTACTGATGACTCAATCGGGCCATTTAAATTAAACCTAAAGTCCTGATTCTTTTCCAGATTGAGTCTCAGTCCATTTGCCCAACATCATTCCGTGAGCAGTGCATCGTAGGAGTTGAGTTGGTCATCCACAGTTCCAGGCTTCTTATCAGTAGTCAAAATTTTAGTGTCATCTGCGTACAAAAAAAAAAAATCTTGCTCTTGAGATCACCAAATTGATATGCCGGATGAATCCAGAGAATGGCAGGCCTTGCACCTCAATACCATATCTCAGTGCTAACTTAGCATTGCTAAGGCATCCACAAGCTGAGAGTGTCAGGGGTTTAAGGTATCTGATCAGAGAGGAAGTACAGTGAGCCATTGCGAAGAATCTTGCTCTTGAGATCACCAAATTGATATGCCAGATGAATCCAGAGAATGGCAGGCCTTGCACCTCAATACCATATCTCAGTGCTAACTTAGCACTGCTAAGGCATCCACAAGCTGAGAGTGTCAGGGGTTTAAGGTATCTGAGCAGAGAGGAAGTACAGTGAGCCATTGCGAAGCATTTCCTTCAACTATGCGGCGTAGGGTTCGGTCGAGCGGCAGCCTCGAAATCAGATGCTCACTTCAGTTTTCCCTTCCTTGCATTCCTTGTTTCGTTCAAAAGACGTTGAACTTCTTGTTCATGTTGTTCAGTGTTGAATTTTTATCCAGACTTAATTGATCTTGACAGAACTGTAGTAGCTGTTATCGAAGCATTGAATACTTCTGATGCAATGGCAACATGGAGAAATAATGGAACCAGCACTGAAACAGTCTCCCTGTAATCTTTCAAGTGATCACTTCCATTTCGGATCGCCCAAAATTCACAAATGTTCGATAACTTTATGATGTACGAGTAAACTACTGGGAGAAGGGTAAGCTACAAGAGAACTAAACCCTGTAAGACTTCAAATCCGTTTTAATGTACATTACGTAATACTGCGATTTACAGCCACTACGAACACTCACTTAGATGAGCAAGCGAAGCGAGCGGACAGGCTAGTCGTTAAATTTTTCGTACAACCCAGTTGAAATCAACGGGAAAGTAGGTACCTCCATTACTTTCCACGGCTTTTATCAATAATGTTTTTAATTTCAGTCGTCCCTGTGCGATACAGCAAGGTGCATCTTCCACATTAATTATATTCATCAAATAGGTAACCCGTTCATGGCGTTTATAACCCTCTATGAGAGGTAAACCGCCATCAGCGCCCTGTTGGAATTGATAAAGGCTACTAATTAGCCCCCCAACCCACTTTAAATCGATGGAAAAGCTGTTAATTTTATTATCGGGGTGCGACGGATAAAATTGATCCCGGGGTTCATTCGGGAGTGTTTGGAGGGCATTATGGGTTTAGCACTGGGTGCTAATCACTGCCCCCTGCTCTTCCTAGACTCATCGAGTGAGGTGCTCCCAAAGGTTGATTGATTGCGACGACGTTTTGATTGATGGAGGCTTCAACCTCGAAACTCCGCTGTATTGATTGTCGGGAGAACGGAAGCAGGGTGGAAATTCGAGGGGAAGCTGAATGTCCTGCACACTGTTCCCCTCATGGAGGAAGCACTACATTACATGTGATATTTGAATTATGATATAAATGTCAATTAATATACGAGTAATGGAATAAACGACGGCATACTGAAATGCAGGGGAGGCTCTGAAAAACTGATAGCTTGAAGATGAGGCCGAGGATAAATTCAGATAAAGGCCTGAGGAAGGATTGTTCAGATAAATGGTCAGTGAGCGTACTCTCTGGTAGTTGAAGATGAAGCAGCCCTTGAAGCGTCCATCTATCTTATAACCACACACATATCTAATCAAGAAACAAATAAAATACCTTGCCAGGTGAAAGCAACTCCAATCATCAAGGAAGATGACTTAAATCAAGACTATAAACCGACATGCATTTCGATAGAGAAATTGAGTCTCTTGGAAATGATGATGGCGATTTTAATTTTTATTCGATTTTAGGATTCTACGTAGGCTTGAGACGTAAACCAACAAATTTTGAGAGGTGTTAATTTTTTTCTTGGTCGATTCCTAAGGTCCATATTGAAAATAAAACGCTTGCATACGAGTCTGCAACACATTGAAACATTTTCATGCCCATCAGCTGATCTGGGAGCTCGATTTTCGACTCAGCTGATCTGGGAGCTCGATTTTCGACTCAGCTGATCTGGGAGCTCGATTTTCGACTCAGCTGATCTGGGAGCTCGATTTTCGACTCAGCTGATCTGGGAGCTCGATTTTCGACTCAGCTGATCTGGGAGCTCGATTTTCGACTCAGCTGATCTGGGAGCTCGATTTTCGACTCAGCTGATCTGGGAGCTCAATTTTCGACTCAGCTGATCTGGTAATATCAAACTGTAAAGTACCTACCTAACTGTAAAGTACCTACCTGTAAAGTACCTAACAACTTCACTTCTGATGGTCATAATCATCATTGTGGCGACTTGGGACAAATTTCGTCGCAACAAATTTCGTGACGATTTTTTTTTATGTGCCATATGAAAGACATGAAAATGTCAATAACAAATTATAATGATAATTTCAATGATGACGTTTTTCTACTCGAAGTATTTTAGGGGTATATCATTTCAATTTCTAACTATTTGCGAGGAAGATATGGCTATAGGGGGGGGGGGGACCAGGTAATTACAAAAAATTGAATTTTACAGAAGAGCATTTTCAAGTTACAAATGTTATTCCTAATTCAGGAATCCACAATAATTTATACTTAATCCTGCCATTTTTTTTACGAAAGTATCCTAAAACCGAAATGATAGCTCGAACTGCCCCTCAAATTACATTTTAATGGTAAATTCAATGGTTTTTTAAGAACTGTCGAGTTGCCTGGTTACGTGCAGTCTAATTTCCATAGGTACTTAGTTTCAGAGATTACCTGCTCACCCACCATAAGAAAACCTACTTGCCTGGTTAAGCATAATGTAGTACTCTGGGAAAAAGTAAGTAAACTCAGTTACCGGTCTGTGTGCTCGAAACAGAAATTTCGGGAATGAGAGTTAACCGAATAATCACTAACGCCCCAGCCAATAGGAAGCATGGTAGACTTAAGCTGATATTCACAAACGAAAGCTGACACAAAATAACGCCCACAATGAAGATATCTCGATTTTCACCAAAAAACGACTTACCTGGTTTTTCCCCCCGACCCTGATAGTCGATAGTTCAGCACTATTGATTAAAAACTGTCGATACTATTGATAGTTTTTTAATCAATAGTATCGACTTATTCCTATCAATACTATCGATAGTTTTTCGATAGTGGCTTTCCCTATTCCGTACGTACATGTCCGATGTAGAATTTAACGTAATTGAATTGAATTATCTATAACTTGCAGGGTTCGGTATATTCATTAGATTACACAAACATTTCAAACAAAAAACGAATTTATTTAAAATGTATAAAAATAATTTCCAGTTTAGCATTGCTCCTTGAGCCACTTATTGCCTTAGCCCTGTACTTGGCAAGAGAATCCCCATGGCGATTCTTTCAAATTTCCCCCTTAACTTATACTTTGGGCCCTCCAAAAACATGTTAAATTGAAAAAGCTTCTAAAATAATGAAATTTAAACAGATTTCCACACTTTTGGTTTAGTAAGTACCTATATATCTTATCTGCCTAGTCACCGATAAATAAGATTGTTATTGAATGAAATGCATTTCGTTCTATTTCAATCAGAATAAAATTAAAATAAAAACAAATGGGAAAAAGAATCCATAAAATAACAGAATGGAAGAATCGCTAGTAAGTAATTGTTATATTGCTCTCCTAGACAACCAATAGGAACAACCCTTATGTAAGGGAGGTTTTACCGAACCAATAGGAAAGAGGAAGGCCTTGGGGAAAACCCAGGGCCTCTCATTATATAGGAGGCCCTCGAGGCCCTTAGGTCAGAACTGTACTGAATTTCGTCGAATAAAGAACTTCACTCTACGCCTTGCGAGTGGTTCCTTTCTACCCTACAACAGTGGCGACTTGATTGGGATTCGTACTACGCACAATTCGCCGATTTACTTCAGCTACGCAGTAAAACTTCAGTTCCTGTGCCAGTTTGCAGTGCACCCCGTCTCCGGTTCCGGCCAAGCAGAGAACCCTCATCGTGAGAGCCAGCCAAGCAGCGCTCCGCCCTCGCAGTCATCTTCGCCCGGGAGCCAGTGCAGTGGAGCCCATTTTCGACAGACTACGACTGCGAACTTCGTAATTTTACCCCTGATTAAGAACGCGGCTGTGGCCCTTCGTCCCGGCGTTCGCCTTGCTCGCAAGGTCTTCTGTGGGTATTCGTGGGAGTTTGTCGGCCCTTCTGCCCTCAAACTCCGCTGCTCCTGATTTAGAACGTGGCTGTGGCCCTTCGCCCCGGCGTTCACCTTGGAAACAAGGGTTCTGTGAGCCAATTGGGTTGTGTTGGCCCTTCTGCCCGCACATTCCCGTTCCTTCTGTTTAGGGTGTGACTGTGGCCCTTCGTCCCGACACCCACCTCTTCCGAGGGTCAGTAAGGCTTTTGCTGTCTACCCTGAGTTTTACTCGGAAGTAGCGGCTTACTCCTTCTTGGTGGAACACTCTGTCAGAGGGTTGACACGCCGAAACTTCGCTGTACGCAGTGGGTATCGTCTGGTCGCCTCTACAAGTCTCCAGTCCTGAGAAGAACCTTTCTACGGCTACACGTTTGCGTCGCCTGGGTCGTCAAAAACTCTCGCCGACAGTGTTACGCCTAAAGAGGAGTAAGCTCTAATTCCGTTGTGAACCCCAAGGTAGAAACATGGACTCTTGGCCTGTCCCACGTTATACTGAAGGTGAAGACCTTTCCGATTTCACGGATAGGTTGGAACTGTATTTCGTGGACCAGGAAATTTCTACTGACAAGCAGAAAGTAGCGCGTCTGGCTTCAGCACTCGATGCTTCAACTTTCTCGAAGATGAAGGCTTTCTTACTCCCGAAGGCCGTGAAGGAGTGCACGTTCGAAGAATGCAGGAAGGCCCTGATGCAGTCCATCTCCCCGGCGATTTCGAAGCCGAGAGCCAGGTTGCAGTTCTCGTCTCTTCGGCGCAGCCCAGGTCAACCCCTCTCGGAATTCGTCGGTCAACTGAAGCGAGCCGCAGCTGCCTGCGATTTTGGAGCCTTCGCAGAAACGGCGTTGAAGGATCGATTGGTCCAAGGCGTCAACGACAACCAGCTTGCGAACGTCCTCCTTCCCCTCGTCGAAACGAAGACCTTTGCTGAACTCACAGAAGCCGCCCTCTTAGCCGAGTCTCTTCGGGACACCGCAGCCCTGCTAGCGCCTCCTCTCGTCGCAGCGCCCATCATCAGGAATTCGAGCAACCGGGACCAGCCTCGAGGTCGCCGTTCTCCGTCTCCTCGTCGTCAGGTACATTTTTCACGTAATACGAATTTTAATTCATCACGTAGAGTTTTCAATGAATCTAGAAATAAGGAATCTGATAAACGATGTAACGGCTGTGTAGTTTCCCACTCTATACAACATTGTCCAGCCAAGTCATGGTTTTGCAACGAATGTGGGGCTCAGGGACACACCAAGCGTTTTTGTAAATCTCGTAGGTCAACTAACACATCCGCAACTTCCCTTCACAACCCTAATTTGCCCATCACTGACCACAGCCTCTCCTACGGGGATAATAACGTATATTCTCACAATCCAACTACTAGCCACTCCGTTTACGATTTCGAGGACCCTGTCACTTTTTCTCAAAACCATTCTGTTTCGGCGATCGGCGTCAATCACCCTAAGTTGGTCTCCACCACACACGGTGATCGCATTTCTACGCCCCCCGTCTTTCTCACGTTAAAATTGGCCAACAGAGCAGATTTGAAATTCCTTGTTGACACAGGTAGCGCTGTAACTCTCATATCTCATGATATTTATTCAAGTTACCTGAAGCACATTCCGTTAAGAAAATCTCAAGTACATTTATCGGCCGCGAACTCTGACAAAATTCAGGTTGAAGGGTTATTACAGGTTGAAATAGAAATGTCCCGTTCTTCCCCCGTTAGGTCGATTATCCATGTTGCAAAACATCTGTCGCCCCCAGCTATTTTAGGCCGAGACTTATTGCACAAATTATTCCCAAATTGGGAGTCCACCTTTTTAGAGCATACTGTCTCCACCATCTCGATTGATAGTATTAAAGCCCAGTTTCCCAACGCTTTTTCAATTACTAACAACGACAAGCCTATCCGAGATTTTTTGGTTCATATTCATTTACGACCCGATGCAAAGCCCATTTTCCAGCGACCGTACAACATTCCATTTGCCTTACGCCAGCCGGTACAAGCCGAACTTGAAAAGTTACAACAGCAAGGAGTTTTGGTCCCCGTTTCAGCTAGTGATTGGGCCTCTCCGTTAGTAGTAGTCCCTAAGAAAAATGGGACACTTCGAGTATGTGTTGATCTTAAACGATCGGTTAACCCACAATTATTGAATGAATCATATCCCCTCCCGCGTTTAGACGAGTTTTTCCACAAATTCTCACAGTGCAATATGTTTTGTAGGCTCGATTTGTCCAACGCATACTTACAGCTTGCAGTTCACGAATCTAGTCAAGAATTGCTGACTATTAACACATTTTTGGGACTCTTTCGTTATACGCGGCTTGTATTTGGTTTGGCCTCAAGTCCCCCTATTTTCCAGTCTGTGATGGACAGAGTTTTAATAAAAATTGACAACTGTGCCTCATATATAGACGACATTCTTCTGGGTGGTCGAAATCTGGAAGAATGTCAAAATACTTTGCACCAGGTGTTAGCAGCTCTTGATAAGCATAATATTAAGATTAATGTGGAGAAATCTGAGTTCTTTGTGCGTTCCCTCAATTTCCTTGGTTTTGTTTTGTCTAACCACGGCCGTCAACCATGCCCATCAAAAATCGCTAAACTGAAAGATATGCCAACACCCACGGACGTCACTCAGCTCCGTTCCTACCTCAGTATGTTAAATTTTTATCGTTCATTTTTGCAAGCTCCCTCCGATCTTCTAGAGCCCCTCCATACGTTACTAAGGAAAGATGTTAAGTGGGAGTGGGGTCCAACGCAGGAGACGGCCTTTCAAACGTCTAAAAACTTATTATCACAGAAATCTTTGTTAGTTTTGTTTAATCCCGAGTACCCATTAGTCTTAACGGTAGACTCATCAAATTATGGGGTAGGAGCAGTTCTAAGCCATAGGATCGGCAACATTTTGGCACCCATTGCATTCGAATCGGCCACATTATCCCGTCCCCAAAGGAATTACTCCCAATTGCACAAAGAGGCTTATGCCATTATTTTCGGTTTGAAAAAATTCCATAAATTCTTATACGGGAGACCGTTTCAAATTGAAACGGACCATCAGCCCCTGGTTTCAATTTTTTCGGAAAAATCTAACATTCCTACAATAGCAGCCTCTCGTCTCGTTCGTTGGGCGGAAATTTTGGCCAGCTATTCATATTCGATTTCCCACAAAGGTTCGTCTAAAATTCCTCAGGCGGACGCACTATCTAGGCTCCCTTCCTTGGAAACTGTGGAACCTGCACCAATAGCTTTCATTCATTCCTCCTTTCCGCCCCTCTCTATGGAGAAACTGAAAAGGGAAATGCAAACGGACAACACTTTTGCTCAGCTGTTTGAACGCTTACAAGAACCATGGTCCTCTTGTCCCAAATCAGATCCGTTATATCCCTATTTTTTGGTACGAGCTAACCTCGATATAGACTCTGACGTTGTTAGATTCGGGGATAGGCTGGTTGTTCCACCAGCATTAAGAACATCCCTCTTGGCTTCTCTACATGAAGGCCATCCGGGGGTCACTAGAATGCAATTACTAGCGAGGTCCTACGTCTGGTGGCCATCCCTTGATCAAGACATAAAACGTTTTGTGCAACAATGCCTCGAATGCCAGCAGTTTGCTCATAGGGCCCCTGAACCGCACCTAAGGCTCCCTTGGCCTTCCGCCACCCGTCCATGGGAACGAGTCCACATGGATTTATTCAGTTTGGATTCCCTTAACTATTTCCTCGTCGTGGATGCATTCTCAAAGTGGCCTGAATGCTTCATAGTGAACAATTACGTTGCTACTACTCTCCTGTCTTTGCTGGCAGACATTTTCAGTAGGTTTGGGTTCCCCACTGCTGTAGTTTGTGGCAATGGCCCCCCCTTTTCCTCTCAGCAGTTTGAAAAATTCTTCTCCGATCGAAAGATCACACTGCAATTCTCACCTCCATACAATCCTAGGTCCAATGGTCAAGCTGAAAATTATGTTTCAATTCTAAAATCCACTATCAGAAAAACCAAATTGCAACACCCCACACTGCCACCCCAACAAATTTTGTGTCATGTCTTGGCAACCCTGCGAATTACTCCGTCCACATCATCTGGGACTGCCCCTACCGCAGCACTGCTGTCATATGCACCTACTTCACTAATCATGCCACCTCTTAAAGCTTTCCAATCTAGGGACATTCAACCACACCAATCAGCCGACGTTGGAAAACCAGTGTGGGTCCTCCTCAGACCAGACTGTAAACCAGCTGTGTGGTCCCCTGGCACAATAGTTGACCAAGTAGCTAAGACGATTTTCAAAATTAAAACCGACAACGGGCTAGAGAAAGTCGTTCACATCTCACAAATAAGGGTCCGCCATCCACCTAATAATGCGACTTACCCCGTCCCTGTGCATCCGCCCTCCTTCCCTTCCACGTCGCATGGCCAATCTCAGCATCCTCCTATTGTTCCTCCATCCACTACGAGATCAGGAAAATTATTTAAACCATAGTCTACTTCAGTTTGGTGTTTTACACCGTTGTTTTACACTATGTTTTCATGTGGAAAAGAAGTATGTAGTAGTCATAAATTAGTTAAAAACCAATAAAAATAGTTTTAAAAAAAATAAATAAAAAAAATTTAAAAAAAAAAATAAAAATTAAAAAAAAAATAAAAAATAAAAATACTAATTAAAAAAAGTCTTGATATTGCATTGTAAATAGTACTCGTAAAATAAGTATAAGAGTTAGCTTTACCTTCCATGTTTACTTGCTAAGGTTCATGTTTTACCATTTATGTTATTACCTTCCATGTTTACTTGCTAAGGTTCATGTTTTACCATGTATGTTGTCAGTTATGTTATTTAATAGTTAAGTGTCTCATTGTATCGTGAGGGGAGAAAAGATGTTATATTGCTCTCCTAGACAACCAATAGGAACAACCCTTATGTAAGGGAGGTTTTACCGAACCAATAGGAAAGAGGAAGGCCTTGGGGAAAACCCAGGGCCTCTCATTATATAGGAGGCCCTCGAGGCCCTTAGGTCAGAACTGTACTGAATTTCGTCGAATAAAGAACTTCACTCTACGCCTTGCGAGTGGTTCCTTTCTACCCTACAACAGTAATAATTACTAGCTAGGTATACTTATTATACTTTCTCAATTGCTGCTTATACCAATTAGATAAAGTAGTAAACGTGAATGTACACCAATACAACTAAGCAGTCTCAATCAAAGTCCTAACGAGTTTATTATCAAAAATACTAATAAATACTATTTGTAATTTTCCTTTGGGGGCTTGTTTCCATTTTTCCCTTGGCCCTCTGAAATCATGATAAAACTGAAAAAAGCTTCTATAATATTAAAATTTGAACAGAAAACACGTATGGTATATTAGACGTTGCGAAATACGGGGTTAAGAGAAATAGAGAGAGAGTTAGAAGGTAAGAGGTAAAGTCGATACCACGAATTGTGTGTCTTTGCACAAGTGATGAATATCTAAATTCTCTGAATGAAGTACTCACAACATCAGCATGTAATAAAACACGAGCCTCAACTTCAAAAATACCGGTGAATTGAGTAGTTCTTTCACTTGGATATACAGAATTCCTGGTTCTTTAGTAAAAATCCACCAAAATAAATGGATGTTTATTATAAGCGGAAGAGATTTTAGTTTGTACAACTTGTATTTTTTGTAGCCTTTTTATGCTTCATAATTTTTACGTCTTTAGTTATTAGTGAGTGGAGGGGGTATCTTTGTTGAAATGGTTTTTGAGAAGGAACTGTAGGTATCGAAGTTCAGTGCTCTGCTCGTTCACCCAACTGTCATTAACTTTGATCCGATTCGTCAAATCAATGGTTTTTCTGACTTTTCCAGGTTTTCCGTTGCCGTATAAATTTTTTTCTTCACTTTGCCATAATGAAGACAAAATTATTTTTCAGAGACTTGAAGGCACCAACGTAAGGAATCCCGACTATTGGTTAGATTACGCCGTAAACGCACTCCGTTTTGGTGACATCGGAACGGCGTTGGAAGCAACGAAAGAAGCCTTGTCGCTGGACATACGCCACAAAGAAGGGTAGATAACAGATTTTACTGAAAACTGTTAATTTTAGCAATACTACAATCTGATTCAACGACATGACGCAGTATTTCGTCGCCTTTACTGGTAGGTAGGTACATTCTTACATGTCACTCCACCTGAAGGATGCAAGTACATATATATAGATAAATACTGTATTTTGTTGAACCATCCATCATCTCTTGAAAGGGGAACGGAGAGCTCCTTAAAGACTTGAGGAGAGACCCCAGCAGTGAATGACAGCTATCGCATCATGTCCAAGAAAGCTCCATCAAATCTCAATCCATTGGTCGAGACTGCCTCATCTGATCCTTTTCCTATTTTTTACTTCAACTCAGAATGAAACGCTACGTCGATTTTTGTACGGAGTTTCTATGACTGAATATTCGTCTCCATAAAAATTAAAATAAAACATGTTTCCAAATCGCCCAATTTCCAATATGGCAGAACATTCAACAAAAAAGCAGTCGTGCGTTTTCCTGCCCATTTTTGAGTCCGGAGTTAGGAACTTATATTTGATAATGACACTAACACAGTTCTGACTAATGTGACTTATCTGTGCGGTTGAGGCTGAGTATCGAATTTCAGCTCTATAAGATGAACAGGAGAGAATTCAACTCGATTTATTACCCAGCTGATCAGGCAATCCTGAGACCCCTCCGAAAACTTCCTGTAGTCCCCAAGAGGCCGCGTAATTAGGGATGGCAACGATATATCTATATATGAAATATATCGATATATTACGTTTGATATATCGATACAGAGAACCGATATTATCGTTGAATATCGATATATTTACCGATATATCGCGACTTGTTTTCAACAAGTAAAAATTAAATATTAAAATGAATAGATGAGAAGGGACGCCTGTACCAGTAAAAACATCAAGTAATTTTATTACAAATTTTGTAAGTACCTACGTGATGGGTTGATTTCTGACTGTTGACTTCATCACAAACATGATGGTTTACACCTACAGTGGCGCTCAAGTCTCAATTATTTGACTTGAGCCAAAACTAATGTAGGCACGTCCAGATTAAAACTGCCTAATACTTATACGAGTTGAAGCAATTTATAAATTAATGAAACATTGCTATGGCGAGGGAATCTATGATTTTTTATATTATGTTTTAGGATCCCTGTTTTCCCCAAATTTGCAACCCCAAAAACCCTTGGCTACTGACCTAGTGCTCTGACAACCATGACATTTTCGCACTTTCTCAACTAGATATGATAATTTCAATAATTCATACCCAGTAACTTTTTAAAGCAGGTTAAACACTTACTTCGACCGTTTTTCCTGGTAGATCTTCCGACGTATCGATATATTTCTTCCAAAATGATGTTTGTATTGCTTTACAACGTTTTAACTCACGTATCTACTTCATCAAGTTTTTCCAAGTTAGAACTTCCGATATATCGATATATCGATATATTTTCTCCGATATATCGTAGGTATCGATATCTCATTGATGATATATCAGTTGACCAGTATATCGATATATTTCATTCGATATGCCATCCCTACGCGTAGGTACTCAATTTCGGCGCTCTAGGATAAACGGAAAAGAAAGAATCATCCATATTCCTCTCACAGCTGATAGACTTCTCTGACTTACTGACAATTTTTTCCTGAGTTTTACAAAAGACTGTGCGCTGAATTTGGGAGAAAAGTGAATGTAATGATTATGATGTCGATAAACACCAAAAAGGGAAAAATAATAATCTTAGGGAATTCAGATGGGAAGGTAGGTATTGCAGATGTGTAGGTACGGATTGAAGTCGCCGCCGTGCCCATCTGTAGACACAAACTTACTTCTGTATCATCTACTTACTTTTCTTCTCAAAAATACACACCCATACTACAGACATGCTTCCACACTCTGTTCGTTTAATATTGTGGAAGGGTGTGGGAGAGTTTGAACGTTAATTTGGTAACAATGCTTCTGGAGGTAAGTTGCTACATTATACTAAAATGCATATTATATTATAATATGTCCATCGATATAATGAACAATAACAGCAAACAGTAATTGAGGCGTTTTCTTTCAAACGGGTTTATATCCACTTGGGATTTTATGATATTTGGGATATAAGCCGTTTTGTCGGCAAACCCGATTTTTAGCAAGCTTTTAATGCGGGATGCAAACGGTTTCGGAAGGAATGCAACTCGTGAGGTGATAGGCCTCATCCTAAAGAGTCAGAATCCGTGAAAAAATAGATATATAAGCCCGTTTGAAAAAAAAACTCTTTAATTCTTCTCTTACATTTATGTCAGTTCCCTTACAAGTTTTGGATCAGTTTCCCTTCGAATCTTCAGATTAAGTTCCCTTGTTTTTAACCCCATGATGGTTCACCCAGTTAATGCTTCAGCTCGTTGACCCTTTTCTGCGTACCTAGTTTCATGAAAATATGTCGAGAAAAGAGGGTATAGAAGTGACCGGTCAACGAATCCTTTTGAAGTACCATTTAGTAAGTAATTTCCAAAATATTTTAGCACCTGGCTACTCAGGAGTCAAAAATATCTGTCAAGTGTGTGTGATGCACATAACTTTCTTGTATTTACAATAATATTGTAAAGATGAAGCTATTTGTAGTGGATAATCAAAACGTGAATCTTCATATACCAACCACTATCCACCAAATCTGATGATCAGATAACGATAAAATTTATAGGAAACCTTCTAAAGTCTCAATCAAATAATCCATGAAAATGTCATCGAATTTGGATGAAAACTAATGAAGAGGGAATTCAATGCGCGTGCGCAGAAGCTGCTATCTATTCAAGGGCCATAAAACTCCTCACCCCAACCCGCACAAAATCCAATAATCTGCTACTTCTTACAATTTTGATTGTTCAAAGATTTGAGGAACTCCGCCGATGCCTGTCCCAAGCCAGGATGAAAAAGCGAGGAGGGGGAGGAGTAATAACCTCGTTAAAAAACCAGGGATCAGGTGGCCGACTGACAGTACCCTGTTAGGCTCCCAAGCTCGGGGTCACGGAGCTGGGTGGGTCAAGAAAATGGGGATACTTCTTGACTCACAGAATGGATCGGACCTGCTTGCTTTTGGATACGACTAAAACATGACGCACAGAGCTGCCGCCCAGGCGGGCAACGGGGATCTCGCCCCAAGATCGTCGCCAACCGTCCTGAGGGGCCCCGGCCTGGCAAGCGCCTCGCTCGGTACCCACGGGGTCGGAGCCGTGGGAGCCCTGAACTCGGGTAGGGGCCTTGAGTCACCGCCCATCCGTTGAAATTTCCGGTGTAAGTGGCGGTGGCATAGTCCCTCAGGGAAACCCCCTGGGGGATGAGCCGAGCGGGGTAAGGGATAAATCTAAGATGCAGAGAACACCACCACCAACAACAACAACAACAGTGAAGAAACAAGGAGAGCCTCCCACCAGCAGACCAGAAGGGGCAGGTACGCCAAGTAGTGGATCAAAGCCCGGGATGATAAAGCAGAAAGAGGTCCCAATGGATGTCCAGGAGGGAGCAAAGATACTCTACGGTGATACAGATTACTTGGAGCGATTGGAGGCTTATGATACTGAAACATCAGCTCTCCTAAAGGAATGCATGGCACAGTACAAGGCCATGACGAGCGTGACTAAAACCCACAAGAACACAAACATGGGCATCAAGATGGGCCTCCTAAAATTAGAGGTCGCATTGGAGGGGCTGACTCGCATCCATGCGAAGAGGCTGAGCCTCCAGAAGAAACACGTGTTTGCTGCTGACAGCAAACAAGTTGTTGGAGAGGTCGTCAGGCAGCCCTCCACACCAGCAGATAGTGATCAGACCCCAAACACTGGCAGAAAGCGGCCACGAAAGGAGTCCCCAATGTTAGCAGACAAATCGCTATACGCCAATGTATTGAGAACTCCTTCCACGAAAGGGAGGAAGGTGGGACTGGGGCAGGGAAAAGCTGCTCCCGGCCTCGCCGTTCCTCTTCCCCCAGTGGGCGAGGTCCAATGGAGAACGGCAAAAAAGCGGAGGAGAAGAGAAAGGCGGAATGCGCTCCTCATCAACCCAGGTGAAAAAAAGACCTTCGCAGAGGCCCTAAAAACGCTGAGGGAGGGCATAGACCCGGCAAACGAAGGGGCAGGTATTTTTAGCGTGAAGCGCTCCCGTAAGGGAGAGATTCTGATGGAGCTGAATAACGACTCTGGCGAAGCGCTGGAGGAGAAAATCAGGACCCTTATGGGAGGCGAGGCAAAGGTCTTAAGCTTGACGCCTAGAATGGGCCTCGAGATAAGGGACCTCGACGCTGTGACTACGGAGGAGGAGGTCGTCTCGGCCGTTAAGAACAGCTGTGGAGAGGTGCCAATAAGTGAGCTCTCTGTAAAGCTGACAAAGGAGAATCGGCAGGGTTTGAGGATGGCAATTGTCACTCTCAACGAAAAGGCAGCCAGAGTCATCCTCGAGACTGCAAGAGTCAAAATTGGCTGGACCAATTGTCGAGTTAGGGAGCGAGCGAATGTTACCCGCTGCTTCAAATGTCTTGGCTATGGTCATGTCTCTGCTTTGTGTAAGGGGCCTGACAGAAGCAAGGCTTGTTTCAAGTGCGGACAGGAGGGGCACATGGCAGCCGCTTGTAAAAACGAGCCGCGCTGTGCTCTCTGTTTAGAGAATGGAGTTACAAATGACATCGCGCATATTCCTGGCACAGGAAAGTGCAGGATATTTGCTGCCGCTCTGGAGGAAGCGAAGAAAAAGCTAAAATGATTAGGATCCTCCAGGGGAACATGCATCGGAGCAGCACAGCGGACTCCCTGCTGCAACAACTCCGACTGGAGAAGAGGGTGGACATAATGCTCCTTAGTGAGCAGTATGCTGATAAGAATGTGAATTGGTACTGTGATACAACCAAAACAGCGGCAATATGGGCCCCTTCGTCTCGGGATGTACAGGTGCTCCGGTCGGGAACTGGAGACGGTTTTGTTCACGTTACGGTGGGGGGAATCACTTTTTATAGTGTCTATCTCACCCCCAATGAGAGCATTTCCCAATTCAGGGCAAAGCTGAGGGCTCTGGAGGACAGAATCCGTGACATCGGGGGGAGCGCAGTAGTGGCTGGGGATTTTAATGCCAGTGCCTACGAATGGGGTATGAACTCCACTAACAGTAGGGGCAGACAGATCTTGGAGATGGGAGCGCGGACGGGGTTGATTGTGTTGAATGTCGGTACAACCCTGACGTTTAGTCGCCCGGGCCAGCGGGGCACAATCCCTGATGTGACCTTTGCCACAGAAGACTTGGTGCCGCGGGTGAGAGATTGGATGGTCATGGATGACTATAATGGCAGCGACCACAAGTACATCTCTTTTGACCTGGTCCAGAGAGATAGGAGGCAGGGGCCGGCTCCCCGGCTCACACGCGGCTGGAACCTTTCGAAGCTGGATCTCCCAGCTTTAGAGGAGTCCCTGAGACTCGGTGATGGACTCCTGGCTGCGAAGTGGCAGGGCGTTGAGGTCACCACGAGACAGCAGTCGGAGCGGGTTGTGGAAGAGACAATAGAGGTCATACGTAATTCTTGTGACCTGTCCATGCCCAGAAGGGGAGGCACCCCAAGGAGGAACCAGGTGTATTGGTGGAATGACATAATCGCGGCCCAGCGAAAGGAATGTATTAGACTCCGACGCAAAGCTCAACGAAGTAGAGGAGCTGCCCAAACGGTAAGGCAGGAGGAGTTTCGAGCAGCCAGAAGGCGCCTCAGGAGGCTGATCAACGAGAGCAAGGCCAAGTGTTGGTTTGCCACTATCAAAGAGGTTGATGAGGATCCGTGGGGAACAGGCTACAAAATTGTAACCAAGAAGCTGATGAGAGGAGGCACGGTGGTGCTTGAGGACGAACTGCTGGAGAGGATCGTCGGTGGGCTCTTCCCCCAGCACCCGACCGTGGAAGATACTGAAATGGAGGTCACTATCGAGGAGATCCCAGTATTTACAACGGAGGAACTCCAAAGAGCAATCGGCTCCATGAAAAATGGGAAGGCTCCTGGGCCAGACGGGATTCCCGTGGAGGTCCTGAAAGTAGCAGTAAAATCAGTTCCACAGCTGCTGCGGCGGATGTATAACGGTTGCCTTGTGACAGGTAATTTCAGTGAGAAGTGGAAGATGGCAAGGCTCTGCCTCCTGGACAAGGGGAAGAAAGACAAGAGACAGCCCTCTGCATGGAGGCCCCTGTGTCTTCTGGATACCTTGGGCAAGGGACTGGAAGGTCTTTTGCAGCCAAGGTTTGTGGCAGCAGTGGAGTCAGCGGGTGACCTGTCGCCAAGTCAGCATGGATTCCGAGCCAGACATTCCACGGTGGGGGCCATTCAAGAAACGGTGAATGGCCTACAGAAGACAATGAGGGGAAACCACCGTTCGAGACCGATGGGACTGTTGGTGACGCTGGATGTGACCAACGCGTTTAATTCAGCCAGGTGGCTTGATATAATCAAGGCTTTCGAGGTCGATTTCAGGGGGCCCCCATATTTGGTGAGGATGCTGAGGCACTATCTGAAGGATAGATCTTTGCTCTACGAGACAGTGGACGGAAGAAGACGGAGGCCCCTGACGTCCGGGGTCGCTCAGGGCTCTATCCTTGGCCCACTGCTGTGGAATATGAGCTATAACAGCTTGCTGTGTCTCCAGCTGCCTGAGAAAACGCACTCGATTGGTTATGCCGATGATGTAGCCGTCGTTATACTTGGAAGGACCTTAGACGAACTGCAGATCAGACTGAACATGGTTATGGGGCGGGTGACAGAGTGGATGCTCTCACATGGCCTGTCCCTCGCCACCAATAAGACGGAGCTGGTCTTGGTCACAAGTAGAAGAATCCCCACAGCTGTACCGTTGATGGTGGCAGGGGAGGAGATCATAACACAGCCTTCCGTCAGATATCTCGGGGTCTATGTTGACTCCAAGCTAAAATACGGAGACCATATAAAGCGCGCAGCTCAAAGGGCGTCTCAGGCAGTGATCAACCTCAGCAGGATAATGCCAAACACTGGGGGCCCTAGGCAGCCTACGAGGCGATTGTTTATGGCGGTGATTCACTCCATCCTGTTATATGGAGCGGAGATATGGGGCAATGCAGTAAGGCGAGAATGCTATAGGAAACCACTTGCAGCAGTGCAGCGTAGAGGGGCCCTACGAGTTGCCTGTTCGTATCGCACGGTATCAGGAGATGCGATACCCGTGGTCGCTAGTGTTATGCCGATCCACTTATTAATCGCGGAGCGAAGAGCCCTTTACGAGAGGCGGGACTATGCCCCCAGTGAAGCAGCCAAGAAGGAGGAGCGGGAAAAGACGTTGAATGCGTGGCAGGATGAGTGGACAGCTGGACACAAGGGGAGATGGACAAGATGTCTCATCCCTGACTTGAGGAGCTGGGTGGCCAGGGGACATGGGGAAGTGGATTATTTCCTGACCCAATTCCTTACTGGACACGGCCTTTTTATGGCCTACTTGTTCAGAGTGAGTAGGGCACAGAGCCCCGAGTGCCCATATGGGGACTCCGACTGGGACGACGCTGAACACACGTTCTTCTGGTGCGATGGCCACTCGAGTAACCGAGAGAGTTTGTTCCACGAGATAGGAGTTTTCACGCCCACAACAGTGATGAATATTATGCTGGAAAACAGCTCGAAGTGGAAAACCGTTGCCCAATATGTGCAAGACGTACTACGGAGAAAGAAGGCTTTTGTGGACTCAAGACCGAATCCAGACAACAGAGACGATCAAGACGTGGGAATAAGTAACTTGGATAGCAGCTGGACATCGGTGGATGAAAACAATGAAGAAGAGGAAGAAGACGAGGAAGATGAATGAAGGCACTCCTGAACCTCCCACTGGGGGGACGTAAGGAGAAGAAGATCGGTAAATCTTGTATAAGACGGAGCAAATGCTGAGGGCGAAAAGTCAAGAGAGAAGAGGCGAAAAGCCGAAGAGAGAGAGGGGCCAACCCGAAGTAATGTGTTAAACAGTCCCCGGTTGGCCCTTGCCTCAGGAGTATCAAGGGGACCACTGGGAGTCGCCCTCCTCCTACGCCCCGAAAAAAAAAAAAAAAAAAAAAAAAAAAAAAAAAGATTTGAGGAAAAGTAAGTTACTAAAGTAAAGTAAACAGCCAATTTAGGTTGGATTTTCGTCCGACTGCCATTCCTGGCGTCGCGGACGTCATCAGCTGTCTTCCAAAGGGAAGATCAGAATTTGTTCTGATGATATTGCTCATGGCTTCTCACTGGCCTCACCGCCCTGGGACGGGACGAGGGGGAACATACCCGAAAAATTGCTCCCGAGGCGAGCCCCGAACTCACGGCCCCTGCATCCGGTCCGAGTCTCGTCTCCCGAGACACATGCCGAAGCTCGCTCGGCCACAGCTGACCCCCCAAGGATTTGAGGAATTACAGACCGACCGACAGACATGTAATTGTTCAGAAAGGTTCAAAACGTTAATGCAAGTGGAAATTTAAATTTTTTAGGACATTTTTTCATCCATGAATAGTGAAAATAAGGCTTCCGCTACCTCGGTAGACCCGGAAGCCAAATTGGCCCAAAGAGATGGTTGAAGTTGAGTGATTCGTTTTCTCAACACCATAATATGGTGTTGGTCTGTACTATATTATAGTACAGAGACGCCACCTTGCTAGGCTCCACGTAGCGTTGATTGGCATCGCAATACACCCATCTCGCTTGATCATCAGATACTTCGATGAGATTGGCTTCCCTGTATTTGAATTTCATGAACCTCAGGAGTCGTTCATCAGGGGCCCGCAAGATCTGGGAGGGACGGTTATGGACGGACGATAAATCGAAAGTCAGTCGACTCCCGATCCGGCTCAATAGAGCCAGACAATGCAGCAGGAGCAGGCAATCCGCGAGAAGGAGAAGTTCTGAACGAAGATGCTCTCCTAAGCCTCCCGGTCTGTCAACGTCAAGTGCAGAGGGTTCCATAGTAAACAGCTCTTCTTCCGTTGAGCTAAGGTTTCTATGTGAAATAGCGGGACGGAACCCTTTCCTTTGTATGGGCTTCAAGACGAAAAACCCTCACCATCTCGTCTAGGAGAACCATAGAGATGAATGAAAGTTGGGTCAGAGTAAGAAGTTTGTAATAAATTTGCCCATTTATAGCTCGGAAGCATCTCATCTTGTTCCCTGCAAGAGAATTTTCAGATAAAGCTGTCGTAAGTAAAGCACCAAAAATTTAATATGGAAAATATTGAATATTTAAATTCTTGGGAATCCATTTGGGAACAATCTAAAACGTTTTCTGCAATTCAACATTCATCTATAATATGTATGTGGTACCTATGTAGGTATGAGTAACTTGAGACAAAATCACATCTAAACCGAAAATTTCGCTAAAACGTCAATAAAGATGGAAGAAAAGGGTGTTTCTTTTCCAGAATTTTCAGTCAACCCTGAAGGGTCGAATTTTCAACAACAAAAATAAGCTCTAAAGGCCGATTTTTAGTAGTAATAACCACTTTGAACAATCAATATACGTTGTTAGGTATATTCGAAATCGACGTAAAATTTTCTTAAAAAATACTCAAGACTATCTTAGAACAAAAATGGCTGAAAATCGATTATCATGCTGAACCAAAAGGACTTTTATCAAACTCAATTTTATACTGTTTACCGACTTTATAACTAGACCCTAAAAAACTTTAGGGTTTTTACAAGCTTTTATTCAGTTTTACCTGTCTCGTTGTCTATCGGTCTGTAATCAAATCTTGCATGTTAAATTTGACCGATTTACCGATTACCGATTGTTAAGAAAAATGCAGAACTTTAAAAATAATGAACTAAACAATATTGAGTCAGAAATACGGGAAGGAGGAGGAAACTAGAAAGAATAAATAAAATTGATATTTAATGAAAGTGTACTTTTATAAAGGGTACATAGGTTTGTCGAAATCAAACTTATTTATTTATTCATTTATTATAATACGGGCAAGTCCAATTTACATGATAAAAAAAAAGTGGTACAAAAATACAAAGCTGCTGTTAGAGGGAAATGAATTAATAAAGAAATATATACTATTGACAGATGAATGGAATTTAAAATAAAACAGGAGATGATAATATGAGTTGTGATGAAGTACTATGGAAAAAGTCAAAATCAGGATGAAGATGGAGAAGAAGATTTGCTGAACGGCGGATACGGTCTAAGGGGGAATTTAGTAAATAATTAAATGCTGAAAACGGAACATGGAACAAGGTGGGATGGCGACTGGTGAGATGAGGAGTGGTAAACTGGAACTTGGTGAGAAGAGACGGGCAATTGATTTTATTATTGAGCAGTTTGTGAAGGAACACCAAATCAGTAAGGATCCTTCTTTTACATAGTGTTTGAAGTTTACTGGTCTCCAACATGTTGTGGTAGTTGAATTCGTCGGACGGAATTCTCAGTTTAAACTTACGTACCTATCTCAGAAATTTATTCTGTACCCTAAACTTTAAAATATCCTATCCCAATAGCTAGGTAGGTAATGATATGCCTGTGTGTCCTCTTTCACTTCCTCGAGGGTGCCCCGACGCGATGGGTGCAGCAGCGCCTTCTGGAAGTCGGCCCCTATTGAATATGACGAATTCCAACGCGACGGTTGCAGCGTTTTCTGGGTGCTGGCCTTTCGGAAGTTTCTGAGGTTTTCCACCGGTGGTAACTGCTCTCCTGGCACTCAATACTCACCAGAAACCGCTTCACTATAGATCGAGTGACGCAGTCTGAAATCAGGAACAATGGGTCGCAAAAAAACGCCAAAAAACGAGAGATGTGCACATCGACTGACTTGTACATACAGTGAGTATAGACTGGACGACAGGGATGCGACGTGGAACCGGACACTTCCTGACGACTTGGGTCGGAGTTGACCCGACACTTATCGCACTCACGGTCGGTCGGTCGGCACGACCTATTTAAAACAGCTAAAATAAATTGGACTTTGACAAAAATAATCTATGAAGTATTTGAGTCTTGAGTCCTTGAGTTAACTACCGCCCTATCTCAAAATTGCCCATCTTCTCGAAGATTTTTGAGAAAGCCATAAACACGCAAATTGTGTCCTTCTTTGAAAGAAATTCCCTTTTCTGCGATAACCAATATGGGTTTAGATCGCCGAGGTCCACTGAGGACGCTGTACTTGATATCTCGAATGCCATCTCTAAATACTTTTTAGAAAGCGAATATTCGTCAGCAACATGTGTTGTTGTAGCGAAATGTTTCGACTGTGTTCCTCATGAGCTGCTTCTAAGGAAGCTGGTAAAGTACAATTTTTCGAATGACGCGGTTAAATTGATCGAATCATTCCTCTCTGACAGGTTCCAGGCTGTCCGTGTCGAAAACTCTATTTCAGAATTTAGGAATCTCGATAACAAAGTTCATCGACTTAAACATTTTGACATTGCCAGGCCAATACATCCTAAGTTGTCTGGTGTACGTATATAAAAACCGCTCTGAATTCCCAACACCTTCTCATAAATATGACACACGAAATGCACGTATGCTATCGCTACCTGCATGTAGGCTGAATGCGGCAAGAAACTCTATTGGTTGGTGGGGGCCAATATTGTTCAATGGACTTCCTTATAAGATTCAGAATTTGGGAAATTTGAGTATTTTAAAAGCTGCCTGTAAGGGTATTCTTTTGAGCATGGCGCCGTATGACCTAGATGAATACTTTGACAAGATTACAAAACTTTAAATTATATGTTCTACTTAATGTTTATGACGTGCATCTGACGGAGGGAGTTTTATAAAAGTACTCTGTTCAAATCATGCTTAATTTTATTATACTAGGTTAGTTCTGGTAGTTATATTTTTCTGTGATAATAGTGTAACTGTATTGTGATGTTAGGACTGGGGTACCTAGGTGCATTTTTAATGTTTGTAGAGTAATATATTTTATATGAGTGTTACTTTTTTAGTATGTAATTATTGTTGAATTTGAAATTTGTTACTTCTCAGTTTTTATTCTCGTAGTTACTCGAAAAATTGTTTAATGTACCTATTTACCTGTTATTCTGTTCACATCTCGTTGCATAAATACTTAAATTTACCTATTGTACCTACTGACTATTGAAATACCATTATTGGTTTAGTTCAATAAACTTCATTCATTCATTCGTTCATTGGACAGTCCAAGACTGCCTGAATACCGATTGAGCTGAAAATGTTCATGCATTTATAAATCGGATAACAATGCAATATTATTATGACATAGAGCTGATTGTTAACACATTTTCTGAGAAGAAGAGTTTTCCGAGGTAATTTCTAACAGCGAAACGAAAGACGATTTTAGTGGGGATACTCACAGCTAGGTACCTTTCGTTAACAAATGTTGTACTTACTGATTCTCTATCAACTTCATGATTCTAATCTATTAGTTTATTAATACAAATAATTCCTCATTCTCAAATACAAAAGATTTTCGTATTTTAAAGCATTATTTTACCTTCTTCTTGTTTACTGTTAAAAGTCTTAACTTTGATCTCACGAAATTAACAAGTCCAACTCATTAAATAACTCTTCCACTTTTATGCTGTAACCCTTTTCAATCTCCACCACAACTCTTCTGCTTCCTTCAGTTCCCAACTCAAATCCCTATCGTCAACTCTACCTACTCCTACTCTCTCTCAAAATCGATTTTGACTCCCTCAAACTCTCTCTAAATGATTCATTAAAGAACTCCCATTTAGTCGATCATGGATTCGCAACTCTATGGATGCTGAGTAGAGTGAGTGGAGTATACAGGGTGTCTACACTCAAGTTGATCAAAACTTAAGAATATGATTCTACAAGATACTTCCAACAAAAAAGTCTCTTAGCGATTGTTTTTTCCCTTGTTTTTTATTTTATTTTTTTATTTTTATTATTTTTTTTTAATACAAGTT
Source organism: Apolygus lucorum (assembly GCA_009739505.2). Taxonomy (NCBI): domain Eukaryota; kingdom Metazoa; phylum Arthropoda; class Insecta; order Hemiptera; family Miridae; genus Apolygus; species Apolygus lucorum. The sequence continues at coordinate 8,821,849 of CM019181.2, read as the reverse complement.
TTTATTTAGTTTCACCTGCCCCGTTGTCTGCCTTTAATCAAATCTTGTAAGTTAAATTTGATCCACTTCCCGGTTTTTGATTGTGCTGAAATTTTGTACGCATGTATAAATTGGATGACAATGCAATATTATTATTATGACATAGAGCTGATTAATAACAAATATTATTTGCAAATAATAAAAGCTCGTTTTTAAATGAGTTTTTTTTAAGATTGCTTGTTTTTTTATGAAAATATGCTTGAAGGTGCGGAGATGATTAAATTGATCAGAGATAGATTCCCAGGTTTGAAACATGAACTTCACGATCAAGTTGTTCCTGAGATTGTAAAAACACTGAATCCACTATCATTTGAGCCGAGTTTTCAGAGTATCAAATCAAATTATTATGTTTCTATTTGATGCTACCTTACTATATAAACAATGTAAACGTCAATGGATGATAAATATCATTATTATCATTAGTATTTATTAATGAAGGAATAACACTGGCCAGCTAATTAGTTAAATTAAATAACGAGGGAGAACTGGCCCATCTGTGTTAGACATAATGGCTTGGGAACTGGCTCGGGGTGTAACTAAATTAACCGAATTTAAAAACGTCTGCCAGGTGGGTGTGGTACATAGCTTCCTCGTATCTATAACCCGATTATATAGATGATCCGGTGCAAAGTAGTTAATCTCAAAAAGTCAATCTCTAAGTACCTTCAACTACCCTCATAGGGGACCATCTACACGCTAATTTGAACAATCCTGAGAAATGTCGTCGAAATCGGATGGAAAAAGTTATGGCTGTTGCAAGGAAATTCACGTTTGCGCATGCGCTGTGGCTACTATAAGTCCGGAGGCGATGATTTTCATAGGGGACCGTCTACTCGCTAACCCGCAAAATCCCTGAAAATTTCATCGAAATCGGACAATAATTTCGTATAGTTATGCCGGTTACAAGTGTAGGCCTGCTACTTGTGGCGATTGTGTCGATGGACCACAGAGGTAGCGTCCCGGCTTACTCGTGGTGATTGTGACGATTGTGGCGACACACCAGTCGTAAGCGGGATTTGCGTTCGACAGGGTTAAGGTTTCGTTCCGCGGCGTAGTTGGTAGCAGCACGAGGTTGTGACGCCACGTGCCGATCCCAAGTTCACCGGATGACACAAAACCTAACGTGGCGAGCTCAGGTGGGAAGGGGAAGACAAACAAATATCGAAACAATAGTTAATTTTACAAGGGTAGCGTGTGGTATTTACCTGTGACGAGGCGGTGAAGCGGCCAGTCGAATTCCTCGGGATGATGCAATCTGAAATATTAGCCTTAAGGGCGTCCTACTGAGAAAATGGCGTCCGCAAAATGCGACGCTGCCGAAGGGGCCTACGAAGGCGTCTGAGGGACGCTTCGGAAAAGATGGCGGAGTGTGACGCGTCACCAAGCTCCGGTTTTTCACACTGAGGAACCAGGTAAAATGAGAAAAGATATTCAAATGCAGATTTACAACAATAAAAGGTAAGTTTATTAAATATGCAATTGGTTTTCTGACTAGGCACACCGAAGGGTGTGTCGAAAAGAAGCCTGACGGGCGCAACAACACAAGTAAGTATGGCACAAGATTCAATGTTCAATAGGATAGATTTTCAGATAATGTTTCAAATGTACAAATTAATAACTCCAATTTGACTTTATGTTTCAGGTTTCCAGAGTATTTCAGTTCAATGTTCCAGGTTTTCAACAAAGGTGAGTATGGTAAGTATAGGTTAACTTTGTGTTTCAGGTACGAATTTAGCATTAAGTTACAACTCTCAAATTTACGACTTTTGTCCAATTGTTTCAGAATTACTTCTACGCACTGTCCTAACTGCATTGGCCAATGGTTAGAAGGTAAGTTATAGTTTTCACTCACACGTGTCAGGGCCCTGAGGTATCCTTCCAGGTGTGATGTGGCGGTTGTGGTGGTTGTGGCGACGGACGTCCAGGGAATCCAAGTTCTCTTCCTCCAGATCAATTCGGCGCTACACGGCAATTTCCGATGGTCAGGGATCTTACGAAAAAAGCGTGTGAAGATATTTACGGGGACGGTTGACTCTAGCAGTTTTAAGTTCACGGGCAGCAGGGCTCTCAATGACTTGTACTGAATATCAAGGGGGGTCTGCCTGTGGAGGGGGCTGCTCGTTGGTTTTGTTCCGGATGGTCCCCCTCCGCTCCCTCGACGGACGGGCGCCTGCCAGGTGGAGACTTCTGATTGGCTCCCCCCGCCGAGGGAGGGACGCTCTGGCTGGAGACGGCGTCTTCATGTTGAGGGGGGGGTGACGTCACCTTCCGAGCTGACCACGGATCCGAATCTGACAATCATCGCCGCGGGTGGCTATGACAAATTCGGACCGGAAGGGAGTTAACGAATTAACCCAGTCTCTTCACTGGAAATGTTCCCCAGTGAGTGGAGACTCACATCCCCCTTCCCTCCGGGAGCCAGCGTTGTCAAAGACGACGCTGGGTATTCCCAGAGGAGCCAAGGGACGCGCCTTCCTTATGGCCAGCTCGTAGGCGCGGCGACGACACCCGCGACAGTTGGCTGGGTCGCGTTGTGCCCGGTGGTCCTCGGGGCACTCCGGCAGTGGTCGTCCCTGGCGATGGAAGTTCTTTAAACGTTGCCAGAACTCCTTGCACCCTGGGCACCTGAAGACAAAGAGCTGCGGTACCTTTTTGGTGCAGACAGGGCATTGGCGCTTCTTGCTGATCCGTAGCACGATCCTTGGATGGGCCGGAGGTGGTACGGTCTTGGCCGGTGCTGCCTCGTCTTCGCTGGAGGTGGTAGGAGAGCGCCCGGGTGTCGGTGGCACGTCCCGGGTGGGTGACTCTTCGTATGAGCTGACTCTTCCACGCGCGCGCCGGGGTGGTAGAGGCGTCGTTGGCGGCGAGTGAAGTGGTGTTAAGGCCACGTACGGGTTTGGTGCCGGGCTGCTGCCCTCGACGACCTGAGGCACTGGTGACGGGGCGGGGGACGAAGCTGGAGGCGGAGCTGGGGAGCGAGCCAACTTCCCCTCAGCCTCCGCAGACCTCGCCGCAGGTGCCTCTGCAGATAGCTGGTTGATTGCCTCAGGTGTGGCGGTCTTCGCCGCAGGTGGCTCCACCACCACCTGTGCGTTGGCTGCCCTGGACTCCGCCACGGCTGCGTCCCGTTGCTGGATCAGTTGTTGTCGATCCCGCAGCCACTTGGCTTGGCGGTCCAACAATGCGTCCCGCTCCTGCACGATCCTCTGGTAGACGGGAATCCATCTGTGTATCTGGAGGATCGTGAGGAGCGCCGAATTCCCTGACGTGTGTCGGCTGGTCGGTGTGTCGCCACACATTGTGAATCGCACGAAGTTGGAGAGTGTTTCCAGTACGTCGTAAGGGTCGTCGGGTGGCGCGGGCGTGTTTACGTGTCCCGGCGGCTGGTCCCGCAGGTTGGCGATAAATCTTTCGGTCCGCCTCCTCATGAGTTCCACCATGGGGTCCGGTGACTGGGGACCCCCGTCTACTATCCACTCATCTAGCGGTTCTTGTGCCATCCTACAACAAACAAATAAACGCCCTACTGTAACATCCTGCCTAGGAAAAGTGACTCAGGAATTGATCTCAGGGTACTTCACACAAATTATTCTGGCCTTGTTAGGAAGGTAGCAGAAGTAATGGTTCGGCTTGGTCTGAAGGACCTAAGTGAAGTTTGTTGGTCTGAAGGACCCAAGTGAAATTTGTTGGTCTGAAGGACCCAAGTGAAGTTTGTTGGTCTGAAGGACCATATGTCGAGGTCGTTGTCAGTCTTTCCTAGTAGTCAGTCAGTTTGTCTTTCGGCCTAAGTGGAGTTGCTTATAATTTACGGAAGGGTCACGTTGGCGGAACGAATACGGCGTGGTTCCGGTTGGCGCCTCTCCTCGGGGTCGCTTCGGAGGTAGACCTTCAGGTGTAGACGGCTCCTCGGCTTTGCGAACTACTGGTTCCTGGTGAGGACTGCTGCTGTGACGATCGTGGTTGCTGTGGCGATCGTGTTCGCTGTGGCGATCGTGTTTGCTGTGGCGATCGTGGCCGCTGTGGCGATCGTGTTCGCTGTGGCGATCGTGTTCGCTGTGGCGAGCGTCCTCGGAATGGTTGACCGGGCGTTGTGAATCTCCCGCTGGGTTTTCGGCTGCGTTTCCCGAAGGGTGGCTGACGCTTTTATCTTCTTCACTGGTCGAGGAGCGATCTGAGTGTCGATCCGCGTCCTCGAGGTGAGTCGGTTGTGGCGAAGCAGTCCCCTGGTTCGACTTTTCCGAAAATGGTGTAGTGGGAGCGTTCTCATGAAATTCGGTCGGCACATCGCCACATTCCATCATGGTCGGTCCTGAAGGCGGCCATCGTAGTTCCTCATCCGAGTCTTCCATCATCTCTTCCTGTATCCCCGTTTCCGTTTCGTGAATGTTCCTTATTGTGTCTATTTCCGGGGTTTGATGGGATTTGGTATGGTCCAGGAACGTATCGTCCGGTACACCCAGCACAAAGGCCGGTTTGAGGCGGTTAATGTGTACTACCTGACGTTTTATATCGGGTGAGTCCCTGATTTCGTAAGTAACATTCGAGTGTTTCTTGAGCACCGTCCACGGTCCACTCCATGGACTCCAAAATTTTTTCACGACACCTGGGGGCGGCTGCATGTCTTTTAGGTACACCATATCCCCTGCCTCAAAAGAGCGTAGAGAGCGGCGGGCGTTGATGGCTTCCGTCCGTTTCTTCCAGGCTTCATGTAGGCACTGTGTCGTGGCGTCACGGGCCATTCGGAGATTCTTCAACAAGGAGGACTCAGGTAAGGGGGTTCGAAGTCCTTGAAAGGTGTCGTTCGGCAGGCGTATTTCCCTCCCAAAGGTAAGAAAATTTGGAGTAAATCCAGTACTCTTATGGGGGCTGGATCGATACGCTGCGAGTGCTACGGGCAACATGGTTTCCCAATCCTTAGTTTTCTTGGTAATTTTCGCCAAGATATTGGTCAAGGTTCGGTGGAAACGCTCGCACACCCCATTTCCTTCCGGGTGGTACGCGGTCGTGAAGATCTGCCGTATGCCCCATTGGGCACAAAGTTCGCGTGTCGATCCGGCGGTGAAGGCGGTTCCACGGTCCGAAACAAGTCTCTCGGGCACACCGTGTCTCGGTATAAATTCCTTCGCTAAAACTTGCGCGACAGTAGAGGCGGTACAATTGGTGGTAACGTATGCTTCAGCATACTTAGTAAAATGGTCGATTACGGTGAGGAGGTATTTGGATTTTCCATTCGTCACGATGGGCCCCACGAAGTCGATACCGACGATGTGTCCGGGTCTCTCGGGGAGGAGCGGCTTCTGAATCGGACTTTTCAGATTCGTCGGGGTGTTGCGACGTAAACACGTTTCACAACGTTGTACCTGCTCTTTGACGTCTCTCGATAATCCGGGCCAGTTTCCTAGTCGTCTCACCACCTTTTCCGTTACGTCGGCTCCGGGGTGTCCCGCCCACTCATTCTTATGGCATCGGTCAATCAGCCATTCACGAAGTGAACTCGGGATGAGGGGCACCCATTCGTATCTACCATCGTGTCGCACTCTCATTTCCCACACTCCGTTAGCTTTTCGCAATCCTTCTTTACCGCGACTCAAAACCATCGATTGGACCCAATCATCGAGATCCTGTGCAGCGATCATCAGCTCGCGCGGGAAGTCGAGATTTACAACGGCTATATCCATTCGACTCAATCCGTCCGCATGTTTCATCTGAGTTCCGGGTCTGTATCGGGGAACGAAGTCGTATTCAGCAAGCCTGAGAACCCACCTCCCGATTCGCGATGTCGGGTCGCGGAGGTGCATCGCGGCCGTGAGTGCCATGTGGTCCGTTTGAAGTTCAAAGGTCTGGCCTAAGAGATATTCTTGAAAATGGCGGACCGCCCACACAACGGCGAGTAACTCTCTCTCCGTGACGGAATATCTGGTTTCGGCCGGATTTAGTTTTCGACTTGCATACGCCACGGGCCTCTCTTCTCCTTCAAAGTTCTGCGAAAGGACAGCCCCCAAAGCGGAGCCGGAAGCGTCGGTGGCCAACACAAAGGGTTTATTCAGGTCAGGAAAGGCGAGTACGGGTTCCTCGGTCAACTTGACCTTGAGTTCGTCGAACGCTTGTTGTTGTTTACTTGTCCACTCGAAGGGTCGGTTCTTCTGGAGGAGATCGGTCAAGGGTACCGAGAGCTCCGAGTATCGAGGTATGAACCTCCGGTAAAACCCAGCCAGCCCCAAAAACGACTGCAGTTTCAACGCCGAGGTAGGTACGGGAAATTCCTTAATGGCCTTGACCTTCTCGGGCTCGGTAAGGATTCCGTCGGGCGTGATGCGGTGACCTAGAAAGCGAACCTCGTTCTTCAAAAACTCGCATTTCGACAAGTTCACTTGCAGGCGGGCCTCGGTCAATCGATCGAAAACCTGAGTCAATTTCTGGAGGTGCTCCTCTCGAGTGGCGGAAAATACGATGATGTCATCCAGGTAAACGAGACAATGATCTCCGAGGATTCCATCGAGGGTATCATTCATGACTCGCTGAAATGTAGCGGGCGCATTCTTTAGTCCAAACGGCATCTTTTCGTAATGAAAATGACGTCCTAAAACTGAAAAGGCCGTTTTCTCCCTTGACTCGGGGTGAACTGGTATCTGGTGATAACCCGATATTAAGTCGATGGTTGTGAACCATTTACACTGACCTAACATCGCAAGGGTCTCCTGTAATCGGGGAAGAGGATAAGCGTCTCCTTTGGTGATTTTATTGAGCTGTCGGAAATCCGTGCAAAATCGCCAAAGCTGCTTTTCTCCCGGCGGCGTTTTCTTTTTGACGAGTAATACCGGCGCACACCACGGGCTAGTAGACGGGCTAATTACCCCATTTGACAGCATGTCCTTGATTTGAGTCTCAACGACGTCGCGGAGGGCGTGGGGAACCGGGTAGGGTTTTTGTTGTGTAACGGTGGGTTGAGTAGTAACTATCTCATGGAATACGTTCAATCGACATCCCTCCCCCGTAGGTGGCTTAAATAAGTCCCGGAATTTGCACAACAATTCCCTGGTCGGTTCCGCGTCCGAAGTTGTGAGATGTTGCAGTTTCTCTTGCAAGGTCACGTCGAACTCGGGTAACGGGGTTTCCCATTGGTCGGTCGGTAGCTCCCCCCACTCCTCTTCTTCTAGACCGTCTGGCGTGGCGTCGGGACATACTTCTTTTTCATAGTTTTGAATCGGGGGAATAATAGAACAAATCTCGGCGCAGGCCTTTTCTTCTCTCAGGGATACGCCAGAACCCGTTTCATCAGGGGTATCGACTATATCGGGGTAGGGTTCAGCATATGGGTCGGTTGTGGCGAACTGGGTCGGGCTGTGCCGATCCGCTGTGGCGAACTGTGTCGCACTGTGCCGATCCACCGTGTCGAACTGTGTCGCACTGTGTCGATCCACCGTGCCGAACTGTGTCGCACTGTGTCGATCCACCGTGTCGACATAAGTCCGATGGTAGTCGTGGAGCATCCGATCGAGGCATTTTTCGAGGGAGGTTTTCTCATCAGAGTCCGGCGCGGGATCAGTGCTGTCGCTTGCGTCGTCAACTTCCTGGAACTCGGTAGGAGTAGTGGGGTTTGCACAATATCGCGAGATTGGTGTGCTGAAATGTACTTTCGGGGGAGGCGGAAGATTTTGGGCCGGCTCCTTCGTCAAGGTCTCGTAGCGGGGTGTATCGTCGTACCGCTCCACGGGTGTATCGATAGGGACAGAAACACCCTTGAACTGCCGATTCCAAAACTTCAGGCTTCCGGCGCCATCTTGATTTGTGGCGAAATTTGCCCGCACCTCCGAAGCGTCGTCCGGTTCTTGGTAATCCACGCACGATGGTTTTTGCGTGGCGGAGGCAGTTGTTGCCACCGAAGGGGTGCTAGGGAGAGGAGCGTTGTGATCATGACTTTCATTTTGATCCACAAACGTCCCAAATTCCCGCCCCTCGGGCCGCAACACTACCCCCACGCTGTAGATTTCCTCGGGTGTGTCGACCGGCGTATATGGGCGGATGACGCCTTTAGGGGTGCGGAATTTCATTTCCGGTCCCGTTGTAAATGTGATGGGTACCCTTCGAAGTACGTCGAGCCCCAAAAGATCAAGCGTAGCGCTTCTCCTTGCGAATACCAAGAATGTGTGTTCAAATACACATTCGCCGATCCTTGTGACGACGCGTTGCTCTCCGGAGAAATGTAGGGGCATTCCATCAGCTCCCCACGCGATCGCTCGGGTTGGGAGAATCGGAATTCCCTTTACGGGTGTTGAAAGTACCGAAAGCGTAGCTCCGGTGTCAAGGGTCATCTCTCGTTCCTCCGGGCCTAGTCCCACGGTAATTTTCATCGTCCGCGACATTGGAGCTTCCACGGCGGGAACATGTGCCTCCTCGATTGGCTTTTTGTAACGGGCGACCTCCATTGAATGTGCCGGCGCCATGACAGGTTGCGACACGGGGAGGAGACGTTTCTTTTTGTAACAATCCTCCTCTAGATGTTCTCGGACGCCACAGAAGTCACAAAATATGGTCTTGTTCGGGCTGAATGGGCAACTTACGGGAAAATGTGTTTTGTCCGCGCAAAACATACACGGATATCGTGGGGTTGGTTTCTCGGCGCTTCGGCGCTCGCTGGGCTTATCTTGGCGGTGGTCCTCATCCCTGTGTCGATTATGACGCTGTAGGGGTTCGTCTTTTCGCGGGCATCGAGCGGCGAAATGTTCAGGACTTCCGCAGTTGTAACATCGGCGGTCGTTGGTAATGGCCGCTAAGTCCCAACGTTCCTCTGTGTCGATTGTGTCGTCTAGGGTTTCCTCCAATTCCTCCGCCTTGCTCAGCGCGTCCTGGATCGATCGGGGGCGATTTGTGATCAGCAGCGCACTCATATTCTTGCTGACACCGCGGATGAAAGCGCTTAGGGTTTTTCTTTCCACCCAATCGTTGCGTTCGTAACGTCGGAGTTGTCTTCCCTCCTCCATGACGGCACACCGGGCTAGGCTGCGGACTCGGTCGGCAAATTGGCGGAGCGTTTCTGTGGCGTTCCGCTTGACTGTCCACAGGAGGGCGGCGGCGTGTTGTGGATTTTCCTTTTGGAACCACTTGATCATGTCGTCACGGACGATCTCGTAGACGTTGTCTACGTCGAGCGTATCATCCCGATCGATAAGGAATTGCTTAGCGGTTCCCCGCGCTTTTGTGCGGAGTAAACGGTATCGTTGTCGCGAGGTCAAACCCGTGGTCACCATATCAAAATTCGCAAAAAACGACACAACACTTAATGCACCGGTCGCGTCTGGGTCCCACGGCTCTACTTCGAGGAATACCGAGCGCGGTATGTCCTCCCTATCGGCTTCGTGTGTTACGTTATTATATCGCTGAAGGAGAATGTTCATCTCCTTCATTGTCTGAGTCATTGTTTCTACAGCTTCCGTGCCGGAGGACGATTGGGTCTCGGTCCCCCTGTCGCTAGGTGTCGGATTATTGAGGAACATGGTAGCGATTGATACTAACTACCACCTAGGCACGAGGAAGTCTGTCGGCGTGAATCGGTCTAAGTCGAGAAAAATACAACTACGAGAAGAGACGTCTTCTCGCGTCGTTTCGTGCGGAAGGCTGCTTCTAATGTCACTTTTCCTGTATAATAAATGGATGTACAGCCTACCTATTTTTATTTTTACCTGTCTCAGTGTGTTTTATTTTTGAAGTTTGTTTCGATAGACTCTAAATTTAAAACTGAGCTCGTGTCGAACGGCCTACGAGTTTGAGTGGGCTCGTGTGAGGCTTACTCACACCGGGATCCACTCCGCTGCCACCAAATTTGTAGGCCTGCTACTTGTGGCGATTGTGTCGATGGACCACAGAGGTAGCGTCCCGGCTTACTCGTGGTGATTGTGACGATTGTGGCGACACACCAGTCGTAAGCGGGATTTGCGTTCGACAGGGTTAAGGTTTCGTTCCGCGGCGTAGTTGGTAGCAGCACGAGGTTGTGACGCCACGTGCCGATCCCAAGTTCACCGGATGACACAAAACCTAACGTGGCGAGCTCAGGTGGGAAGGGGAAGACAAACAAATATCGAAACAATAGTTAATTTTACAAGGGTAGCGTGTGGTATTTACCTGTGACGAGGCGGTGAAGCGGCCAGTCGAATTCCTCGGGATGATGCAATCTGAAATATTAGCCTTAAGGGCGTCCTACTGAGAAAATGGCGTCCGCAAAATGCGACGCTGCCGACGGGGCCTACGAAGGCGTCTGAGGGACGCTTCGGAAAAGATGGCGGAGTGTGACGCGTCACCAAGCTCCGGTTTTTCACACTGAGGAACCAGGTAAAATGAGAAAAGATATTCAAATGCAGATTTACAACAATAAAAGGTAAGTTTATTAAATATGCAATTGGTTTTCTGACTAGGCACACCGAAGGGTGTGTCGAAAAGAAGCCTGACGGGCGCAACAACACAAGTAAGTATGGCACAAGATTCAATGTTCAATAGGATAGATTTTCAGATAATGTTTCAAATGTACAAATTAATAACTCCAATTTGACTTTATGTTTCAGGTTTCCAGAGTATTTCAGTTCAATGTTCCAGGTTTTCAACAAAGGTGAGTATGGTAAGTATAGGTTAACTTTGTGTTTCAGGTACGAATTTAGCATTAAGTTACAACTCTCAAATTTACGACTTTTGTCCAATTGTTTCAGAATTACTTCTACGCACTGTCCTAACTGCATTGGCCAATGGTTAGAAGGTAAGTTATAGTTTTCACTCACACGTGTCAGGGCCCTGAGGTATCCTTCCAGGTGTGATGTGGCGGTTGTGGTGGTTGTGGCGACGGACGTCCAGGGAATCCAAGTTCTCTTCCTCCAGATCAATTCGGCGCTACACGGCAATTTCCGATGGTCAGGGATCTTACGAAAAAAGCGTGTGAAGATATTTACGGGGACGGTTGACTCTAGCAGTTTTAAGTTCACGGGCAGCAGGGCTCTCAATGACTTGTACTGAATATCAAGGGGGGTCTGCCTGTGGAGGGGGCTGCTCGTTGGTTTTGTTCCGGATGGTCCCCCTCCGCTCCCTCGACGGACGGGCGCCTGCCAGGTGGAGACTTCTGATTGGCTCCCCCCGCCGAGGGAGGGACGCTCTGGCTGGAGACGGCGTCTTCATGTTGAGGGGGGGGTGACGTCACCTTCCGAGCTGACCACGGATCCGAATCTGACAATCATCGCCGCGGGTGGCTATGACAAATTCGGACCGGAAGGGAGTTAACGAATTAACCCAGTCTCTTCACTGGAAATGTTCCCCAGTGAGTGGAGACTCACACAAGGATTCCATGACAGACACACAGACAGACAGACATGGAACCTAAATTTTTCAGAAAGGTCTGAAACGTAAAACGCGAGTGGAAATTTCGATTTTGGAGAACTACCTTGGTAGACTCGGAAGCAAAAAGAGATGTAAAATTTTGTTTAAAAATTGTTTGAATTTTATTAAGTTAAGAACGTTAGGGTCACGAGTGTTACGAGTTTTTGTCCTCTTAAGCAGTTCACAATTTCCTACCTAACTTCTAAGGTCGAATTTTGGAAAATTAGAATAATTTTTCGGCAGGGTCAAAATTTGGTGGAATTAAATTTTTTTGGCCTTTTCTTCGAGTAGTATCTGTCGGACTCGGTTGACGTATTTGTTTCAGGGGGTGCAAAAATTTTAACCCGCTCAAAATGCCACTTTTTTCCTTTCGAAGTTTTTCTTCCGTGTTTTCGACTTTACATCACTAAAATGTATATAACTCCCTTAATTTACAACATAAATTCAAATATGAGGATACCATTGGAAAGAGCGTTGAAATCAAGGGAAATTTTTTAGAATCTTTAGATTTCCTTTCTGCTTTTAAATTGGACTCCTCCACTATCTCTTCGGGTAATATGTGTAAATTATGTTTGCATTGCTATCACACATCATTATTAGATTATTATAGACCTATTATTATAGACTGTTTCGAGTATTTGACACTCCATTCGGCATAGGTGAGTGTCAACCCTCCGCACTCCTGGTGCTAGAGAACTCCAAGCTTTCCTACCTTCAATAGTGAGAAAGTTGATCATGACTGTTCTAGCTGTGAAATAATTATATTTACTACTATATATTTACTTTATAGTATGTAGATATATTTACTATAAGATATATATTTACTACTTATTATAATCATATTTACTATCATAGAAATAGTCCACCAAAAGTTATTTAAAAAAAAACAGATAAAGGACAATTTCATGATTTTATCAAATTTTAATCTAATTCTAGTTTTACTTTACCTCGCTTCTTTTAACTTTTATTTCTAAAGGATTTTTAGAGTCAGCCCTTAATTGTCTGCGACGAATTCAATATCATACATTTTATTTGTTCCAAGCTAGTTTTCTCATTTTCATATACCTAATTCAAACTGGTTGTTAAAGCTACTTCAAAAAGATTTCTTTTTTTCGATCAAGTGGTAGGATTCGGGACTTGTTCGGATTTATCGAAGTTTTTAATCAAATTCTGCTTTGAGGAACAAAATCAATATTGAGCTGAAGGAAATAACGTCCGTTCATTAATATGAACTGGGAAAAATTCTCAAATTTCCATTTCCACGTGCGGGAGAGTTGTTTCCAACAAGCCGGAGCAAATAAAGCAAACATACACAAGAGTTTCAAAGGGTTTTCTCTCGGACAACATTTTCTGCTATGGACCTGACCGCTTTTTTAGAGCACACGGACTCTTAAGTAATTATTGGTTTAAGCAGAGGCTGAAACAAAACACGAAGGATGATGGTTGCCGAGTAAATCTAGGGTACATGAATCGAGAGATCAACAAAACCTATGTCAACAGGGTATGGCACATAGCTCTCTTAACACGACTGAATAGAACCGATGGTGGGAGGGGCATCGAATCGTTAGTCCTCGAATTAGGTTGGAAACAACAGTTATGCTTGTTACGAGCTGAACCGGAATTCATAGGACACCAGTCAAAATTCGTTATTAATATTGATGAAAACTTAGTTTCCAAACATACAGACTCAGAACCGAAATTGTTAAAGGAGATCTAAAACGTAACAGTTGAGTGAAAATACTGATTTTTATGATTTGTAGATCGATATTTTTGTCCTGAAATTCAACTACCAAACCTACCCAATTATAGCAAAATCGGGTTTTTACATCGTATTAAATTACATCGTGATTAAATTATGTTTTAGGATAATCAAATTTGTTGTTATTGCATGTGCAAAATGGTAGGTAGCTTTCGTTCGATGGCATTCAATTTTATAGGGAAACAGACAGCTTGAGCCTAAAATATTCATCAACAACAGAGCATTTTGGTTTATTATTTTCAATAATGAACCTTTGGAGTCGAGGAATTAAATAATATTATATTATATACCCCCCTTCCCCCTCAAAATTTGTTTACGTTTCAAGATACGAAGAATTCGAAAATCGATTTTCAAGAGCGACGATTCTTAAGAATTGCTCTGAGGGACCAGAGCTCTTCTTCTCTTCTCTTCCTATGAGGATAATTAGTTATTTAATTAGTGGATGAATAATTACTGAGGTTTTTCCATTCATTTAAAATAGCTTTTAAGTTTTAGAAACGGCTGACACTATGTAGAACTCTCAACAATGAACCTTGGTTAAATGAGAGTTAATCGCGAAATTAATCGAGATTAAAAACGTCACCAGTCCAGGGTCCGTCAACCCCCCCCCCCCCTTCCCAACACCTACCTCTGGCCCCAATAAGCCGTGTTCTTCGCAGACGAGTCATCTTTACAGGAAATTAATACACCTTTGTGTAATAATTTGCAGCATTTTTTTGGACTCTACGGTGTCCAAGTAACTACGCTCCCACCACTTATTTTCTTTAATAGTGTGAGAAAAAAATCGGACAAACGCTATTCTTCATCATTTTTTGCGTAGAATTCAAAAAAGACAAAATTGCGCAATCGTGCTAAACCATGATCAACTTTGTTTTTTGAAATGGGAACCCCCATTTTTCATTGCAGATTCGAATTCTTCAAATTTTATTAGTTAGTATTAGTATTAGTATTAGTAATTGGTATTAGTCAAATTTTATGAACATTTAACTTCGACAACTTTTTTTTTTGGACGCGCACAACCCGCTCAGCGAGCGCTCAAAGATGCGCAACCCAGGGATTGCGCCATAGTTGAGATGAAGGTAAACCTCAAGTGTGGCACATCACTTAGCACTGTCTTTCCACGCTGAATCGCGTGATGGTGTCCGTTTCTTGATTTGATTTCATTTTACCTTGTTTACAGCCAAAAAAGTCAAATTTTGAGGAGGAAATCATCGAATTTCCGTGGAACTTTTTCCGAGTATGGTTTCCTTCTCAAATTATTTCTTCTCTGACACAATTTTATAAGTCTTACAGTTTTTTTTCACTTCATTGGGATGATTCATTACCCTTCATAAGAAAGTCGATGATTTCCCCCTCTAACAGTGACTTTTTCGGCTGTAAATAAGGTAAAATGAAATCAAATCAAGAAAGGGACATCACCTCGCGATTCAGCGTGGAAAGACAGTGCTAAGTAATGTGCCACACTTGAGGTTTACCTTCATCTCAACTATGGCGCAATCCCTGAGTTGCGCATCTTTGAGCGCTTACTGAGCGGGTTGTGCGCGTCCAAAAAAAAAAGTTGTCGAAGTTAAATGTTCATAAAAGTTGACGCAGAATTCGAATCTGCAATAAAAAATGGGGGTTCCCATTTCAAAAAACAAAGTTGATCATGGTTGCGCACGATTGCGCAATTGCGTGCTGCGCAATTGCGTGCTGCGCAATTTTGTCTTTTTTTGAATTCTACGCAAAAAATTATGAATAATAGCGTTTGTCCGATTTTTTTTCTCGCACAATTAGAGAAAATAAGTGAGGGGAGCGTAGTTACTTGGACACAAAATTTGATGGAGGGGGGGGGGGGTTGCATTTTCTTCTTGCTCGATTCCCAAAGTTCTTTATTGAAAATAATAAACCAAAAGGTTCTGCACTGTTCCATTTTACACGTCTTTAAACAGGTTTGGTTGTCGAGCTTGCTAAAAAAAGACTTTTATTTTGCAGCTTTCCAATTTGTCACGAGAATGGGAATCAAGGTCGTCAACAAAGACCGTTGAAAAGACCGTGCACGTGGGATTTCATTTTTCCACGTGTTTTTAGCCCCCAGACTCGTCACTAGAGGGGACTCCAATGTCGAGGGGAGCGATAATGATTTGTTGATGGGATAATAATTTATTTGTTTTCGATGACCGTTTGGGGGAGTGCGCGGGCCCGTGGTTTGGTTTGGTGGGGTTCCGGAGGAGAAGGGGTCCTAAAATTAGAATTAAAACTTGAATCTTTAATAGTTGCGATCCAAATCTTCTGGTTGTAAGTTCTCGATAAATTTAGTACCCTTCATGACATTGAGGAAAAATGGTGCATATACAGGGTGTTTCACAAATAAAACTCCACCCCCTTTATTTCCCCAAAATATAGCGTAAAACATTGCGACCATTCATTCTACTGAACACGTTTAGAATATGCATTATGAACCGAATGCGATGTCTCCAAAACGAACTGATTCCGAGTACCTACCGATTATTTCGTTCGTAACCTTCCCTGGCTGCCGACAACAACTTAAACCAGCGAGAACGTGTTCAGTAGAATGAATGGTCCCAATTTTGCTTCCGAGTCAACCATAATACAAGGAACGCAACTCCAAAACTGATGGTTTTGAGTTAAAATCATTGTGAGATACAACCAATGACCATTAGCTGGTTTACAGGTTCCCGTGAGATCACCAGGAGGCGGTATCGCTGGTCTTGATAATTTTTCGGGTTGGACGTTAGTAAACCCCGCTCAACTTAAGCGGGTGAAGTAGTAAGTAGCCATGAGCGAAATCATCAGAAGCAATTCTGATCTTCCTTTTTTTTCGGCAGGCAGGTGAGTAAATCTTTAAGATCCACAGGTGGAGTTGGATCTCGTAAGATACCTTGAAGGATCCGCGACTTCAAGGTTATGTGGGATTCAAACCCACTAAAAAAACACATCCTTTTCTCCCACGTTGCTCAGCCTGGAACTGTTTAACACATTACTTCAGGCTGAGTCCTGGGGCACTTCATCAGTTCTGGATGGCGGGACGGACCAGGTGTTCCCTTCTCTGTCTCTCTCGTTCTGACAATGTCTTCCTTGTCAGGATACTCTCTGCGTACGCTGCCACAAGACTCCAGCTCCTCTCACCTTCCAGCATCTTGCTGACGACAGCTTCTGGTGTTGAAATTTGGGGAGTTAATCCCAGCTCTGCCAGCAGCTGGCTTCTTTCAGCCACCCATTTGGTGCATTTGAAAAAGGTGTAAAAGGTGTGAAAGCGCATCATCATCTCTCTTCTGGCAGTGAGGACATGTTGGGACAGTTACCTTTTCCATTTTATGTAGATAGGCATAAAACAGTCCATGTCCTGTGAAGAATTGTGTGAGGAAAAAGTTCAATTCTTCATGCTTCCTGTACGTCCATTTCTGGATGTTTGGCACTAGCCGCCGGACTAACGTTTGTGATGGCGTCAGCAGCAAATCCGAAGATAGCTTTTCTATCTGCTCTTCTTATGTCTCCGGCTCTCTTGGCTCTATCGTATTCGAAATCGTGTTCTTTTGCTAGTTGATCAGCATAGCACGTTGGTGGCGGTACTCCAAGAGAGTTACCTGGTCCCAACCAATTACAACCTGGGATTGTAAGGTTTGGCATGGACAATACTGGTGGTTCGTTCCAATTTATACGTCGTTAGCTCACCAACAACCTGTAGAAGCACTGTGTAAACGAAAGAGCACTCACGAGGAGATGTTTCCTCCTTAACGCACAGCTCGAGACTGATCTTCCCTTTGGACTTTTGGAATGGCAGTAGGACAAAAAGTCTACCTGAGATGGATGTTGACTTTACTTTTACTTCCGAGTCTACCTAGGTAACGGAAGCTTTGTATTCACATTTCAAGGTAGAAAAAAAAAGTTCTCCAAAATCAAAATTTCCACTCGCGTTTTACGTTTCTGACCTTCCTGAACAATATTGGTTCCGTGTCTGTCTGTCT
Organism: Apolygus lucorum; assembly: GCA_009739505.2. Lineage (NCBI taxonomy): Eukaryota > Metazoa > Arthropoda > Insecta > Hemiptera > Miridae > Apolygus > Apolygus lucorum. The sequence goes on along the minus strand of CM019181.2, from coordinate 8,804,728 downwards.
GTGATGAAATCCTTGCCAACTTCTACAATTCTCATCCGACTCATGACTTCTACTTTTTCCCAACAATAATCAGAGATTGTGCCGGTTGACGTGTAGAGTCCCTTATGAGGATAGTGGAAGGTACTTAGACGTTGATGTTTTGAGATTAACTACCTACTAGGCATCGGATCTTCTATACAATCGGGTTATGGATTCGAGGAAGCTATGTGCCACACCCACTTGGCATACGTTTTTACGGTGTAGTTTGAGGGAATGAAGGGGCGTGTAACCTTTCCGTGGGACACCCTATCGTAAAAACTGAGGTAAATCTAAAAACTGACAGCACGACCATGCTTGAACTAAATGAAATTGAGAGCGATTTTTCACTCAAAACAACCGAAATTTTGGCCGCCATTTAGAAAAATTCTAGTCAAACTGAAAAACGGATGACACCCTGTGATTCAGCGTCAATAAATGATGGAAGAACATGTGCCACACTTAGGGTTCTCCAAAACCTAATTTTTTGCAAGTGTGGAGTTGCGCAAATTAGAGCGTTCAAAAAGCCAGGTTGCGCGCATTGAAAAAAATATTGGTTTGAGTATGAATTTTTCAAGAAATTTGACGTAGAATCCGAATCTGTAATAAAAAATTCTTTTTTAAAGGTTCCTTTTGAAACATATTGTTTAGTAATGCATGCATTCCAGGGGACGTCCCATTGGATAAGCATTAGATCAGTTTAAATAGTTGGTAAGCGATAAAACTGTTTCACTCGATGTAATTTATTTATTACTTTAGGCAAGAAATAATGACCCCCCCCCCACCATTATCCACCTTAACATTTCTAGCGGCATGGGAGCCTCGAATCTGAAGAGCATTTTTATCCATGATCTACGATACCCAACATGCGAATTCGAGTTCACCCCCACCCCCCCCCCCACCCCCACCTCCACCCCCCCCCCCCACCAATGGTGCCCGTCTGGCACCAAAGCGGAAATACGTCGTAACATTGAACTTTCATCTGTTAGTTTTGGAAGGCAGTCCGTCGAAGTTCACATCCGTATTCAAGGTGAAACACAAAAAAAAAACACGAAATAAGCGGTTTATGGCATCATGGCACCATATCCTGGCACCATGGTGGTACAGAGAATAATTCATGAAAATTCGGAGGTATAATGAGAATTTTTCCTCAATTTCAAAGCTACAATGGGGTGTGCGCCTTGATTTTTTTTAGATTTTTAATCGAAAGTAGACTACATTTTGAGAATTTTGGCACCAACCGCGACCTTCTAGCGTGAGTAGATCTGTTTCTATGATTTTTCAAAGTTTCGACCGTTTATGACGTCACGCGCCCCTCTCGCCTGGGCGGGACCCCCCAGCCCACTGTGACGTCATAAACGGTCGAAAATTTAAAAATTCATAGGAAAAGATTTACACACGCTAGAAGGTCGCGGTTGGTACCAAAATTCTCAGAATGAGGTCTACCTTGGAATAAAAATAACAATAAACAGTTTTTCCTACCCAGGCGCACACCCCATTAGTAAGTAGTAAAGGAACCAAAATATTGAAAAATCGGATATTTTGTGAATATTATCCCCCCACTCACCCCCTCCCATTGCGAATTTTGGTACTCTGGTAAAATCATGTACAACTCGGAAGTTATTTGAGTCAAACAAAAAAAGAAACACGCAAATCGGTTGGAAATTGAGGCCTGGGCAGAGTTTACAAGATTATGCACGCAAACGCACGTTTTTCGAGCATTAACCCCCCCTTCCCCCCCCCCCCTTAAAAGGCAAAATTCGAAATTCCGGCGACGTAGTGCACAACTAGATAGTTTTCCGCGACGAACAAAAAAAGAACCAGGAAAATCGGTTGAGAACTAAGGCCTGTGCGGAGTACACAAGATTTTGTTACACACACACACACACACACCTACACACACACACAGACATACACCTATGGTTTTTTTCGTGGATTTGGATTCAGAATGGTCTAAAACGGATTACTGTGTGGTTATTTTTTTTCTGTTGAGTGTTGTCCTCCTTCACCCCAGATCGATCGCATAAGGACGCCCAAGTCTTACTGTGGGACGTCCTAAAAAATGAAGTTAGTGTCAATTGCGTGCAAGTATTTTTCCTGAATTTCTCACAAAAAAATCATGAGGAATAGCGTTGGTACCAATTTTTTACGCTGTATATTGATGTTTCTCTTATAAATCCATCAAGATCAGCTCAATGGTAATCACTGAGCATGCAAACGTGAAGTCCTTATAAAAAATGTTTTCTACAGTTTCGATCCAAGTTCGATGAACTCTTGAGGTGTGGTTCAATGTGTGGTGGGAAATCTGGATGGTTCCCTGTATATCGTCTTGCTACTTGAAGATTGAAATTTTGATTATTCACTAAGCATCGGTTCTTCAATTCAATCATGTTATGGATTCGAGGAAGCTATGTGCCACCAATACAAATCTTTCCAGCAATTAAAGTATAGCCTAATGAAGTACTTAATTGTGGATTCGTCATTCCATCAGGCTGCTGGTGTACGCGGTGTTGCTCGCGATGACCGGAGATTTGGACGGTGCTGAAATGTTCTTCACGGCCTGCACTGACTTCCACCCGCTGTTCATCGAAGGTTGGGTCGCCTGGTACATCTTTTACCTCCTGACTGAGAGGGCAGATGCTGCTGACATCACTTTGATTCTCGGTAAGCCGTAAAGTTGCTTTGAAGAGTACCACAAATCCTCGTTATTTAAGAAGCAAATTGCTACAGTGCAGGCTCCCCAGCTTCTTCTGAATGGCAACTACGACAATTGCTACATTCACGAAATGGTTCTACTAAAAGTTCTACGTGGAACTAAATTTTATCGATTAATCAGGCTTTCTACACAATAACTAGCAATTACAACTGGGTCTCACGAATAAGATAGGTTACATGTGAAGACAGGAGTCTTAACATAACCCTCTCCATTCATTTTTTGAAATTTAATGTCGATAGTAAAAGTGTAAATCCTTATAATTCCGAAAATATAAATCTATAGGGGGCGATAAAAAGAACTAGTTTCCGGGGATGCCCCTCTCAGTATCTCTTAAGATGGAAATTTATATTAAACGCTGCAAATTATTACACAATGGTTTATTATTTTTTATTTTTCTATATAGATCACTCTTCTGTAAAGCCACCAACCATCCAACATGAGGAAAACCATCGATCGCATTTCGGTCAGCTTTAATTTGAACGGAGATCAGGCCTCTTTTGCGATTCACACTCGTGTTTCTGATTTATCGTACGTCCAAACTTTAAATTCTCGTAGTGAGCGAACGGTTTGTCCTACAGAGCTTCGGGTGGTCTCAAAAAATTCTAAAAATTCTATAGAATCTTAAATTGAAGGAAAAACAATACCTTTATATCAAATTTTTTTGAGTTAGGGCGTTTTCAAAATTTCAAAATTGATTTTTGAACCCTTAGAAGTGACCTACATTAACCAAACTCTTTGGGGCACAACTAGACCCCAAATGGAGCCTACATACCAAATTTCATCAAAATCGGTCAATGCTAAGCGGGGAAAGTGCCGCGTACGGCGGACGGACGGCCAAATTTTTATTCGATTTTTGGATTCTACGTACCTTGAAACCTAAACCATCAAATTTTGAGGGGGTGTTAAGAAAATTTTTTTCTTGGTCGATTCCAAAGGTTCATTATTGAAAATAATAAACCAAAAGCAAGCTGGTGGAACGTGAATCCTATGTTCAAGATTTCTGTGCACAAATTTCGTATTTATTTCGGTATTAATGACTTGCGATTTCTGATTCAAATCTAACTCGACTTCCGAGGTTTTACACTTTTGTTATCGATAAACTGGCAAGAAATGGAGCACAACATCTACCATCTTTGATTATGAAAATATAGGGCACAGCCAAGAAAGGTATGAGTTGGGTACAGGTGCTAAAGAAAACCTTATTGAGATACGAGTTAGAGAAAACCTATTGAGAAAACCTTATTGAGATGTGAGTTCAATTCTTGCAAAAGAAAAAAGTAAAAATGAGCGAACACAATAGCTTGGTACCAAACTTTTCCTGTAGGTACCTAACAACAGATTTAAGAAATATAATTTTAATTTTACTGCGATTTTAGTTCTAGTTTTTTTCAGTACCTAGGTATATTAATAATTGGTATTTCCTGCTGTCTATATATGGAGTGGAATCCTCCAGTTATTGACAAAAAATTCTTGACAAAAAAGTATTGATACCCCTTGTCGATTACTGGATCCCATCGTAATTTTGTTACAATTTCAACACCTTTCGCTTTAAAATAAAAAACTGTGTTTAATTCGCTGAAAAACAAAAGATTTCAACAAAAATCCAGTTATAGACACTGGTATCAATAACTGAGCAAGTTGATGTATACGAGATCCAGTTATTGACACCCTCCAAAACTCTTTGGTTCAGTTATTTTCAAGTTTCTTATAGTTAAAAAATATTAAAATACAAATAGGATGAGTGACACGGAAAAGATTGGTTCCTACAACCTTAAAATATGATGTAAAAAAAGCGTGGAAGTGACTTACCTCCTTACTGAGTTGCTCAAGAAAACGTCAACAGCTGATTCAGCTGAGCTGAACACGAAAATGGAAAATAAACATAATCCCGTTGATTTTCTCCGTAGCGACATGATTTTGATGAGAAATTGCAGCCGAGTAGTCATAGTAATAAATTATGACCAGCCGGAATTTACTGGAGGCACCTAATTCTTATTATTTGTGCCTGAAGGCGCAACTATCAACAACTGGTCTCGTGTCTAAAACTGGTTCCCTTACCCTAATTAGCTGATATGAGCTGTTCCTACGCACTTATTTGTGATTGATCTTAAATGAACTCTTACCACGAAGGACTTGCCAACTCAAACACTATTGCAATACATATTTCGCTTCCTCACTAGCAACGCTTCATATTTTTGCAGCAAGACAAATAAATTTTGGTTCTCAAAAATCAAAACTTTCACTCAAATTTTGCGGTTTAGCGCTTTTTGTCTTAGGTCAATCCTTGCTCTACATAACTACCCTAAATCATGGTCGAATTTTGATTACATTTTTAGTGTTCATGCGTGTTAACCTCGAGACAGTGGAAAGTGAAAATCATCAACATAGTTGCAAACAACTTTTAATTCGTGAAGATTCATCATTCAGATGCAATATTGAGGATTTATCAATGATGCTGCACAAAAATACCACTAAGCATTATTACACCAATTAGGTCTTTACGTCAGTACATAGTACCATACTACATTGCTACTCAACTAACTACCTATCGACTCTTGTCCTTATTGATCACCCAAACCTAAAAATATTTCCTGCTAGACGCGTCCCCTACAGTATCCGTGACGAAGTCAAGAGAGAGTTAGATTCGATAGTAGAATTGGGTATCATAAAGCCAGTCGTGGAGCCAACTCCGGTGGTGTCTCCTATGGGTGTTGTAAGACTAAGTAAGAATATGCCTGGATCCTAGTGATTTGAATAGAAATATCAAACGAAGACACCATCCTCTGCAATCCTTGGAAGAAATAGCTGCAAGAATCAGTGGCTCCAAAATATTCACTTTGCTCGATTGCAAAAAGGGCTTTTGGCAAATAAAAGTGTCAGAGAGAACTTCCAAGTATTTGACATTTTCAAGTCCTTGGGAGCGCTACTCCTACTTAAGGCTTCCTTTCGGAGTATGCTCGGCTCCAGAAGTGTTCCAGCAAGCTATGAACTCCGTACTTTCGGGTCTTGAAGGAGTGGAGTGCTCGATGGATGATGTTCTAATACATGCATCAAATCAAGAAATTTTAAAAAAATGAACAGTATGAATTGGTTGGACAGTATCGCATGTCCAGCGGAGTTACTGTAGTGTAGTGCTCAGGTGGTAGGTACTTGACGCGGTAGGTAACCTATCGACTCTTATTAGGTACGACTATATCATTATCCTGATGTTTGCAGCTGTGAAAACCCTCAACGATTTACAACCAGCATTTGAAGAACTCAAAACACCTTTGTTGACGTGGGACGAAGTGTCTGTTGAATCTAACCTGTTTCTCCGAGCCGTCATGTTTTTTTTGCGTTACAACTTGTACGAGGTGACTACCCAGTAAACTGTAGATTTTTACTAGCTAGGTACCTACCCACCCAACTTCACACACTTCAAACTAAGGCTACAGACTGTGGTGACGGAGATTGATAGAAAAAATTTTTTCTCGGACGTATCATTGTTGCCTAACGGGTAGAGGAAAGCATCCTCCAGCAAATCGAGAGTGTCAAAGCCACATGTCGTATCTCATTTTCACCAACTGGAGAATTTTCATTTTCACCAGGAGAGCTAGAAAACTGATTCGAGACCTCAGTTGTTATGGAGCACTAATTTTTTTCTTTGATTCTAGCATAATTCATAGTGCTTGGGCTTGAAATAGTTAAAAACTTATTTAAAAAAAATCACTAAGATACGACTTGTTGAGTTAGAACTTGCTGATAAGACCTTATCATATCACTCTAACGTCGATATGGGTCATTTTCCCAGAAAGGGCCAATCGTTGTTCAGAGAAGATTCCGAATGCCCATTTATGATTTAGGCGTTTGAAAAAAATTCTCCATAAACTATCAACTTTGTTCTACGTCGGGCAATCAATAAAATATACACTTATTCGCGCTAAAGTATAGAAATTAAAGTTTAAACTGCTAAATGTCCAGTAATCTGCCATGCCCAGACCCCTAGGTAGTCAACTTTGCTTGAACACTGTGAATCACCTATGAAAGCAGCGGCCTGAATTTGTAGTGATTCTTTATTGCACATACCTAGACATGAAAAAAATGGGTTTGCAGATTTTTTCAGAAGCAAATAAAGCGAGCAGGAGGATAAAATAAGCTTGTCCAGAGGTTTCTGTCTTTAATCTGCCTTTTTTGTGTTTTCATATTTTGGCGGCTTTTTATCGTTTCCCGCGGTTGTACTACCACCGTAAGAGGGGGGGTTTAGTCGTTAGGTTATCAAAGAAAGCGGCGGGAATCGTATTTCTTCTATGTGGAAGCGTGCACAAGTGGTTTCAGTTGCAAAAACGTGGTGTCACAGTCACTGTCTGTCTTTCATCTGCCCTCTGTGAAACGGTAAGAAATCGAAATTATTTTTTCTTTTTGGTCTCTAGTTCTTGTTTCTACCGAGCTGGTTTCAGCGATATGGTTACACTTCAGCAGAACAGCACCAGAACGCGGGAAAAGCTGAAAAACCTAAGTGCCACCCAGGAACTTGTGTCTTTCATCTGCCGGTGATGGTGGCAGATAAAAGACCTTTTGGACAGATGTTTTTTTCAAGTTGTTAACAATTTAATTTGAATTTTCCGTTGCAATTAAAAACTTTACAATTTTCGACCTCAAAACTGTATTCAGCAATCTTAAAGATCCCCTAGTACCAACTTTTGGCTCAAAAACCGATAAATGAGGAATTTCACTGAATTCTGTTTGCATTTTTCCTGAATAGTTGTTGGTGTGGGATAGATGAAAATCGGGCTGATTTCGGAAAATAAGTCTCCTGTTATTTTTGGGAGACAATCAAAATTTTTTATTTCAAAACTAACCGGGAAAACGGACGTGAAGCGGGAACGCTCGCTGATTGGGCTGTTCGGATCACTGTCTCCTCCCAGTGTTGCCCATTGGGACGACGAAATCGTGTTTTTTATGAGAAAAGTTATCAAACAACAACAGGGGAAACCTAATCTTCCCCATCTTGCTTTTTCTAGTTTTTTCTTCAGTTTTTCGATTTCGAACTTAATTGTTTCGTGAAATTTTGCATCTGAGGACTATAGATTTCTCGATCTCAGCGCTTCAAGCGGCCATAAATGAACTATTCCAGGATGACGTCATTTTCCCGGTTTTTTTAAACATTCGTATTTTCTACACTGTTTTGTTTATTCGTAAAATAGGAAGTTCGGGCTGAAAGTTGGCTTAAGGGGGTTTTTCGAGGTGCTGAATCCGATTTTGGGGTCAAAAATAGGAAATTCCGACATGGTGAAATTCCTCATTGAGATTATTTAGTTACTTTCGGAGGTTTCTAGGTTGCTATCAGAAAAACCGTGTTCCACGTTTTTTTAACCCTTTTCTTCACCTGCGTCCCGCCCTGGTTCAATTTTTGGAATAACTCCCAGTTCTCGCTCCTCATGGAGATGGGGTTCCGAGTATTCTCCTTTACGCGGAAACCACGCCAAAAGGTTTCTTTCGATAGGTTTTCTTCTTTAATTTTTGATTAATTAATTGAGCGTCCCACTGTGTGTTCTTTCATCGAAATTCAATCAGTATAGTGTGAGGTTAATCCCTGATTTTTGGCAGAACTTGAGTCGAACTTTAAGTTTTCTGAAATCTTGGGATACCGATTGTCCCTTTCTAGGAAAGTCGATATCTGGAAATATATATCGAGTCGATATCTGGAAAAAAATGGTTTCAAACGATGCAAAATCGAACATTTTATCGATTACAAAAAAATTCGGTTTTTTGGTGTTACGACATTTAAATAAGAATACTTTTATTGGGATTGATGTACAATAACTATGCAATAAATCATTATCGTCGATTGACTTGTGCGATTGATTTGACAGTTTGCTGAAATCTGTTTGGCCAAAGAGCTCGAGCGTAAGAAGGAACGAACTCTGAAATATTACTACTATTTGGCGGTCAGTCATCACCTCATGGGGCGGTTTGATGACAGCAATAGCCACTTGGAACAAGCTCTGCAACTTCATTGGGAGGTACGATAGACATTTACGGTGGAGATCCACTACACTGGTCGTTAAAGGAGTAGGTAGTAGGGCATCCACTCTAGAGAGAGCGCTCTTCACGGAGAGCTATGAACTGCAGCACCTACTGTTAGTCAGTATTGTTACTTTCTACAGATTCTGTGAACGAATAGTGATTGTCTCAAGGGGGTCTCAGTCAGTGAATAAACTGGTTTTCCCACTTTTTTCTGACAATTATTGTTCAATTTGGATAATTCCAGCGGCAATCTTTTAGTTTTTCGATGCCCTAGGCAGACGCACTAATGAATTTCAAAAATCCTTTAAAATTTCAAATTTACTTAAATTTTTTTTAATTTTGGAATGAAATAAGTACATTGGGTGTAGATATTATAATATATAAGAATAGATAAGAAGAATGCCAAAAGGAACATAGAAATTGGATATTATTTCCTGAGAAAAATGGAAAAACTGTTGATGAAAACTGACCAGCTATGAGAAGGCTGGGGTTAGTAGGTGGCAATGTTGCTCCTTCAGACGGTGAGGGGAGGGGCAACCGAGCGCTGGTTCGTAAGTGATTAGACTAACCCGGAACGGGGAAGGAATGGTAACCGACTTAGACCCACTTAACGTTAGAATACTGTTTTCTCTTGATTTCCTTCCTCAACATCCTCATGGGTCCGAGGTTCATTAGTGCACCAACCTACAATGCGTTCTGCAGTGATTATGAACAGGAAAAAACATTTATAACACGATAGTACATAGTATTTGTACTAATGAACTTCAAAAGGTAAAATACGGCTTAGTATCACATTATTGTCAGAACTCTGCGTATTAATTATGAATAATAAAAACAAACCTGAGAGTCCGACCAAGGGCTGAAATTCATGGCTCCTCATAGGAGGAATACAGGGAAGGCTCTAACCACAGTGAGGGCAGGCTACCCTCTCCTGGTCCTCGCTATAAAAGTCAAAACAGGCCCATTTCTTGCATTCTAGTTAACGACCAATAGTAGAACTATCTCTCTCCACTTGGCCTTATTATTTGGATGTAGTATTCTGTGGATCACGAAAACTGAGTTCTCTATACTACTCTTCCTTAGGGACAATCAGACTAAAATTTAAATTTTTATAATCCCAAGTTGTAATCGAGAAAGGAAGACGCCCGTGAGTATATAGCATTAGCAAACTGAATTAAACCTTTATCAAACTGAATTAATCCTTTCGCAAACTGAATTAAACTTTTCGCAATTTGATTTAAAAATTTTGCAAACTGAATTAAACCTTTCACAATTAGAATTCAACTTTTCTCAAACTGAATTAACCCTTTCACGATTGGAATTAAACCTTTCGCAATTACAAGTGAACCTTTCATAAAATCAATCCTCTGCACCAAACATGATCAGAGGACATAAGAGTGAGTAAAGTCCCCAAAACAATACCTTTTCTGTGGACGGTCAATATCTTCCCTGTGGATGGTCAATTACTCCCCTGTGGACTGGCAAACTTTCATTGACCTTCACTGTGTAGAGTCACCCTTCCCTTCCCGTCAACATTCTCGTCATAAAAGTGTTCGTAGGTTTTTTCTCTTTTTTTGGTTTTGTGAGGAACATTGTTGTGGTGATGAGCGACAGCGATTCAAATATTAGTTCAGTGAGTATTGCTGAATATTGCTGAGTATTGCTAAACGTTCGAAGGAGGGACGGTCGAATTTCTTGAAAATCCCGTTGAAAATGGACATGTATCTCGTACTTCCTGCTGCAGCTACAGGCCAACCCCTCCACTGACCTCCTTTCTTGAAAAATCGGACTATTCATGTGATAGTTTACTTTAGAACATTGATTAATCTATGGATAGTTTAACGTGTTTATTTATAATTATTTTTGTTCATTAAAAATGTATTAAATTGTTTGTTCATTGCGAAAAGTTTAATTCAGTATGCGAAAGGTTTAATTCTATTTGTGAAAGGGTTAATTCTAATTGTGAAAGGTTTAATTCAGTTTGCGAAGAGTTTAAATCAAATTGCAAAAAGTTTAATTCAGTTTGCGAAAGGATTAATTCATTTTTTGAAAGGATTAATTCAGTTTGTTAAAGGTTTAATTCAGTTTGCTAATGCTATATATCTCCATCAAACTAACAAAGTTGGATTTTGCTGAAACTATCATAGATTGAAATGAGACACCATAAGTGTGAACCTCTGATAGTGATCTGGTCCCCTCGAGTTGTACTCGAGAAAGAAAGACTTGTAAGTGTCTGTCTCTATCAAAAGGAACGAGTACGAGTTCGTTACGTAGGAGTAGTGTCAAATTATTTTGGTTAAAATCCCACAAATTCTTGGAGTCAGAACCAAAAGTAATAAGTACTTATTTGTTGATTCCCGGTGCAGATGGTCAAACCCTGAATATCAATAAGTGCCTACCAGATCAATCTGTCACGATGAAAATAATTTTATTTTCAGAATCAATTGGTGTGGGCCCTGATTGGACACAATTACTACCATTTAGGTAAAATGGCCGAAGCTATGAATGCCTACGATTTTGCTCTTAACGGAACGACTAAAGAAGATGATCTTCATTTGATACACCTGAGGTACCATATTTGCGTTTGTGAACATGAGATCCCTAATTGAATTTTCTTGTTTGAGTATGATGCTCATTTTTGTTTTATTTGAAAAGCTAAACGGCTGAATCGATACCTGTATATACTCAATCTTGAACGAGGTTTTCATTAGTGACTGAAGTAAAACAAGAAATATTATTGTTTTGGCAGGAAGGGATTTTATTACCTCGACAACAATCAGCCTGAAGAAGCCAAAAAATCGTTCTTAAAAGCCCTGGTAAAACATCAAACGCCGCTCGCCTGGCTCGGCCTCGGAATGGCTTGTTACGCTGTAAGTTGTTCCGAACGACGGATTACGGACAACCCAAGAGATTTTTTTAGGGGTTTTTTGTGAAAATTACCATCATAATTATAGTAATGTATGGAATATTCGGATTCAGCACGAAACTTCTGATGCATACAGTATGTTGGCATAATTATACTTAAAATCGAAAAAACAACAATATACGTGAGGGTACTCAATGAGTTTGGGGTTGCAAGGAGAGTATTTTTAGAGGTTTTTTTTAATTTTCTACAAAGGGGTTGATTTTAGAATTTCAACGATTCGTACTATGTGCCACACCCACAAGACTCTCACATAGCTAATATTTCGATTTTCTTAACCAAAGCTTCAAAGATTTCTTTGTAAATTCGCTCATAAACTCATGCTGCATGAATATACTTTTTTAATGTGCGTTGCCCGGAAAACAGAAGTAAATTCATCGGAAATCCAATACATAAAATTTATGTATTTAATCATGCATAATTTTTTCGGGATCTGTTTTGACCTGGTTGAACAATAAGTTGTGTGATTATTATCTACGTACCGTATTGGAGAATCTGTCGTAACCAGCAAGTCGAGTACAGGAGGCGAGCGCTTTCGATGTAAGGACATCATCTTCAGGCCGTCGAGAGAGTACTAAAGTTTGTCAGTCCGTCTTTCTATTTATATAGTCTGGGTGAAAGGGAGGTAGGTAAAAGGATTAGAAAGGAAAGGGGGACCACCTAGTAACGAGACCACGTGGTGAAAGGTTGTTTGTCTGTCATGTCAAGTGAAAGGGAGAGATAAAACTAACCCTTTTAGCTAATTGTACATTCAACACATGGAGACCACATGGTAACCACGTGGTCTTCTATTCTAAATTATGAATGTATTATAAACTAGCTTACATAACTAACTTATTGCTAAAATTATTAACTTATATCTATATCTATTTCTAACTTATTTTTTATTTTTTTTTTTTTATTTTTAATTTTGGTTAGTTGATTATTTTTATAAAAAAATAAAATAAAATAAAAAATAAGTTAGAAATAGATATAGATATAAGTTAATAATTTTAGCAATAAGTTAGTTATGTAAGCTAGTTTATAATACATTCATAATTTAGAATAGAAGACCACGTGGTTACCATGTGGTCTCCATGTGTTGAATGTACAATTAGCTAAAAGGGTTAGTTTTATCTCTCCCTTTCACTTGACATGACAGACAAACAACCTTTCACCACGTGGTCTCGTTACTAGGTGGTTCCCCTTTCCTTTCTAATCCTTTCACCTCCCTTTCACCTCCCTTTCACCCAGACTATATAAATAGAAAGACGGACTGACAAACTTTAGTACTCTCTCGATGGCCTGAAGATGATGACTTTACATCGAAAGCGCTCGCCTCCTGTACTCGACTTGCTGGTTACGACGGATTCTCCAATACGGTACGTAGATAATAATTGTATTCTTATAACTAGCGGAACTAACCCCATTCATTTAATAAGTTGTGTGGTTCTGGAAACTCTGTTTGAAGTTGAACAACACAACCAAAGTAGCTCGTTTACATGCTATGTACATAACATTATATAAATTTGTGAGTGGGTACATATTATTTGATTACTTATCTCCTTCAGCTTGACGATATGAAAGACGCCGAACTTGCGCTGATCGAGTCGAACACTTTGGACTGCACGATGGCCCTCACTTGGGCGTACTTGGCATTAGTGAACCTCCGTAAAGTGAACTACGACATGTTCACACAGTGCATGTCTCAAGCTCGTAAGGTAAACAAATACCTACTTCTATTCTCAAATTGTTTTATTCAGGTAGTATTGCGAGTTGTGTAACTAAAGTCTACTCCAGTCGTTGGATCTACTCCTTCCAAGCATTCGTTGCTTGCTCTTCGCCGACGAACGGAAACTTCTCAGCTATGTTAACACCATGACGGACAGTGAGCTGCAGCTGGCCACCCAAACCTCGAGGATTGATGCTTTGTAAACATCCTCTTCCTAAAGACGCTCAAGTGCTCGAAATCCATTATAAAAATGGGTCGACCCAGAAAACGCTGCAAAGTGTTATACAACGGCTTATTATTTTGCTTCCGAGTCTACCAAGGTAGCGGAAGCTTTGTTTTCACTTTTCAAGGACGAAAAAAAAAAGTTCTCCAAAATCAAAATTCTCACTCGCGTTTTGCGTTTTAGACCTTTCTGAACAATTTTGGTTCGGTGTCTGTCTGTCTGTGTGTTTGTCATGAATTCCTTGTAACCGGCATAACTATACGAAGTTATTGTCCGATTTCGATGAAACTTTCAGGGATTGTGCGGGTTGGTGTGTAGATGGTCCCCTATGAAAATCATCATCCCCGGACTGATAGAAGCGACTGCGCATGCGCAACCGTGAATTCCTTGTAACGACCATAACTTCTACATTTTCCATCCGATTTCAATGAAATTTTCAGGGATTACACGGATTAGGTTGTAGACGGTCCCCAATGAAAATCAAGGCCTTAAAATTCATAGAAGCCTCTGCGCATGCGCAAACGTAAAATCCTTGTAACAGCCATAATACTTACATTTTTCATTCGAATTTGATGAAATTTTTTAGGATTGTCCAGATTAGCGTGTAGATGGTCCCCTATGAGGGTAGTGAAAGGTACTTAGAGATTGGTGTTTTGAGATTAACTACTATGCATCGGATCATCTATATAATCGGGTTATGGATACGAGGAAGCTATGTGCCACACCCACTTGGCAGACGTTTTTCAATATAGATTCCTTCCTCCGCGAAAAACACAGCATCCCAACCGATAAAACATAGTTATCCCTTAGCTGTGGGTGCCTTCTATACACAATTTGATTCTTGGTAGGTAGTTAGGGAAACACAAATGATTGATATGAAATTCTATTTGAAGAAACGAGAAAAAGTTTGATTCGATCAGCTGAAATTTGGCTCACTATCGAGAGCGAACGTTCATGTGCGATTCACACACTTTTGACAATGAAGAACCTTGCAACCAAGAACCATGGACCCTCCCAATACCATCTCTACGTCTGGACTTGACAAAATATTCCAAGAAATCATCAGCAACGTATGAATTTTTCAACGCGTTCAAAGAGTTGATGAGTAATCTATGGCCTTGTCACGTAGTGTACTGCGATGGATCAAAATCAGCTAACGGAGTGGGATCTGCAATTGTAAACCGAAGGGATGTGTACAAGTTCTCACTGCCTAAACTCTGTTCCATCTTTACAGCTGAACTTTATGGCATATGCGCATCTCTTCAATTGATAAACCCTACAGAAAGAAGACTCGTACAATGCTCAGACTCATTAAGTGCCCTTCGAGCAGTCAAGAAAGGTTGTGATCATCCCTTGATCACAAAGATACTTTTGATCATGAAGCGAGACCAGGAAAACGGTGTGAATGTGATCCTTTGCTGGGTACCCGGTCACAAAGGAGTAATAGGGAACGAAATTGCTGATCGAGAAGCTAAAAATGCAGCACTCGAACCTATAACATCCGACATCAACATTCGAGCTGATTATCTACCTGTAATCAAATCTGCAGCTTGGACGAAATGGAATGGATGAACGTGGAGCATCAAAAATTGTGGACCATCAAGAAGGATGTGAAGATGTGGGCCTCATCAAGCAGAACGCGAAAACTCCCTGATGGAACTGCTTCCCCCTCGCGCCTGGGTGACCGTTGAAAAGCTGATGAAATGGAGAAGTTTTTAAGCTTTTGAGCCTCTCTGGCAAATACCTTGTTCCCTTGGGGAAAAATCATCAACATTTTTGAAAAAAAACAAAAATTGACAAATTTTGAAGTTTGAGTTAAAAAACTACTCTAGCGTTCAGATTTTCTCAATTTGTCAACGGCTCATGTATTCAGAAATTTCATGCTCTTTCCAACGGTATCCTTATTCTTAATTTTTGAGTCTAATTTAAGGGAGTTACAACCGTTTGAATGGTGTAAGGTCGAAAACACGAAAAAAATCTTAAAAGTCAAAAAAGTCGGATTTTAAGGGGGTTAAAAGAAAATTGCTAGGAGACACTTTTTGTTGCAAATTAGTTTTAGAAACTACTCCCGAAGTTTGGTGGATAACTTATGGGACACCCTGTATAGTACTTTTTGAAACAAAACGAATGAGAGACCACCATTGTGCTGGATAAAGTACCTTTTGAAATTAAACGGAATATTCACCCTAGTTTTTCAGGGGAATAGTTTAGCTTTTGCTCCAACGATCGTATTTTTGTGAAAAACTTCCCCCATAAAAACCTGGGAAAGTGTTAATTCAATTTCGATAAAAATGTTCTTTAGTAGCTTTTGGAATCAAACTCCTCAATTGTAATGATGATCCAGAATGATATTTGTTGATGGTGGTAGACGTTGCATTTTTGGCTGCAGCTCCACAAATTGTTAGATCTTAATTTATTGCCTTCGTCCATTGCCAACTTCTTCAAATTTCTCATTTTGCACCTCTCCCTCCGCACAACTGTATTTTATTTGAGACACAAATAAAGGGAAGGACTGGTTCTAGTTGACAACATTCATGGTGTGGAATCGCGCTTGAGCGTTCCTCCAGAATTACGTTACATAATGTCGTTATTTCTTTTCAGTACGGGCTGGACGACGTGGATCTACTAGACAGAATAGAAGCCATGCGGCAAGAGATAAACTGCGACGAGTCGTCGACGGAGCACCTCAAGAAAACGTCATCGGAACTCGGAGGATTCAGAAGATCCCTCGTGGGGTTGTCCAGCCAAATCCAGGTCGACTCGGTGTTCATCAAGAAGCACGGAAGCGAAGAAGACGGAAGCGGCGACAGGATGAAACCATCTGCTGATCTAAATGCGGTATGTCGAGGCCATTACAAGCTCTGTTTTATGAACATGAAATGGTAGAGCAGTTGCAGATAGATGTGTGAGTAGATTACAGAAAAGACATTTCCGCTGGTAGTTACAGAGCTTGTTGCTGTAGCATTTGTCTTGAACCAGATCTGTGATGTCCTCAAGTCGGAACCAAGTGGAATACGTTTTCCAGTTTCCTTCAATGGAGCCTACTGACTTACCTACCCATAATTTTCAGAACAACAGCGTAGTGCTAGATTTGGTCAGCACATCTCTAGTTAGAGCCAAAAAGTTGTAATCTCTCGTATTTGTGTTGCTTGGACTAATTCTAAATTATGTAGAGAAAAGAAATTATGTAAAAATTTGCATGTATGAATTTTCACATTCCAGTGTTGAATGCCTCAAATGAACCCCAGCCCTAAATTCACAGATAGTGCAGATGGGCTGAGGGACTCCAAATATAAGCAGAATAATACGCGTAATATTCAGATAATTCTTCAAGGGACCTAGATTGTTGGTCCCTTTCAGGTTTTATTTTCGTCCGACTGCCATTCTTGGAGTCGCGGACGTCATCAGCTGTCTTCCAAAGGGAAGATCAAAATTTGAGCTGATGATTTCGCTCGTGGCTTTCCATTGCCTAACCGCCCTGAGTTGGGACGAAAAACGCACACTGCCGGCGATGAGCCTTGAACCCTCGACCCCCGCAGAGGTCGGTCCAAAGTCCTCCGCCAAACAACGACGCCCCAACGACCGTAGCCACACCGCTGTCCCCGAATAGAACATTCTGTACGGAGCATAAACTAACACATCTTACGACTAACCCAAGCTATTTATTTATTTCGCTTTTCTCGCAGGCAGATAACTTGAACATTGAAGTGGACGTCGTTCCCACTCGAGATACAGATGGTTGGGATGTGAAATCCGTTTCTTTAACCGGAGGGAGCCCAGTAGACCAGGGTGGAACAGATGTAAGCAAGTTTTGCCTCACTGAACACGCCCAACAATCCCGTCCCCGCTCCAAGCATGTTCACCGGTTCGACACTGATAACAAATTTGCCAATAAAGGTCTGGATTGAGAGTTTGATTTCATTTATGTCACTGTTTTGCTTTCAACTGGCTTCTATTTGAATTGAAACCGAAGTGACATTGAGCTCCAGGAGCACATGTCACTAAAGACTGATGTTTTCCCAAGAAAACAGAGCAACAGCTACTCTGACACCTTATTCGAGATTCGATGGAACGATTCCTTCAGCTCTATTAATCGAAGGGATAGCTCCCCAGTCTTATTGCAGACAACGATCCTGTTAGTACTTTTTTTTTCAAATCTCCCCTCAAAGACAAAAGGTCTTGATGTGACGGAAGGGACACGCCATAAACGAATCAAAAATCAATAGGGAGGACGCCCAGGACACACCCGACGCCTGCTCTAGGGATGAGGAAAGACGAGGAAGGTGGGGGTGGGAGAGAGGGATGAAGGGAAGTGCCTCTATACAAAGACCACCAGTTCAAAGATATGATCCGAGCAGGACACGGGTGGTGATACCACGGAGTAGACCTACAGAGATGCGCAACTCCACGGCTCTTTTCCCGCACCATGACATTGTTGCAGCCATCACCCTGATGTCACCCTGATCATACAAGTTCATAAATTTCCCTCCCTCGTGGTTCAGATCCGAATATCTATTAGGTAAACTCTATTGATACTTCACCCCCCCCCCCCCCCGCCAAGATACAAATACAAGCCTAATACACTAAATTACAAAATTTAGGGGTAGTCTGGCTGCCTCGTTCTTTCACCACTTTTCTTATGGTATTTGGTGCGCTGAATCCGAATCTGACGTCAGTTTTTTTTTTTATGTCGGATTTTCAAGGTAGGTATAGCTAGTTTTAAGATTTTTCTAGTTCTCACTTTTCTTCATTTTTTAGTGAGAACTCATCTTGCTCAAATCTCCTCAAAAAGTACTCAGACTTATAGGAAATTTCATGTAGAATCCGAATATGTACTTAGTTTTTAAGTTAAACTGTGTTAAATCCCCTATTTTCCACAAAACGTATCAAAAAACACCGGTTCTCAACGTTTTTTCTTCGGGTTTTCCCTTACATTTTGCCACTTGAAAAAAAAATTAAGGCTAAAAAAAATTTCTCGGGCTTTTACTTTGTAGGAGAGACACCCCACAGGAGAATGAGACCAATCGCAGCCTCCTAAACCCATTAATATTAAAGGAATGAGCTTTTTCATGGCACTGAGATGAAAATTCACAAAAACCGTTAGTTAATTTTTCCAGATAAGTATGTGCGTTCCTAAATCTGTTTTCCTCAAATGGATTTTCCTTTCTTCTACATTTTTTATACTTGTCACCTATTAAGAGTAAGATCGAAAATAGGTACTCAAAGGGGGAGTAAATCATAATTGGGAAACTCTTGTTTTGTTAAGTGATTTTAATTCAGTTTTACAAACGAAACACAATGAACTGCAGAAAAGTTAACGGTGTAAATCTGTTTCGGAGTATCGATACTTTTTTGGTATCGATACCGATATTTGTATCGATACTTTTGATGCAAAACTCAAACCGATATATTGCTATCGATACTTTTGCCTAAATTATCGGAGGTATCGATACTTTCTTGACGATATTATCGAAAATTTTACCAAAGTAAATTGGTGAAAAATTACCAAATAAGTAACTAGAAAATAATACCATATATTGTCTGCCACAGAATAACACTCAAAATAGACTCAGAATAGCATCAATTGAAACGATATATCGCCACGATAGCCTCAAAATAGTATCAATATCCAATATGAGTTTGGAAGGAATTTAAACCCGTTTTCCCGAACTTACAAGAAGAGGGAGGCATGCAAAATATTAATCGTGATGGCGACGTCACGTGCAAACGGCTTTTTTCGATTAATAAATAGTATTATTTGTACTGTAACTGATTTATTACTCGATCCTTTCGATTTCTAGTGGAAGGAAAACATCATTTCATTGAACAGAGATTTCTTGCAAAAAAGAATTGGAATTGAAATAAAATGGAAAGATTATTTATTTTTATTAATTTTTAAATTATTGGCTTTTATTACATTTTTAATTGCCACTGACTTTTATTACATTTTAAATTATTGTTAAAAAAATATATTGCCTTTTCTCAATTAATAGGATTTTGATTTGGATTGAAAAATCATCGGTGGGTCAATTTGAAATTTCGGTGGTATCGATACTTTGAGCCGATATTATCGAAGTATCGATATTTTATAATATCGGTATCGAAAAGATATCGGGTATCGATACTTCCTGAGAAACTTGGCTCGCCACAAACTTGGTGCAGATCTCGGGTCGCATGATATGGTACTCTGCTCAGCGCTCGACACCGGAGACAACGAGAAAAAGATGGAAGCAGTTCTTGTTGAGATCCCTCATGCTGAGATCACTCGCACGCAATGATAATCTCAGGACACAAATGCAGTTCGCCATCGTACTTGCCCAGTGACTGAAGAAGTCAAAGTAGTCGACATTAGGGATGTCCCAAAAGTATCGATACATATCGATACTTTTTTTCCTGAGATACTTTTTTTCCTATCTTAGTATCGATACTTTTTTTCCAGTATCGGAGGCGATACTTTTTTATATCTCACATTTTATCTGTTTCAACACCTACGACATGAAGGTACCTACTTGACAGTACCTATATCTCTACGTAGATTGTTGGGAGACCAACAAACTTCAACAAATTAAACAAAGATGATGTACCACCACCTCCAGCTCTCTATGATAACCTGCTGTCCATCATAATCGAGGAAGGACCACCAAAATGTTAACCCAAACAAGTGCCTAAACAAAAACAAGTTTTAAATTTAAAAAAAAAATGAGTGATTTATTGTTTTTTTCATTCTATATTAATTATTATCCTCGTGATGGTGAGATGTCACACTGATGGGGAGAAACATAAAGGAAAATTTCACCCATTTTTGTGAAAGTATCGAAAAGTATCGATACTTCAAAATATCGATACTTTTTGAAATTATCGTATCGATACTTTTTGATACTTTCTAGATGTATCGATACGATATTATATCGATACTTTTGAAGTATCGGACATCCCTAGTCGACATATTGTTTCCTAGCTACCTCTTCATGAAATAACGATGAAGTGGAAACCCCTTAATGGGGTGTGTGCATGGGTCGGAAAAACTGTTTATTGTTATTTTCATTCTAAACTAGACCTCATTCTGAGAATTTTGACACCAACCGCGACCTTCTAGCGTGATCAGAGCTTTTTCTACGATTTTTCAAAGTTTCGAATGTTTATGACGTCACAGTAGGCTGGGGGGTCCCGCCCAGGCGGGAGGGGCGCGTGACGTCATAAACATTCGAAACTTTGAAAAAACATAGAACAATATCTACTCACTCTAAAAGGTCGCAGTTGGTGTCAAAATTCTCAAGATGAGGTCTACTTTCGATTAAAAATTTAAAAAAAAAAAAAAATCAGGCGCACCCCCCATTTCAGGATATAGTTGTTTATTCACATAATTTCACACTAGTAGTTCACTAACATTGGTTTTTTCTTTCAAGAATTAATGTATTTTTCACATTATCCTGAAAAGAATTCTTGTAGCAATTAAAATATGGTTTTCCACAAATTAATAAAAATTTGATTTTTTACCTAGCACTAGAGTAGGCTAATATAGACATAGGGCTTTTACCTCCTTTCTCCACGCCACAGCTTAGAAGTTGTCAACAAGAAAGTTAGGTAATAACTCCATATTTCTATTCCCAAAGAGCAGAGAATAGTTGAAGAAATAAGAGCGAGACGAAGAAGAACCACCTCCTCAGGCTTACAGTAATGATGTCTCGAGCTCTTTCCTAGAAGACCCAATCTGCTTATCAGACGAGCCGATTCTTAATGGAAGGAGCTCTTTGATTGGAGATTTAACCTCGCCTCTCGAACTCAATCACTCTGAACGAAGTTTATGAGAACTCATTTCAATAAAAACATATTGTTTAGTAATGCATGCTTTCCAAGGAACGTCCCATCTTTAGGTCAGTTTGAACCAATTTGGCAGGCTGTAAAACGCGCATTATTATTTACCACGCCACCATAAAATTTCTAGCGGCGTGCGAGCCTCGAATTCTAACAGCATTTTAAAATCCATGATCGATACCCAACATGAAATTTCTAGTCCCCCCCCCCCTCCTCAGTCAGTCTGGCACCAAAGCGGTCATACATCGTAACGTTGAACATTCACCAGTTAGTTTTGGTAGGCAGTCCGTCGAAGTTCACACCTCTATTGAAGGTGAAACCCACGAAATAAGGCGTGAATAGAATAATTTGATAATTGCGCGGAGTTCTGAGGGGGTCCACCTGACTCCCCACACTGCCAGCCAGGCAATGACCCACCCTCCATGGCGGTTTCCCAGGCCTGGCAACTGCCAATGGGGGAGCCAACGCAAAGACGATGGTTCCCCCACCACCAGAGGCCAGGCCAAATGTCACCCGATAGGCAACAACCAGCTAAGGCTGACGGCCAATGGGGACCCCCACCCAAGACCATGGTGGCACCACTAATTAGTTCTATGATGGTGAAAATAATAATTCATGAAAATCAGATGTACATTGAGAATTCTCCTTTAATTTCAAAGCTTAGGTACAAACTATAAAGGAACTTAAATAATGAAAATTCGGATATGTTGTGAACATTATCCCCCTACTCTCCCTCTCACAATGCTAATTTTGATATTCTGGTGCAATAATGTCCAAGTCGGAAGTTATCTGAGTTATCTTATAATTACAGAGTTAAATAACTATCACCAACCATCCGAAACTTTCCCTAACAATCCCTGACCATCTCCAACCATCCCAAACTTTCCCTAACTATCCCTGACCAGACCATCCAATCATCCCTAACAATCCCTGACCGTCTCCAATCATCCCAAACTTTCCCTAACCATCCCTGACAATCTCCAGCCCTCCAAAACTTTCCCTGACTATCCCTGACCAAACCGTCCCTGACCATCTCCAACCATCCCAAACTTTCCCTAACCATCCCTGACAATCTCCAACCCTCCAAAACTTTCCCTGACTATCCCTGACCAGACCAACCCTAACCATCTCCGACCAGCTGTGCGCCCATTCTGTTTGTGATTGTATCTAGGCCTGGGGCCCCTAACAATCGTTGCTTCACCGTGAGGCTCTTCTGTATGCCTTAGTCTTGTCTGCAGGCACGGGTCTTTGGGCTTTCAAATCACTGGAACGAAATTCTATCATTCTCATGCACAGCAGGTCCCCCTTTAATGTCTGCCTCCGCCAGCATTGGTCATGCTCTGCATGTCCGGGATGGACCACGTGGAGGTGCGGCTTTTACAGGGTAATAGGAGGCAGAAGGGGTAATGCTCCTTGGAGCATTTCATGGATCGCTCAGCCTCAGTACTCCCCGCCTCTTCTCGTAGCTTGCAGTTCTTCCATCATTGGCAACGTCCTGCAGCTTGCTTGGCCTCCGTACTCCCCGCCTCTTCTTATGTCATGCGGATCTTCCATCATTGGCAGGCAATACAATTGTTTGTGCAATTGGGTGAGTACTGCTATAAATTTCCTCCCCGTTCCTATTCTAACCTAGCCTAATCAACAAGTATATCACAGCTGAAAACACAGACACATTCACACAATAAGTTACGCGCTCGCCAGAACAAACACAATCATTCATCATCATGCACATCAGACCGACAGGATCGGGGGAATCCCAATAATAATGGTAAAATGCCATAACAGCTTGCTGCCTCCTCTAGGGCGGCGGGTCCCCCCATCCATACGAATCTAACTCATGCCTTACAATTACATAATCTAAACATTTATATCACAGGCAAGTTCATCTATATCACATACTATTCATGGCGAGTACTTGCAAAAATTTTCCTCCCAGTCATTACCCTTTAATCTATTCTAACCTATGCTAACCTATCTGTTGAAACCCTGTACTCCCTGCACGAAGGTCAAGCGGGCATCCTTGTTGGCGGTCACTCTCGGGGTTGCGGCCCCTCCCCTCGTATCCTGGCTCGTGCCTTGCAGAACTCGCGGAATTTCACACACACCTCCCGCGTGTCCACTAGCTGGCTCAGGGCCACCATACTGCAAATCTCCAACCATCCCATACTTTCCCTAACCATCCCTGACAATCTCCAACCCTCCCAAACTTTTCCTAACTATCCCTGACCATCTCCAACCATCCCAAACTTTCCCTGACCAGTCCATCCCTGACAATCTCTAACACTCGCAAACTTTTCCTAACTATCCCTGATCAGACCTATCAATCATCCCAAACTTTCCCTAACCATCCCTGACAATCTCCAGCCCTCCAAAACTTTCCCTGACCAAACCTGCTGTGCGCTCATCTGGTTTTGTGGATTGTATCTAGGCTTATCAAGCCCATGACAATCGCTTGCATGCTCATTCTTTTATCTCGTCTAGCACAGCGGGTCCCCCTTGTCTTCTGCCTCTGCCAGTGTTGGTCATGCATATAGCATGTCCAGGATGGACCACGTGGAGGTTGCTGGCTTTTACAGGGATGCTGGAGGCAGAGGGGTTTTGGCAGTTCTCTTTGGTTCGGCAGTTGGACGTTCTTCGCTCAGCCTCCGTACTCCCCACCTCTTCTTACCATCCCAAACTTTCCCTGACCAAGCCCATCCCTGACAATCTCCAACACTTCCAATTTTTTCCTAACTATCCCTGATCAGACCATCTCTGACCATCTCCAACCATCCCAAACTTTCCCTAACTATCTCCAACCATTCCCTAACCATCGCTGACCATCTCCGACCATCCCTATAAGCATTCTGACTCCCAAAGATCCAGCCAGCACGTAATGAGTAGGTATATCATACCTAGATTTGGAAGAGGAACAATAATCAGATAGACATTCTTTATAAGGCCACAAGCATTTTAATGTGATTTTTATCTTGGAGTGATTTGGATGTAAACATCGGAATTCGGTTGTCACTAAGACATGAATTGAAGGATGATTCATTAACATAATATTAGTTCAGTAAATAGTTAATACGTTTTATGACAAAATATAAATATCACAACACCAAAGGATGAATTATAATTTAGAATTATAACGAAGATTTAAAAGTTGAAACAAAATTGTAGAAATAAACAATATGAACTGACTAGCGTTGCATTCGTGTTGTTCCCCTTTTTCTGTCACGAAGCTCAAATTCTGTTTGATACATTTTTTGTGCGTCTCGAAGTTTGGCTACTTCCTATAATTCGTAAGATAATTATTAAAGATGAATGTCAAAACATTGGCATCCTAGAAATAAAATTTCAAAGTTTATTAAAATTCATTGTAATGACATTTTTGCACGCTACGGCATAGTTTTCAGGCAGTTCAATCGAGCAGCTGTCCCGACGGCTGCTTCAAGGGAATCTCCCGGACATTTCACGGGGAATCCGAGACAAGTAGAAAACGTTCGGCCGAAACTGAACACCTTTCGGTAAGAACCTACAGTCATTTCAGCAGGCATCTAAAGAACATGCTGGGATTCTTTTGTAGTTCGAAAATTGACCATAGTTTGGTTGATATCATGAATGTGATTTAAGATATTCCCTCTTCAGTTCAAGAGGTGTAGCAGTAAGGGAAGCATTATCGGCCTGAGGAACATGCTCAACTCTATCTGCCTCTAAATAGTGGGGGAGCAGCTCACGTGTTTGAAAACCATTGATAGTTAACCCTTAGTCCGATATCACTCGGATTCATTCAGCACAGCTTGGATTCGATTCGGTTTCAGTCAAACACAAACCTCGCAGACGTTTCCATGTGTTTCATGTTTCAATTAGGCCTTCAATAGGCCATCCAAACCTCACCAGTTCGCCAATGAAACCTTCATAATCATAAGAAAATCATAAGATCGGAGGGGCGGCAAATCTCCCAATGCTGTCCCAACGACCTATTCTGGTATACAGATGGATCCAAAATGGGGAATGGTACAGGGATTGGAATTTACGGGACTAATCCCAGATGGAGCCACTCAGCTCCTCTGGGAGAGTATGCCTCAGTATTTCAGGCTGAAGTACTTGCAATAGGGTCTGCGCTGGGGAAAGTCTACAGAGAAGACACTGTGGTGTACACATCCGCATTCTCTCGGACAGCCAGGCTGTGATCAAGGCTTTAGCCGCTTCCTCCATTAACTCAAAGTTAGTGTGGGACTGCTTCCAGACTCTGCTTCCTATCGCAACACAACAGGGTTTCTCTGGAGTGGGTGGCAAGACATAGCGGAGTGATGGGAAATGAGAAAGCAGATGCGTTGGCATTGGCGTCTACCGCATTGGGGTAAATCAGAATACAACCCTCTGCAGGCTGTGTGGAGAGGCCAAAGAAAAAGCCTCCCACATAATATTTGATTGCTAAATGCTATCAAACCGCAGGTTTCACCTCCTTGGGTCACCTACACCCATGGAGGCTTTTCCCAGCACAAATCTAGCCAAACTGCTACTGGCCCTTACCAAAGGGCTAGGACTCTTTGACTAGGAACAGAATCCGCGGATTAGCACAATAAGCCACTAGGCTTCAGCGCTTTGGACTTCCATCACCCTGATCCGCGGATTCATCTACAATCTACAATCTTCGCCTTGGGAACAAATCAAATAATTCCTATGATTGCGCTCCACAGGCGGATCAAGTACACGGAGGAAAAGAATTGGAATCACTGGGCCTGAATTCAGAGCAATTGAAGGGGTTTTCCGAGAGTTGAAAACTAAGAGAAGTTTTTCTTTTATTTCCATATAACAACCACCTCTTTCGAGGAGATCCACTGGGAGCTGGAAGATTCTCTCCAATGCCAAGATACATGTCTCAGGAAATGTATCCAGCCAATGCTGAGTGCGAAACCGAACTGAAACTGAACAGTACGAGAGTGGAGGCTCTATTTCCTTTGTGAATTCTGGACCCGAGTTGCTGCCATTTTGAAACAGAAAGAGAATGATTCGTGGAGGGCTTCAGTGCTACACCATTTTCGTGGCGTTCACTATACCGAATGGGGAATTTGCCTCAATTTTAGATCCTGGATTTTCAAGTCAAATCATATGATAGGGCCCTAGCCCTAACACCAGGAATGATAAGGAAATTATAACATTTGACACCAGGAATACCCAAGGGAAAAAATTACCATAGGAGAAAATACCTGACCAAGAGAAGCGTCTGTCAAAAAACACCCCAAAAATCGAGGGAGGCTGAGCGCCGGCTGTTACGTCACGTCAATCTTTTATCAAGTTTGCCGCAGCGAAAACTCAGTTCGGGTCCTCGCGAGAACGACTTGAAAACTGATCGACTTCACCTTTTCCTCGCGTCAACTGAAAGTCTTGGCTGATACATACTTAATTCCAAGAATGTAAGCAACAAGAAATAAAACAGTAAGTCGAAAACTTACGTTGAAATAGTCTTCACAACAAGAAAACTGGATTGTTACCTTCTCTCTCACTGGTATACGTTCGATAAACTGACAAATACTTTCTCTGTAGAGCCGTAATTCGCGCACCCCTTCATGAAACACTGTTTTTTCTTCCTCCCCATAATGAGTTTTCACTTGAGCTTTACTTGAATCACGAATGAATACACATCTGTCTTCTCTCGTTAGATGACAGTGGTCATGCCGCGTAATTACTACTGAAGTTTTCCTGGTCTTATTTTTTATCCCTTACACTTCGCCACTTCATTGTCTGTCTGATATTTTTGTACTTGTTGCGCTTCTGTTCGTCTTTATCCTTCACCGTCTCAGGTTTATTCTTTGTTTACATAACCTTCCTGCGGATAACCACATAGAAGCTGCTGACCATCCCAAACTTACCCTAACTATCCCTGACCAGACCATCCCAAACTTTCTCTAACCATCGCTGACCAGACCATCCCTAATCATCTGCAACATATGGGCTGCCCCCATACAGATAGCTACTACATTTAAAATGCCCATTTTCCTTAAATTCTCTAAATTTTTTGGATGCTTTTTCGAGCAGCACACTACAGGTTTCTTCCTTATCAGTGAACCTTCCACGAAAAAAAAATAAACAAAATGTGAGGCAAATTCCCCATTGAATCCAATCTGTACCGAATGAAAACAGCCTTACTTCGAATATGAAATACCTGAGGCGACGTTTTCAGGCATGTAGACCATTAGAGCCCACCAATGGGGCACGTATGGCAGAGTGGGGATCCCAAAAAAAGTTGAGCTTGTTCACCCAGATGGACAGTAGGTGACCATAACCCAGCAGATATTCACAAAACACCAATAAGTAAGCTCATGCCAGTACACTTTCTTCATGTCCTAATTCATTCAACCTTGTTCTTGAGTTGATTTCAGGACATGCATGTTTGAAGAATCTAATCAGAGTAACATGATTAATTCACACCTACCTTGGCAGTTGAGTTCAAAGATTGTTCTGTTCCATGTAATTTGCTTTGAGCATCAACTTTCCTTCTTTCAAGTTGCTTCACTATCCGTATTAGTTCAGCCTGGAAAAAACGAACATCCGTTACACAACATCAACTTCTTTCACATTTTATTTTTGCTTATTTTGTTCCTACCCTCAGCGAAGACCAGTCTTTCAACTTGGAGACTTTGAAGGATTGCTAAGATCTTTCCATCAGCCACCCGCTAGAAACTCGGGATTGGTAGCAAGTACCAGCTCACCATTCACACTTTCATCTAGTATTGGAACTATAGGCTTTTGGCTTATAGGGAAGATAATCTACAAGGGGTATCCACTAAATAAGTTCCTTCAGACACCCCGATGCACTTCAAATGCCTTAGAATGAGCTTCGAAATGCCCTCTGAATAGAAATCTGCTGCCACCTCGTTGGTCTATTAGAAGGACAAGTACACACCAGAAAACAAAAGGCAGTCAATGCAGCGGAGACAACCCTCCTCTCCTGCTGCAAAGGAATTCAAAACTGTTTGGCAACAAGAAGAGAAAACGCAGCCAGATATTGAGAAACCCAGAAAAAGACTGCAAAGCGCTTTAAAAACTAAAGACGAGGAAAACTGACATCCGGTATCCACCTTCTTCATCACAATCCTCGCCCTCATGTCTCTCAGTAACAGCACTTCTGAACCAGCGTGGTCGGGATCTTCAGAATCACCCACCTTGAATACCCGACTTGGCACCTTCCGACTACCACCTTCCTATCCACCACTGGGCTGAAAGCTGAAGCTGGGAGTCCTAGAAGCGTTCTGATTGGTGGAGCTCCAGGACGTAGATCTAGAAGAGTGCAACAGATTGCGTTTATGATCGCTTGTTCCCAACCTCATCGCAACAAGTCACCTTGTTTAACACATATTTTTCTCCTTGGGGCGTTACCGCATCTAAGTAATTAATTTGATAACAATTAGTTATATTCTCGATAATATCGAGATATAATACATATTATGTATGAAAAAATCGAGTGATTTTCAATAATACACTGGGTTTCAAACGTTTCTATGGGTTGCAGTTGTCGATTGAACATTTGAACTACTGCCGATAGGGACAACAACAATTGTAAGGGCAACTTGGAAAATACCTTTCGCCTCGATTGGCTTTTCTTAGTAATTCTTGCAAATGTAAATGACGATGAAATGAAAAGTTATGAATTTCTGGTCATACGTAAGGATTTGAAAAGAAGCGGCATGAAGAGAGTGTGGCCTCCTCCCACCACTTCAGTTTCTATTAGAGGTGTGTAAGACAAGGTCATTTGGCGGATTCAAATCCCAAATGGTCACTCATTACAGCGACCAGGTCTTTTGAATCCGTTCATCACGTTTACACACAAGACAAACAACCAACAGGTCAGAAGTCACAAAAAAGAGCGAGTCGGTAACCGAATGAGTCAGAATAGGTTACAATGAGTAGGCGAGGAGGTGATTTGAATGAATGAATCGAATGAGCGAAAAGACAAAAATTAATGAAAGATTGATTCGAATCGTATGAATCAGTCTTCGAGGGTTTTTGGTCTTTCAGTTTTGTCTTTCTAGTCCACAGTTCATTCGAACGTAATTCTTCACTGGGATGATGAAAGGTTTTGCTTAGAAACCCACTTCCATCTACTTTTTTCTGTTGATACTTCCATGTCATTTTTACACATTCATGATCCATGTACAATTGATGTGCATTTAATTTGTTTTGTTGGCCTTCTGCCGTTGTTCTCTGATTTTTTTTTCCGGAAAACTAGATTGGTGGGTTGATGAACGAATGACCATGTTCATTTTGACAACCCGTTCAGTTTAGACAAGGTCGTTTTGAAGATAAGGTCATTTCAATACGTTCACTCCTGACCACTGGGCTGAAAGCTGAATGTGGGAGCCCGAGAAGCGTTCTGATTGGTGGAGCTCCAGGATGTAGTTATAGCGGAAAGGAACAGATCGCGTTCACGACCGGTTCACGATCGTTTGTTCCCAACCTCATCACAACAAGTCACCTTGTTTATCACATATTTTTCTCCTTGGTGCGTAACCGGCCGCATCCAAGTAATTAATTTGATAACATTTAGTTATATTCGCGATATGTACGAAAAAATCGAGCGATTTTCAATAATACACTGCGTTTCAAACGTTTTTAGGGGTGGCAGTTGTCGATTCAACATTTGCACAACTGGCGATAGGGACAACAACAGTTGTATGGGCAACTTGGGAAATACCTATCGCCTCGATTGGAATTTCCAAGTAATTTTTGCAAATATAAATAGTGATGAAACGAAAAGTTATCAATTTCTGGTCATTCGAAAGGATTTGAAAAGAAGCGGTATGAAGAGTGTGTCCTCTCCCCCCGCCACTTCCGTAGTAGTTCCTCAATCTTAGCTGAAAGTAGATGGCGCAACTGAGGCAGCCTCAAAAATGCTTGCACACCATTTTAACGTTGGCTTTCTTCTCTGTTAACTTGTCTCCGTTACTCTGTGCTCCTGACCAACACACCTCTACTTTCCATAGTAGTTCTTTAGCTGAAAGATGGCGCAACTGAGGCAGGCAATTAGCGTAGGTAAGTACCTCTTTTTAGGCTAAAGATGCCCCATAAAACATTCCTATAGCCTTCGAGAAACAACTGGGTGCTCATCAGCCTTTTTTCAACAAATGTGAGTTCAAAGTAAGACAACTTTGAAGCAGATAGACTTTGGTAGGCGTTGAATAGAAAGCAATTCACAAACATGTTCTCAACACTCGCCAGGATTTGATTAGAAACACGTTAGTGAATCTCTTTTTTTCTATCAATTTTAGTTATTTTCCCAAAATTTGGGAAAATAACTGAAATTGATAGAAAAAAAGAGATTCACTAACGTGTTTCTAATCAATTCCTGGCGAGTGTTTAATACAGTCAACAAAGGTTTATTACTTTTCTGTAGTATTTAATACAGTCAACAAAGGTTTATTACTTTTCTGTACAGATCACTCATCTGCAAAGAACACAGCTTAGCTATTGTCACTACCCACCACCTATACTCAACTACTACTCATACCTACTTCACAATCAAGTTTATTTAGAAGAAATAAACGCTTCACACTCGCCTCGAAGAAACAGGG
>CM019181.2:8118707-8173662 GCA_009739505.2 Apolygus lucorum | reverse complement strand
TTAGTTACCAAGGACCGATTTTGATTAAATTTGGTATAGGGGCTCCATTTGGGGTCTAGTTGTGCTCCGAAGCGTTTGATTGATGTCAGTCAGTTCTAAGGGGTGACAAATAAGGACCGAAATTTTCAAAACACCCTTGCACACAAAATTGTGATAATCAAGGTATCGGTTTTTCATCAATTTAAAATAGTATTGAATTTTTAGAATCGAATGAGACCACCCAGAGCTCTGTAGGACCAACCGTTTTCTCCCCATGGACATATGATAAATCAGAAGCTCGAGTGTGAATCGCGAAAGAGGCCTAATCTCCGTTCAAATTTTAGCTGACCAAAATGTGATCGTCGTTCGTTTCTTTGAGTTGGACTCAGTTTTGCGTCCTCAGCAACCAGTATTCAAATTTCCGAGTGAAGGCAACTACAACTCTTTGTTTTTTCTAGTTAGTAATAATAGTAAATTAATAAATGTGGCAAATCATGATTTAAAAATGTAATTAATAAGTGTACCTAAGTAAATGAATGATAAATTTAAAGTAATTTATATAATGTTAATAAAAGCTAGTATATAAGAAAAGGAAATTATATGCAGAACTCTGACAGACGGGCATAGCCCATAGTCATATCATGAATTTTGTTCATAATTTTGTATGTATGTTCAATATGTTAAATACATGCATTTTCTTCTTCTTCTTCTTCTCTTTGTTTTTTTCGAATTGAGTGTTTGTTTATTCAAAATAACTGAAATTGTGAAGCAAAAATATGGTTGGTAGGTAGTTGTATTTGCAAAGCTGTGTTCTTCTCAGGCGAGTGATCTATACAGAAAAATAATAAACCTCTGTGTAATAATTTGCAGTGTTTTTCAACTCAGTCTGATGTACATCAAGTGCCCTTGATTTTCTGAGTTTTTCCTTAATACCTGCTCGATTTTTAAGTTGTTCATCTTTATTCCTCCTTCATCTTGTAGAGGACTGAAAATTGAAATTTGAAATTGGGCGTCGATATTTTGTCATGATTACAGTGGTTTTCTTCTGCCCATGAGTCTTCTTGCGGGAATGTACCACAAGGCACTCTCTATTTCCTATATACCTAAGAGTTTTTCTCCATCTATTTCAGTCCTGATACTCGATATTGAATATCATCAATGTAGTGAATTGATCAATTCAACCGTCTCATATTTTTTGTTCCACCCTCGCCAAGAAAGGTTGACACCAATTAAAGGCGGGTGTTCTTGAAATGTTCAGATAAAACTAGTACTTGTTGTGAGCGAAGGGATCCCGGGAACCTCGTACTTACTCGTCTCCCAAATTAATTTATCGAGAAACTGTCCACTATAAAAGTGAACGGAATGGAACACGCTATCAGTTAATGAGCTTCCTTCTCCAGAGCTGCAGGATAACGACGGTAAATTAATGATACGCGAGGGAGCGGCGCATCGCGGGGTTGTCAGCATGCAGAAGGTATACGGTGGCGATCCTCACAAGAACCCCATGGATGCTATAGAGCGTGCTCGAGTATCCACGTAGAACCGGTCATCGCTTCATCTTCTAACGAGACAATTATCCGGACGATTATAGTCTCGCTGAAGGGTCAGACACGCTGGTAACACTTGTTGCTCCCCGGATGGTCGCTACCGATCGACGTTGCTCAACTTCCTTCTATGGGACTGCCTTTCATCAGACCTACAATATCCATAATAAAATTTATTTCGTACTATTCAACTCGATAAATCACTCAGGATCTACTTCATTCTCCTCTTAGAGCCTTCTTCCTTCATCCCTTTTACTTGCCTTATTGAAACTTTTGAAACTATTTTATTCTTATTGGAAAGCTTTGTTATTTCCAAACATGTCCCCACATCCCCTCAGACCACCATCTATGATTTGGCAGTTTCACGATTGCTCCCGTCGAGCTATCCAAAATATAGCGATTTTCGAAGTTTGTGAAACTATTTGCAATTGAAATACTTCACTGAAGTCTGAGTTGAAACATTCTGAACATAAATATCCATGTAAGTATGTAAGTGTGTCACTCCGAAGCAATTATGTAGCAAAATTCCATGAAAAAAAGTTTGAGTCATAATGAAAAACGAAAAGAAGATTTTGGACAATTCTAAGAGAAAAAGTTCTGAAAAATAGGGCCAAACCAATTTTTTCCCATTTTTAGTGGAAATAACCCTCTCAATCATAGTAATATAATAGTATATTCCGAAATAATTATGATATCGTACCAAAAATTCAAAATTGATCAAAAATGCTTTTGATTTTTAGGTGTCAGCCATGCGTTGTGATTAAAAACTTGATGACTCAATTATTTCCGAGTGGGTGCTCATGAGGTCGTAGAGATGTGCGGAACATGAATATGGACTTTCAACATTTTCAAAATATACAATACACCCCCCCCCCCCCCCTCAATTGCCCACTATATGGTGGCAAGTAAGGTATTTTGAAAATCGATAAAATCAAACATTTACGAGGGGGTACGTAACGAGAGCTTTTTTTTTTTGATGATTTTGAGGTTCAAAAAATGGAAACTTAAATCGGAGTTTTGTCCTCCAGGTTGTTGAGACGAGGTTTCGAACTACCGAGAGATTTTCCTTTGTTGGTAGGCATTAGTTTGCATATACTTTACTAAACAGTAAAACCCATAACAGTAGTTTGGACTGTGGTTCCACCGAACAGATGGGAAATCATTGCATTACGACTTTTCCTTGCCAAACTCTCCTAATTTACTTACCGGCACCTTTACAGCCACCATGACCACCATCGTGGGGTAAGAAAAGCATTTTCACCCTTCCATAAAGAACGAATTTTACGACAGAGACAGTACAAAACAAGACCATGCCATTTTTCTATGATACATTTTTTTGAATGTTGTTCACTTTAGGAGATTCAGCCACTAACTTCCCTGTTAACCGATCTCCTTGACCTCGAGGCACTTTCCTCTCGAGTAACATCATCTACAGCCAAGTGGAGGGACTGGAGGGGTAGCCTGGAGGGGTAACCTACCTACAGTCATCATGATGAGTCCCTAGTTGGAGAGTATGCACATACAGTAATCTGAATACCAAGAATCTCTGCAAGTTATACAAAATTGACCATTGGTACTAACACAGGAAATTTCAAATGGTTTTTTTTAAAGATTCTTTGATGCTGATCACTCTTCTCGAATAGGTATCAAAACTGAAGGGAGATCCACATTTTTTTTTGATTCGTGATTCTGGCTACCATTGGCCTTCGTGTTTCGGATTGAGTTTTGCCAAATTATCATACTGTAATTATGAATAATTTCAAAATTTTCAAGTTTCTAAAAGGTATTTGGCAACATACTCGTTTTTTGTTTCAGATTTTCGATTTAAAAAAAAATTTATCTCCTATATGATTTGTACTCCCAATAGAATATACTTCAAATTTGCAAAAACGATTCATAAATACTCATAAAAATGTTCTTCGCTCAGTGGCTCTTTAATGACTATCTGTTGGCTACTACAATTTCGATAGCGGACACCGCTCCCATGTTAATTAATTGCTGTACCGCGAGTGTCCGCTGTAGAAGGAGTTCGTTATAGTACCAGAAAACTAACCTAGTAACCACAAATAATACCAATTTTCTATAAGTTTTTTTATTAGGTATTTATTAGCTATTTATCTTTAACAGACTTGTTAAAAGTGAAAATAAGTCTATCAACAAGTAGTTACTTAGTCGGTAGCAACCTCGCAATAA
The DNA here is from genome assembly GCA_009739505.2 of Apolygus lucorum. Taxonomy (NCBI): domain Eukaryota; kingdom Metazoa; phylum Arthropoda; class Insecta; order Hemiptera; family Miridae; genus Apolygus; species Apolygus lucorum. Next base: position 8,169,946 of record CM019181.2, on the reverse strand, counting down.
TTGCCAACTGGATATGCATGGCAGGAAATAATTGGGCTCTACGAGTTACCATTAAATTAAATGCGATCGATGGCCAGTAAAAATGTCAGCACTATTTCGCCATATCTACTCCTAATATTATTCCATACTTGTGTGCTCGATTATAGCCTGTCTTATGCATCAACATTCTTTGGAATGGGGTGTGCGCATGGGTCGGATAAACTGTTTATTGTTATTTTTAATCTAAACTAGACCTCATTCTGAGAATTTTGACACCAACCGCGACCTTTTAGCGTGAGAGGACGATTTTTCAAAGTTTCGAATGTTTATGACGTCACAGTGGGCTGGGGAGTCCCGCCCAGGCGGGAGGGGCGCGTGACGTCATAAACATCGAAACTTTGAAAAATCATAGAAAAAGATCTACTCAACCAAAAAGAGGTTAGCCTGGTGTCAAAATTCTCAGAATAAGGTGTACTTTCGATTAAAAATTTTTAAAAAATCAGGCGCACCCCCCATTCCCACGTTTTTAGTCTCTGAATACTTTGTGATCAGGCGGTAATTGGAAAGGAAACTATGAAGGAAGATCCACCTCAATCCATTACTGAATGCCCTAGGTTAGCTAGATCACAAAATCAAAACAGCACGTGAAAGACGAATTTTTACGGTCTCCGAGAATCGAAATCCGAACTCTGGAGTTGATAAATCGTCGATACAATAGAAGGTTAGAGATGCCGCCATAACTGGTGGGAAATTAAATTCGGAACTATTGCAGGTAACGTGTAAACAAAGGGGGAAATTAAAACATAATTTCAGCTAAAAATATTGAGTAAAAATATCAGGAAGCACAGCCTTGGGAAAACAGTCTGTACGTATTATATTTTCTGATTGTTTTTGGGTATCTCATAGTTAAGTAAATAGTAATGTAACCGATTGAAGAATTTCAAGAAGAAATATTCATTGTGTGTTTTGCAGTCATTTGTAACCTTAATTGGACCATGGTGTCGCCAATGTCATCGAAAACATCCCAAAAACTCCACAGCTGCCCCAAAGTGTCACTGGAGAAACCAAAATTAAATTTAATGGGTAGCGGAATTTTTCGTGGGCTATTGGAAGTCTCAAAACATTGTTAATATAAAAAATTAAGCTTTGTCCATTAATTTTTAAATTTCAATTTAAATCTAGTTAATCTGGAGAACACCTTGGGACAGCTCTGGAATTCCTAAAAAGTTTTTGGTGACACTAGTGACACTATGGTCCAATTAGGACTAATTAACGTTTTGGCCTTGAGGGTGAGGAAAAGATGTGCCAATCCTCATGTTCTTCAAATCTGAGCGTTTTCGTTTTTATTCAAAAATATCTTCTAAAAAAATTGGCTATATAGTATGCAAGTACATATAGTTTCATTACAAGGTTCCTCTGCATTTTTGGTGGTATAAGTTATAGACCTCATGTAGCTTTATATGGCATTTAGGTACCCAATTCTTCTTATTTATAAGGTTCATTGGTTTATTTGCACATTCAATAGGACCTTCACTAATTACAATAGTTTTATTAATTCAGTTCTTTATTGAATAACTGTAAATGAACAAGTGATTTGTGTTGAAAAACATATTTTCCTGTACCTGCATATTATTTAAAAGTTGAAGGAGATACACTACCCTCTAAAAATGAAGAAGAAATATACAATGCAAATAAAACCCTGATGTTTTTGAATAAAAACGTAAGCGCTCGGATTTGAAGAAGAAGGTTATTGGTACATCTGTTCCTCACCATCAACCCAATATAAGAAGAAACATATCAGATGGATTACGCACCCGGAAAAACCATGGCTCGATGAAGAACCACGGAAAGCCGATAGGAGGAACCATGGTGAAGTAACTAGTAGTCCTGAAGCTCATGTTGAACTGACATGTTTCAGATCAGCCGTACCAGTAGTCAACGGGTTTTTCTAGAGAACCCTCACGAACTCCCAAAGATAATGTGAACAGGCGACTGATAGAAACAAGGCTGTATTGATACTCAATAGGTACACGCAATGTTCAACATGCAAAACACCGGTACCTATTTCTATCACTAACGACGCAAGCGGTTTTAATAACACGTGTCCTCAGAGGACGATAATTACTGTTTTCCAAAGTTCAGCTGAATCGCAGTTCCTGTGCAACAACTTTCTTAGCTCTTGGTAGTAGAGTTACATACTGTTACGACTTTCTGTTCATAAACTAACTAAATTATAATTTAACTTTCACTAGCTACCTTTGACTCAGCAACTTTACTGACTACGTTATGACTATTTTTCAATGCTACTATTTACAAATTTATGTACAAATCTCAAATAGACCACCTGATATTTCCTGAAGGGGAATTCCCTAAGTGACCACAGCTACACAGCATGGGAGCGCCTACTCTGAAGGGGAGAACAGATCTTCCAAGTACAGGAGCGCTGAATTTTCGCAAGCAAGAACCCAACTATGTTTAGCAAGATGGGAGACAAGTACTTCCAGGTTATGGGAAGACAGCTGCACACAAGTCTGTTCCTTGAAGGGGAACAACAGCTCAAATGGTCCTGGTGAGACAAGAACATTAAGGGAAAACAGCTACACACTGAGTCTTTGGAGATAGAGATAGAGAGAGAAGAATGGATGAAAATCGCTTTATTCATACATCAGGCAAGATTTGGTCTCACAGAACTACTATTACATCTAACCAGAATCTAGAATTAAAATATAACATTAAAGATACGTCTACGTAAGATGAAAATAGCCATTAAACTGAAATCAACATGTTTTAGAAGGTAAATGAATGAAGACAGGATAAATAATCTTGGGGATCGGGGTGTCCGAGCGGTTAAACGCGCGGTCACTTCGGGCAGAGAGAATGACGGGCCGTTCACTCGGTTCGCTACGAGTTCTCAGGTTCGAATCTCTCTGCCGGCCCCTCGTCCTAACCCAGGGCGGTGAGGCAATGGGTACCGACGATATCGGGAAACTCCGGGGTATCGTGGATCGCCTATGAGGTGCCCCACTTGAAAAGGTCCACAGTTTCGCCCCTTAGTTGTTGTGGCAAAAAGGAGATTATCCTACAAAAAGCCCGGGCATTGGAGTTTTTTTTTTTTTAGGATAAATAATGTGACAGGAATTCATTTTTCAAATTATTTTTAAAAGTGTAAAAGGTTTAAAAATTTTCGTTTCTTTCAGTGCTGAAGGTAAATCGTTAAACAATAGAATGATTTTGCATAAATAGGAGTCACGAAAAACACATAACGGTCATGTAGTCACGGTTCCACATAAAGTCTGTTTCTCGTGTTAAGTATGTATGTTAGAGAAATTGTGATATTTATCAGCAAGATACGCTGGCTTAGACACATAGATGATACGATGCATAGTTGGTAATATATTGTACTTTATTAATTCTTCTATTTCAACCTTTTTAGCTTCTTGAATTTATCGTATATACGATCATCGAATTTCAAGTTCAATATGAATCTAATAGCTGGGCACAATACTTTTTGCAGTTTCTGCCTGCACTCATAGGTCATTTCACACATAACTGAAAGACAGTATGCTAGGTGTGGCAAGACCATAGCATAAAACAAGCTTTTCTTTAAATTAAGTGATCTATAAATTAACAGTTTATTGCACACATATACTTTGGGACAGATTTCATTGATATGGCGATTCCACGAAAGATTTCGCTGCAGTATTATGCCAAGCCATTTTATTTCATTTTTATACTCGAGCAGCTCATCACTTATTTAAAGCTTGGGCACTTCCGGTTGTGTCAAATTTGCCAACAGACAAGAGTGCTCAAGTATTATACTTGAACTCGTCCGTGGATTAGCCACCAGACCATGTCTCTCAAACCAATTGGTCAAATTTGCAAGATCTCGATTGAAAAGGTTGATATTTGGGAATGATATTGGCAATTTCCGTCGACGGGTTTAGATCATCTGCATACAAACTTCTTTTCCACGTCAAGATTGCGTTGGAGATTCGATTCAAATACAAGGCGAAAATTAAACTAGACAATGTGGTACCTTGAGGTGTCCTCCTCGAGAGAGAGAGAGAGAATAGTCAAGACAGGAGGTCAGGATGGAATGGGAAAAGGATAGCCTGGGCCCTGAGCTTATTAAGAGCCTGTAGCCCCCTGTATTCCCAGGCCTTTCAAATTTCATGACAGTTACGTACTGAAGTTTGGAGGTCCCACAAAATTATGGGTTATTAATGATTAGGGGTCCATACTTGAAACAAATATAATAAAGTGACAACATGAAACAAAAAATTGACAAGAGTTATCATGTTGATGATTGTCAGTAAGGAAAACCAAGTAACACGACAGTGAAGATCAACATAAATAATTTTCAATTTGCTTGGGTAGTTTTCCTGAGCATAGTCAAAACAGCCTACATATTTATGTTGGAAAACATGTCATCCATCAGAAAAATCGACACATTCAAAAACGATTCTGGGCAGCGCGTTCCGTTAGGGTTCATCATTTCCAATAAGACCGATATGCATAAACAAATTGAATGGTTTTCTAGTCAGGAATATAAGGTTTTCTAGAGTAGGAAGGAGGCGATCTTGGGTTGATGAACCATATTTTTCCATAATTCTTATTAGTACGAGTACTTGGACAGTATAAAACAGCAATAGGTAAATAGTTACTGACAAGAAAGCAAAACATCGGGTTGGTGAACCCCTCTCCACCCAAGGGGCGAGGCATTAAGTAGTCATGAGCGAAATCGCGCGAAATCACTATTCTGGATCTTCCCTTTAGAAGACAGCTGATGACGTTCGCGACCCCAGGAAATGGCAGCCGACGAAAATTCCACTTTTACTTTTCACTTCAGAGGCATCAAGTGGGGCACAGTATGGTCAAAATTTCCATCTACTAGTGACATGGGATAATAGCAGACGCAGAACCTCAGTAAGTTGTGTAGGGAAATTCTATTTTATCTTACAAATTAGGTAGATTGGAAATAGGTACGAGTAACACGGGCAGTCTAGAAGTTGTACAAACAGTTCCTAATTGTGAAAAAACATAATTATGTGGTTCCATAAGTGAAGTTTTCTAACTACCTCAAGTTCTATCGTCAGTATTCCTTCAACAAATGAAGTGGACTCAGGAGTCGTGACTGAACAGAAAAGTTTTCCTAATGGCCTTAATGCCCAATGTTTCATCCTGTCGAGGACCCAGCCATTAGCAGATCGCCCTCCCCGAGATGACCATTAGAAGGTGTGAGTTGCCGAGACCCACACAGCTGTCATTACAGAGTCGAGGCGGAGTATTAAATTATCACTCGCGGAGTATTCCGTGAAAGTGAATGACCACAAACTGTTGGAAAGCCTCATCGTGATGTTTGTTCACGCCTGGAAATAGTAATTCACGGTTATCAACGCCAGTTAAGGACTAGTCCCAAATACACAACAGGTGATTTTATCCTGTGCTGTTGCATGAACCAATTACTCGAAGGGGGGTGGAGCAAGTTTCTTTAGATGCACTCCTCTTAAAGAATTGACTACCACGACAGTTCGACGTAGTACGTTCCCAAACACGAACAGTTGGTGTGAACTAAAAGAGAACTAAAATATGTGGATTCCGTAATTTATGATGGAAAGGCTCTCCAGGACGGTACCTGCTATCCTATGGACAGGAGGAAGATGAACATTAATCGTTAGTCCCAAACAAAGTACTGCGCTTCTAGTTGCCAGTATATGCGGATTAAATTTTTTTTGACTTGTTTTATTGCACCAAGTTACAACTTATAAGCAACATTTTTCTGATACATAGTTGGTATAAGTTAAGAAAACTAAGATATTTCACTTGGTTCTTATTGCCCTGAAATTTGCACTTCATGATGGTCACACTAAGTGAATTTGATCGTGTGGCTTGGTTCTCTTAAGTTTTCTAAGCAGATCATCTGTGTTGAGAAGCTGGATTACATCCTCAATTACATGATCTTGGAGCCTCAAAAGATGATTCATGGCTTGGATGACCTTATAGACAGATACCATCTTCCTTGATGTGACTCAGGCATTTGATAAAGTTCGGCATGAAGGAATGATTCGCAAGCTTCGTCAAATGCTGCCAGAATCCTATACTACACTCTTGCAGTCCTACATATTCAGCAGATATTTTTGTATAAGACAGGATGGTGCTATTTCAGAGTCAAAAATAATACAAGCGTACTGGGCCCACTACTGCACCGGCTTTATATTTCTGACTTACCAGAAACTGAAGGTAATACCCTTGCTATGTTTACGAATGATACTGCAACTATAGCGACTGGGGAAACAAACATTGAATCAGTTACCAAGATAAATTTCTGTATCTCCCGCATTCATGATTGGACAGTGAGATGGAGAGTTAGAATGATTGAGACTTAGTCAGTGCATGTTGATTTTACGAGTAAAAGAATCAACTATTTGCCAACCTTTCTCGATAACAAGGTGATACCGTATGCCAATGAAGCGAAATATCTTGGAATGACTCTGGATGGAATAAATAAGCTGAACTTATAATTAAATTCAGAAAAATGTACTAGCTGATGGGCCGACGGTCAAAATTGTCTGTCCACAATAAGCTTATACTGTACAAGCAAGTCCTAAAGCCTGTCTGGACTTACGGTACACAGCCCAGAACAATCGAGACATAATGCAGCCTTTCCAGAATAATGTTCTGCGATGCTGCGTTGATGCATACAGATATTTTAGATGTGGATTAAATGAGAGTAACAATATGAAATGATAGAATACACTTTTGCCAAATCAATTTCAGTCACGTACTTCGTTGAAAGAATTTGTTCACCACTTCCTCTTCAGACATTAGAACAATCATGTCAGTCTGTCATGTAAAAAATATGGCTCAATAAACGAATCACACGTCATTTTGACGTACTAGGAATAGAAAGGAATTGTAAGACTCGCTGTTGAATGTTGTAGCGACTAGTGTTCTTCACATTTTGTGAAATATACCAAAAAGAACATACGTTGAGAAAGTACTTGAATTGGTTCACTGAGTTCTCCAAAGTCCTGTTGATTTCGGCTAGTAAGTATGCTACTGACACTTCACAGATCAGAGCCAAGTTTAATTTGTGCCGTTTGGAAAATCCAAAATATCACAATGATAACGTTCCAGCTGATAGTAGGAGCAAGAATGACGGTGATTATGAAGTACGAATAATAATATTCCCGCTTACAAGGCGCAGAAGATATGATATCATGTCACCATGGAAGAAGGATTCAGAGGACATCTCCATCAATCATGTCGTGCAGCTAAGCAGTACTTCATAGCAGCTCCCGGGCAACAATTCAAAATTTCTTTTCTCGATAATCCATTATATAAACAATCCTGAACAACAGCTTAACAATTTCAGCCTCTTATAGGTGAGCATAATTCATAAATTGGTAACCTTTTTAGCGAATTTTCAAGGAAAATGAAGCTATTGCAATGGCTTCAAAATTTTTAGAATCGACTTTTTCGAAAAATGTTTACACTGAAATCCGTTTTGGAACATTCTGAAACGATCCCTGAAGTTTTTCCAGACATCATATGTAAAAACAAAAAAAAAAAAAAAAAATAGAATTGTGTTTTAGAAAAACTTTCTAAAAGAAATTGCAACACCATTGTTCCTTTTCTTAACCGCAACTTCAACTGAATGATTTCCTTGAAAATTCGCTCATTAATTCATGCTGCATGAATGGACTTTTTTTTCTCCCAAAGTATGGCTGAGTCATTTTGGCCTCAAAACCAAAGCTATGGTTATCCCAGTTCGGAGCACTATTGAATCTAGCGTGTAACAGGTGATTTAACCAGAATCGATTACTTGTAAGGTCAATTCGATAACGCATATGTTGAAAACATTTACGAATTGGTAGGATTTGAATTGTATCCGAAATAAAAAAGCGAAGTGGGGGTGGCACATAGCTTCCTCGTATCCAAGACCCGATTGTGTAGATGATCCTATGCATTATAGCTAATCTCAAAACGCCAATCTGCAGGTAGGTACCCCGCACTGCCATCATAGGGGACTATCTACGCGGCAACCCACACAATCTTTGAAAATTTATCGAATTCGGGACGAAAATGTTGAAGTTTCTGCTCCTCAAAGAATTTCATGTTTGCACATGCGCTGATGCTAATATCACAATTTTCATAGGGACCATCAACACTCCAATCCGTACAAACCCTGAAAAGTTCATCGAACACGGATGGAAAATGTGGAAGTTATGGATGTTACCGCTGGCTGCTATCAGTCCCGCGGCAATGCTCTTCATAGAGCACTAATCCCTGGAAATTTCAACGAAATTGGACAATAACTTCCTATATTTTTGCCCTTTACTAGGATTTCCTTAGAGACACACACGAAACAAAAATCGTTTAGGAAGGCCTAAAACGTAAAACGCGAGTTGAAATTTTGATTTTTGAGAACAGTTTTTTTTCAACCTTGAAAAGTGAAAACAATACTTCCGCTATCTAGGTAGACTCGGAAGAAAAAGTCTTATTGCAATCTATCAGGAGAGTGAAGAGTCTCTAAGGCCTCTTCAGAAACCCCTTCGAATTCCATTATTCCTTGTTCATGATTTTTCATCTAAGCTTTTCAATCTTATCAAGAAGGGATTCGTTATGTGGTGCTTTGGAGGGATGAGGTGATACAGAAGTAAAAGGTTTTGAAAGATTCAAACTTGGAGTGCCTTGTTGAACTACTTTCCTGATCTTCTTGATACTTCCAGAGCGGGGGCTCAAGTGTAAATGAAACGATTTTACATTCCCGTATTTCCAAAAAAGGACGCGTGGGGCGTGAAAGAGGTGAATTTGAAAAGCAAAACCTTGGAGGGACCTTTACGCCGATGTGACTCCGAATCCTTCGTCTGGGGATAATACAGAACGGCATCCCATATAACAAGGTAGCGGGACGAGGAGGCCCCTACAGCATGCTCCACTTAGCTCACGATTCTTCAGGCAGTAAACCAGTTTTGGATGGGGTCGGCTAAATTTACCTGGGGCCCACAGTGGCCCGCAGGCGGGGGACCTCTGGCCAGAGATCTCGAGGTCTCTTTGGGCGGTGGGCGTCGGGATATCCTGGGGAGAGTCGTTCATCACCCAGCGGCCACACATCAGGTGCTGTTTTCAACTAACTGATACACGCGTTGATGATCCGTATTTATCTTATTAGCTTCAACACCTAGCCGATGCCTATGAAATATTTTCAACAAAAATGTGGTGGCATTGGGATGAAATACACATTTGGGCAACCGAGGGAGAAGTGGGTACCAAAACGCACAGGTTTTGGACACACCAATTTCAATGATATCGAGCACAAGCAGAAATTGAGTTAACACTTCGGCAGAGACATTAAATTCTCTAACAGGGTACCTGCCTATTATGCATAAACACTGCCTTTTAGATATCCCAGATTTTTATTAAATCATTATTTATTATTATTTTTTATAGCATAATATAAATAAATAAAAATGTTTGAAATAAGTAAGTAACTCAGAGTAGTATATTATGAAAAACGCTGCAAATTATTACACAAAGGTTTATTATTTTCCTTTATAAATCAATCGTCTATATAATATAGATACTATTTACCTACTTAACAAACAAGTTAGTAAACGCTTCACACTCAGTTCGAAGAAAGAAGGAGTTGTGGGAAATTTGATAACTGGCTGCTAAAGGCGCAAAACTGAGTTCAATTCAAAGAAACAAACAAGGATCGCATTTGCAAAATGTGAACGGAGATTATGCCTCTTTTTAGAGGCACTTTTTATTCACACTAGTGTTTCTGACTTGTTGTTCAAACCTTAAGTTCTCATAGAGAGACCTACAGAGCTTTGGGTGGTCTCATTGATTCTGAAAATTCAATACTATTTTAAATTCAACAGCTTTATACCGAATTTTTTTGAGCTAGGGCGTTTTCAAAATTCGAACCTTTTTTGTAGGGAGTTGGGAAACTTTTCAAGGACGAAGGGGAGGTTTCACCCAAACAGTGTAGGACTCACCAGCCTGGGCATACCAACTAAAACCCCACTCCCTCTGCTTGGGACTCACCCCGGAACCACTTGTGCAGTATTACCTCAGGGCGAGCCTTTTTTTTTAGCCTAAAGGCTGCTTTTACTTCTGCTCTTTAGTCAGATGTCCGATCTCTCCATCAATCCTATTCCTCATATCCTCTCATTGTGGGCATGTGAGGAAAGTAGAGAAGAAAAAGGATTTTTCAACCCAAGTGACTGTAATCAACCAAAAGCTTCGGGGCACAACTAGACCCTAAATGGAGCCCGTACACCAAATTTAATCAAAATCGAATCTGAATATTTATTCGATTTTTGGATTCTACGTAACTTGAAACAAAAAAAACCAACTTTTGCGGGGGGTTAAAAATAAATTTTAACCCCGAAAAATTCAAAGGTCGATTCTAAAGGTTTATTATTCAGAATAAAAACCAAAAAGAGTTTATGACCCCAGTAGATTTTCAAGAAAAAATCGGTTCGGGTTCCACGCACTGTTTTGAGGGCTTATTGGAAGTCTTAGGAAGGATTTTACATGTTTTTCAAAAATATAGTAAATTAGCTTAATCCATCTGTACCCACTTTGATTCGTTTACCCAAATGCCATATTTATGTGCTATTTCAAATCTTAATGTCAAATGCCATATTTATGTGCTGTCTCAACTCTTAATATCACATGCCATATTTTTTTTATGTACTATCTCAAATCTTAGTATGTATATATCTACGTACATTTTAGTCTTAGAGTTCATTAGATTATCAGCTTTTGCTAGTGAGATGTATAAACAGGTTGATTTACATGATCGCTACTTATCCCTTCCTTATACACAAAATTATGCATTATATGGAAGAAGATGTATTGATAAGAAGATACTCCATTAATCAATACAGCGCGATACTATCCATATTTACCTGTTTCAAATGCGATACTTTCATTATGAGGGAGCAGTAATTATCTCCTAATTCTAGTGCGGAACGGTGGGGTTAATTTCAATAAGAGAATCCATGCAATTTCAATTCCTTCATAATATATAATTTAGAGAAAGTCCACAATTTTTCTTGAATGTTTAACATGAGAAGCTGGCTTTTTAGTAGTAGATGTACTCCGGTAGACAACATTGACAGGCGGTCTACGCTTGACACCCTCTCAGGCTTATGATAGCAGAAATTCGAGGTCTATAATTTACCTTGGAGAACTTACACGAACGAGCTAGCGTTATAAAGTGATGCAGTCATTTTTGCATAAATTTAAATAACTCCATTCCTAATGGCCCAAATTGTCCTAATGGTTGGTAATCAGTCGATGGTCAATCAGCCCTCATCGGAAGGCAATTTCATCTCATGAAATGTCAAAATTACTCAACGCACGAATCAAAACTGAATAATTTGTACTCCGTACGCAAGACTCGCATCTTTGAGAAATGACCGCAAGTTATTATAATTTGCGTGCGCTAAGTATGACATTTTGCACGCCTATCTTGACGAGAAATGCCCTTTTAAATCACCGGTCTGTATCGTTAAACTACTCTTTAATTTTGATCAAAGCTTCTTAGACCTCATAATTCTTGAATAACCAGCATTGGAGCTCTTTCAAGCCTAGAGCCTTTCTGTATAAAGCCAATTTTTGTAAATCCAAAACAGTTCGACGTATAAGCCATCAATCATAATTTCAAGTCTATGTAAATATACGAAGAAATAAGTATACTATCATAGTAGCTAAGCTATGGGCTACATTAGGATCAATCGTAAGTACATCAGCACAGTAAGAAAGAAGTACTGACATACAAAAAGATACCCGTGTAAACAACAGAGCTACAGAATGAAGGAAGAAGAAGTCAGGCCGAGATTGAAGGTGTGTAGGAGACACATAGGACTGAAGCTGAATACGAGATTCAATACAATTGTGATCATTGTACCAAACCCTGATTCGTCCAGTGCTGACTTATGGGTCTGAAACGTGGACATTGGGTAGGCAAGGAGAAGTCATGCTCGGAACCTTCGAAAGAAGGATTCTGAGGAGAATTTTTGGTGCAGTGTGGAGGAGAAGAAGGAACTCTGAGCTGTACAGGGACGTAGATGTGGTCAGAATCGCAAAACTTGGTCGTCTCCGCTGGGCTGGTCTTGTCGTTCGCATGACTGAGGACAATCCAGTGAAAAAGGTGTTCCTCGGGAAACCGGAAGGAACCCGAGGAGGAGGAACACCACGACAACGATGGGCTGACGAGGTCGAGGAGGACGTGGCGCGTGCAGGATTCCATTGGAAAACTCGGGTTGCCAGACGTGAAGACTGGAGGAAGGTTGTTGAGCTGGTTAGGCCCACTCTGGGCTGTAACGCCAGCAAAGAAGGAGAAGAATCCAATTGTGTGATCGATCGAGGATTTAATAGGGCCAACAAAGAGTATATACTTGTAGAAAGTGTTCACGGTCATACGAGCACATTGATCCATGTTTCTATCCTTCAGCTTCTCTGCAAATGAGGCAAAAAATAGCAGCTTGCTATTGCAAGCAGAAGTTTTCAGATCTGCTGACAGCTCCAAGTCGAATAAATATCCTCTACGAGGAGAATTGGACTCAAAGTCTTCTGTTCAGCTCATTAAATATGTACAAGTTTTGTGCAATAACGTTGACAGATGAACAGAGCTACATATATGAAGGAAGAAGAAGGCAGGCTTAGTTTGCAAATGTGTTAGAGACACATAGGACTGAAACTGGGTGTGATATTCAATCCAATGATGCTCGCAGCTTCGGTCGAGGAATTGGACTATCAAACAGTATATACTTCCAGGAAGTGAGTCCTAGCTGTGGGATGTGGTGTTCATGGTCATACGAGCACATAAATCCACATTTCAAGCACCCAGTTCCTCTGCTGAAGGTATCAGAACTAGTTAACTCTAATACACCATCCCAGGCTCTTCCTGCTCACTCTGGACACAGCTGATCTGCTTACTGTCTCTCATTTCCACTCTGACATCTTTCATCCAATCATCCAATAGTGATTAGGAAAGACTCGTCAAGTCAAATAAATATCCTCTGCGAGGAGAATTGGACTCATGGTCTTCTGTACAGCTCATTAAACGTGTACAAGTTTTGTACAATAACGTTGACAGATGAACAGAGCTACATATATGAAGGAAGAAGAAGGCAGGCTTAGTTTGCAAATGTGTTAGAGACACATAGGACTGAAACTGGATGCGATATTCAATCCCATCATCCAATTGTGATCAAGCAGCTTACAGCTTCGGTTGAGGAATAGGGCTAACAAACAGTATATACCCCCAGGAAGTGTGTCCTAGACGTGAAGTTTTTCTGCTGAAGGTATCAGAACTAGTTAACTCTAAGACACATCCCAGGCTCCTCCAGCTTACTTTGGACACAGCTGATCTGCTTACTGTCCCTCATTTCCCCTCTGACATCTTTTATCCAATCATCCTTTAGTGATCAGGAAAGTCTCGTCAAGTCAAACAAATATCCTCTACAAGGAGAAGTGGACCCATAGTCGTCTGTGCAACACAATAGTACCATAAACTGATGTTTCATTTTGTTCGAAATGTTCTGACTGTGCCCACGATGTGGACTGTGGATTTACCATTACATGTTCCCAGATCTTCTGAATAAAACCAGGAGCATTGAGTTGGTTGCAAGGACAGCATCCTGCTTACAAGCAGAAACTTGGAAGGTGAAGCCACGGTGTTATTCAAACTTCTTATGTCAATAAGACTAATTCTCTCCATTACACAGCTTCTTGGCAATCATTATTGACTAATCTCCTCCTCCATATTTAGAAACCACGTCCACTCGTTAAGACAGTCTGAAAATGCAAATTTCACCGTCCCGCCCTTTTTCGTCGCATTTCTAATGTAATACAGGGGGCGACTTCATTTCTGCATTTTCTTCCAGTTTAGACGGATGAGACTTCTGGAAAAATGCTGAGTGGACGCTCAGCCACTAATGGGCCTCCCGAACGTGGGCCTCCGCGAGGATTAGGCGAAAAATCCCCCAAGAGAATCTCATTTAGAAAAAACAAAAAACAAACTCGGAAAAAACCGCTTTTTAATGCGAGAGACAGAAACACGAAGTCCGAGACCCCCTTTGCTTCCAACTGCATAATTTATCTTTTATCTTATTCCCGTCGAAGAGAAATTTAGGAATTCAAATGGAAACCTGGTCAGGCAGAGGAAGCTCAAAACATCAATAAGTCCAATTAGAGGAGCTCCCTTCTTGGGGGAGACCGATATCTGACGACGGATTTGTAAATATCCACAATAAATCTCCACCCGTTTTGTCGCGGGGGAACGGTTTCAGAAATGAATAAAAATCGAACAGGTCTCCGTGATAAAAGTTCCGTTTTGGTTTGCTGTTTGAAGGCAAGATGTCCACTACGAGAATTCAGTTACTCCTCCCAAAACCAGTCAATTTAAACAAAAAATGTCAAACATTGCAAACACAAGGGTATTGATGATTGTTTAAAATAACATATATGATGTTAAGACCGCTATGAATAGTTCATACCCAAATTTCAAACCCTTTGATACTGACGTAATGCGGTAAAAAACCGTGAAATTTTAAAACTTTTTCAGTTTTTCAACTATAACTTCTAAACGATGATAATGTCAATCGTTTATGACCAGTAACTTCAAAAAGTAGGTTGAATTTTAATTGTTAGAGTGCAAATAGATCTCTTTTAGCTGTTTGATTACGGAGATACATAATTCATAGTAGGTAGGTAATTTTTTCAAAAAGTGGAATTTTCGTGTTAAGGTCTTGTTTTGAAAACAACTTAAGAGAAAGAAATTTGAAGAATATGTGATCAGCTTCAATTTGAAATCTTATGCATAGCTTAGCCAACAGTTTTCTTTAAAATAATAAAAACCTATTAAAAAAGAAATTAGTTCTGAGAAAACAAAACACAAACAAAACCGTGAACATCGATATATATTGAAGAAAATATGGATTAATTTCAAAGGTGCACAACTTGATAGATATTTGATAATAGATTTTGATGATTTCCATAGAAAATTGAGTCTTGGCACTTACTCGCCGTATTTATTGACAGAAAATACGTAAATGGGAGAGGAACACCAAGTTAAACAAACTAAACTGGTTCTGTTTGTGGGCAGTTGGTGTACCTATTTTTGCACTTGATACCATCTTCAAGAGCTTCAAACAATGTTTTCTTACTTCCAAGCGAGAGGGACTAAACATTGCTCGAAATTGTTACTGAGTGTTTACTACTGCTCAGATAAACTATTGCCAGAGTCGCGGGTTGAAATTCGTTGTTTCTGACCTCAAAGTCTGATGCAGCACCATTGAAAACTACTATCTACCTACACCCAAATTTTCAGCTCTGACTCCAATACGTGTCAATAGGGATGGCACATCGAATGAAATATATCGATATAATGATCGAATGATATATCATCAATGAGATATCGATGCCTTTGATATACCGGAGAAAACATATCGATATTTCGAATGATCTACTTGGAAAAACGTGTTGAAGTAGGTGGGTGAATTAAATCGTTTTAAAACAATTCAAACATTATTTAAGCAGACATTTATCGACATATCGGAAGATAATATACTTTGAAACATTAGGTAGGTGAATTGAAACATTACTGACTGGAACAAATGTATCGATATACTCGACATATTGGAAGATCTACTAGGAAAATCTGGTTGAAGTTAGTATTTAACCTTCTTAAAAAGTTACCGGATATGAATTATCGAAATTCATAGTTAAAAACTGAAAAAAGTGCAAAAATGCCAAGGTTTCAGAGCACTACGTCAGTAGCGCAGGGTTTTTGTGGTTGCAAATTTGGGGAAAACTACCCTCAAGGGTCCTAACAACATATGAAAAATTGTAGATACCGTCGCCATTGCAATGTTAGAATGAGGAATTTCACAAAGTCGGAATTTCCTATTTTTGAACCCAAAATCGGATTCAGCAACTCGAAAAACCCCCTTTGGCGAACTTTCAGCCCGTACTTCCTCATTTACGATTAAACAAAACAAGGTAGAAAATATGAACGTTTGAAATAACCGGGAGGATGACGTCAACCTGGAATAGTTCATGTACGGCCGCTTGAAGCGCTGAGATCGTGAAATCTCACTTCGTATAGTCCTCGGAGGCAACATTTCACAAAACCAATAAAGATCGAAATCGAAGAACTGAAGAGAAAAAATAGAAAAAGTCAAGATGAAGAAAATTGATAACTTTTCTTTGAGATAACACGATTTCGTCGTTCCATCGGGCAACAAGGGGAGGAGACGGCGATCCGAACAGCCAATCAGCGAGCGTTTCTGCTTCACATTGAAGAGGTCCGTTTTCACGTTTATTTTTTGAAATCATAAATTTTGAATGTCTCCCAAAAATAACAGGAGACTTATTTTCCAAAATCAATCCGATTTTCATTTACCCCACACCATTAACTATTCAGGAAAAATGCAAACAGAATTCGGTGAAATTCCTCATTATAAATTGACAGGGGTATTCTGTAGGCATGGTCTTTCAAGATTGAAAAAATTGTTGGGAAAATCTTCATGCCTTCGTTACTTTTGGCTCAAATCAAATAGTTGAGCCTTGAGCACCGCCCGAGGTGTAAACCATTCATTTACCCAGTCTGATCTGAAGTCAACAGTCAGAAATCAAGCCATCACGTAGATACCTTGATGTTTTACACAGGTATAGGAGTCTCTTCCCATCCATTCATATCAAATTAATTTTTACTTGTCGAAAATAAGACGCGGTATTATCGTTAAATGCATCAATATTGACCGATAATATCGGTTCTCTATATCGATATATCGTTGCCATCCAACGTGTCAAAGTGTTTCCTCCCTGTTTAGCCTATTTTCAGTCATTTCCTCCCCATCATAATATGATTTGTAATATTATTACAAATAATATTACAATATTATTTGTAATATTATTACAATATTATTAAATATTTGCAATATTATTACAAATGTTTGGAAAGCTCTTCGTCTGAACTATAATTTGAAGAAATAAAATTAAAAAAAAAAAATTACACCGAAGAAAAAAAAATTGAAGGAAAAAAAAATCAAAATTATCCTCTTTTGCGAAAGTAAGAAAAATCTCTTCTGTTTCCTTTGAAGATACTTCGTACTTCCTTGATGTTTACAGTCTGAGAAGAGATTCTGGAACCTTGTGATGTGATGGATGCACCAGATTACAATGAGGTTAACGTGAACTTGAAGTAGTTATAGTTATACAGAACATGGTCACGTGCTATCTTCTTAAAACAATGGAAAATTGTGCTTTTGGAGGTTTGATCATGAACTAGAAGCCACATCAGCTGCATTCGAAGCTAAACAACCATCGATGGATTTTACTTCCATGGTTCAGATTGGAAACTATCTCTTCTATTTTCCCAGACGTTGGGACTTTCAAGGCCGATAATGCATTTACAATTCAATAGACAGGAGAAGAAGGGGCCGATGTGGCGAAATTGGTGTATTCTAGGGAACATTCATGTGTCGACAAAAAACGCATCTGGTTTCTTGAATGTAGACAACAAGGTGCCTTCTGGGGTTTATCTGTAACATGGATCACATGCGAAAAATCAAGATGCGGTTATGAAACCAAATCTTGGCAACAGCTGGCACAATCAATGCGCGATCACGCCAAATCAATTGTCATTCGGAATGACGTTGAAAAGGGGAACACAGGCAGGTAGCGGTCCTAACAGAAAAGACCTTTATCGAAACCACAAAAGGCTCCACAAACTAGGAATAATGCGAACAACCTATTTCCAGAGGTGATCGGGGGTCCTTAGAGGAGGGCGATGCATTGTTAGGGACGAATCCACTCGAAAAATCGGTCGTGGAGTAAGAGGGAGGTACTTTTTAATTTTTTCTGACGAGAAAAGGCGATTCTCGCAGGACTCGGGAGGCCTCTGCTTGACCCTTGACCCGATTTGACCCGATCGGACCTCAGACGGACTCTCATGGGAATACGAGCTAAGCTGCAGTTAACTCGTAAGGTACCCGATTGATCACACACAAACACGGTGATGCTCGGCTGTTATAATAGGGCCTGATTATCTTGTTTGTTGAGTTTTTCCAGGTTCCCAAGAATTGAATATTTATTGGAAATGAATGCAAGAAACCATCAGCTCGGTTTGTACAATTGTATACCATTTAATTAATGATTTATGACCGGCTCGAAAAAAATCCTATCCTCTCAACAAAACTTCAACAATTTCGGTGAAAAAAAAATCGAGGTAAAACTTTACCGTTCAAATGTCAGCAACCAAAACGTTTTTGTTTTTTCATGTGCGAACATCTTGAAATTTTTTATTCCTCCTTGAAATGGGAAAAATGTTCGGATTACCTTGGACTGACTTGTAACGGTCTATGACCTACACAAGCTCCTGGCCACATTTTTCTCTATTCACTAAATAGTCCAGTCAAATTAGCCAAAAAAAGGGGGGGGGGGGGGGGGTTCGCATTAATTCCGGACAAAGCGAAACTTTTATGGGTGACTTGTGGGTGCCTATGGAACATGTTTTTAGTATATTCTACTAGATTCTCCTTGTGCTAACTTTTTGGTGCCCGAAAAACCGCGATTTTTCGGCACTTGTTTCAGTTTTTTGCCTATAACTCGTACACGATGCATCCTACGGAAAATTTTACTCCTTCCTTTATTAAACAGGATGAATTTCTGCGTCGAATGACCACCTGAAACGTTAAGATCGGTTCAGCCGTTTGGCCGAAATCGATCGTTGAAGTTTGGCGATTTTTCCCAAATTAGTTGAAAAATGGGTTACGCTCAAGTTTCAAGGCCTGTACATCAAAAACGGCGTATCCAACCAAAAAATGTCACATAATCAAAGTTGTAGAGAATCAAATTTTGTGTAAGAAAAGCATTCCCCCTTCCTCCCCCCTCCCACCCGCCCCTACCAAATGATAGAATAACGAAACAACTTCTGAGTAAACGAAATTATGAGTATTGAAAACGGTGTTGCAATCAAAAAATGTCATATAATCAAAGTGAAACGTCTGTTGTTCAACTTACTAAGGCACTGAGGTACTTGTAATACTAGAAAAGGCGAAAGAAAAAACATTCTCCTGGTCCTAACTTTTTGGTGCCCAAAAAACCGCGATTTTTCGGCACTTGATTCAGTTTTTCGCCTATAACTCGTACACGATGCATCCTACGGAAAATTTTACTCAATCCTTTATTAAACAGGATGAATTTCTGCGTCGAATGACCACCTGAAACGTTAAGATCGGTTCAGCCGTTTGGCCGAAATCGATCGTTGAATTTTGCCGCTTTTTCCCAAATTGGTTGAAAAATGGGTTACGCTCAAGTTTCAAGGCCTGTACATCAAAAACGGCGTATCCAACCAAAAAATGTCACATAATCAAAGTTGTAGAGAATCAAATTTTGTGTAAGAAAAGCATCCCCTCTTTCTCCCCCCCCCCTCCCACCCGCCCCTACCAAATGATAGAATAACGAAACAACTTCTGAGTAAACGAAATTATGAGTATTGAAAACGGTGTTGCAATCAAAAAATGTCATATAATCAAAGTGAAACGTCTGTTGTTCGACCTAAGGCACTGAAGTACTTATAATAATAGAAAAGGCAAAAGAAAAAATATCTCCTAGATTCTCCTTTTGCTCACTTTTTGGTGCCCGAAAAACCACGATTTTTCGGCACTTGTTCCAGTTTTTCGCCTATAACTCGTACACGATGCATCCTACGGAAAATTTTACTCAATCCTTTATTAAACAGGATGAATTTCTGCGTCGACTGACCACCTTCATTTTTTAGATCGGTTCAGCCGTTTGGCCGAAATCGATCGTTGAAGTTTTGGCGATCAACCAATTTGGGAAACATCGCCAAACTTCAACGATCGATTTCGGCCAAACGGCTGAACCGATCTAAAAAATGAAGGTGGTCAGTCGACGCAGAAATTCATCCTGTTTAATAAAGGATTGAGTAAAATTTTCCGTAGGATGCATCGTGTACGAGTTATAGGCGAAAAACTGGAACAAGTGCCGAAAAATCGTGGTTTTTCGGGCACCAAAAAGTGAGCAAAAGGAGAATCTAGGAGATGTTTTTTCTTTTGCCTTTTCTATTATTATAAGTACTTCAGTGCCTTAGGTCGAACAACAGACGTTTCACTTTGATTATATGACATTTTTTGATTGCAACACCGTTTTCAATACTCATAATTTCGTTTACTCAGAAGTTGTTTCGTTATTCTATCATTTGGTAGGGGCGGGTGGGAGGGGGGGGAGGAAGAGGGGATGCTTTTCTTACACAAAATTTGATTCTCTACAACTTTGATTATGTGACATTTTTTGGTTGGATACGCCGTTTTTGATGTACAGGCCTTGAAACTTGAGCGTAACCCATTTTTCAACCAATTTGGGAAAAAGCGGCAAAATTCAACGATCGATTTCGGCCAAACGGCTGAACCGATCTTAACGTTTCAGGTGGTCATTCGACGCAGAAATTCATCCTGTTTAATAAAGGAAGGAGTAACATTTTCCGTAGGATGCATCGTGTACGAGTTATAGGCGAAAAACTGAATCAAGTGCCGAAAAATCGCGGTTTTTCGGGCACCAAAAAGTTAGGACCAGGAGAATGTTTTTTCTTTCGCCTTTTCTAGTATTACAAGTACCTCAGTGCCTTAGTAAGTTGAACAACAGACGTTTCACTTTGATTATATGACATTTTTTGATTGCAACACCGTTTTCAATACTCATAATTTCGTTTACTCAGAAGTTGTTTCGTTATTCTATCATTTGGTAGGGGCGGGTGGGAGGGGGGAGGAAGGGGGGATGCTTTTCTTACACAAAATTTGATTCTCTACAACTTTGATTATGTGACATTTTTTGGTTGGATACGCCGTTTTTGATGTACAGGCCCTGAAACTTGAGCGTAACCCATTTTTCAACTAATTTGGGAAAAATCGCCAAACTTCAACGATCGATTTCGGCCAAACGGCTGAACCGATCTTAACGTTTCAGGTGGTCATTCGACGCAGAAATTCATCCTGTTTAATAAAGGAAGGAGTAAAATTTTCCGTAGGATGCATCGTGTACGAGTTATAGGCAAAAAACTGAAACAAGTGCCGAAAAATCGCGGTTTTTCGGGCACCAAAAAGTTAGCACAAGGAGAATCTAGTAGAATATACTAAAAACATGTTCCATAGGCACCTACAAGTCACCCATAAAAGTTTCGCTTTGTCCGGAATTAATGCAAACCCTAACTGCTAATTTGACTGGACTAAAAAGGATGAGTATCGCAACAAAAGTATCGATATTTTCGAAGCGATACTGTATCGATATTTCAAAATATTGAATATCGATACTTCAGAGTCACAAAATATCAACACACCCAATATTCTCAAGGAAAATATTTTTCTAAACAAAGTTAATTCCTTTCTATCAAGTGTCCAAGCAGAGTGATGTTATTAACACAACAAACCGTTAATTTAATAAATAAAATTCCAACCGTCCATGTGGCGACATACATCAGATGTATGTCAGATTCTGTATCAGATGTATGTCAGATGTATGCCAGATGATCAGATTCTGATCGTCTGGGAAACCCGGGTTCGATTTCAAGCCGTGAAATCAAATTTTTTTTCTAATTTAATAAATTACGTGTTTATGTATAATGTTGTTGTTGAGATTTTACGTTACAGTATTACGGTTTTCTTTTCACATATCTACGATTTGTTTTTGGCCTGTTTTTAGCAGACATTTCAGCTACTTATTAATAACTGTTAATATATTATTGAACATTTTCTCCGTACCTATTATAAATTAATTTTATCTGACGAAATCCGGGCGTTTTTCTTAGTGGGTCGAGCTGCAATTGATGAGTAATGACCCAACAGCCTCCCTAGCTTCTTCATCTTTTCATTTTTCAGCCATTACGTTGAGTTACAGAAAGAAAAAAAAGTCTTTGCCACAAGATAAAATAATAGCTGACCAAGATATAGAGATTAGAAAGAGTATCTCTGAAAAAGTCGAAAATGA
Organism: Apolygus lucorum; assembly: GCA_009739505.2. NCBI lineage: Eukaryota > Metazoa > Arthropoda > Insecta > Hemiptera > Miridae > Apolygus > Apolygus lucorum. The sequence goes on along the minus strand of CM019181.2, from coordinate 8,147,938 downwards.
ACGTTGAAATCATCGAAACATGTTGGTTTGCTCGAGAGAAATGACCACTTCTAAGGCTAGTTTTCACCTTCGATTGTTTGAAAAGGCCGAGAATGAATGTTGAAATCATCGAAAATTGCTGGTTTGCTCGAGAGAAACGACCACTTCTAAGGCTAGTTTTCACCTTCGATTGTTTGAAAAGGCCGAGAATGAATGTTGAAATCATCGAAAATTGCTGGTTTGCTCGAGAGAAACGACCACTTCTAAGGCTAGTTTTCACCTTCGATTGTTTGAAAAAGTCGAAAATGAATGTTGAAATCATCGAAACTTGTTGGTTTGCTCGAGAGAAACGACCACTTCATTGTAATAAATAGTATATATAGTATAAATGTAGTATAAATAGCTCATTTATTTACCGAGATGGAGCGATTTCGCAAAGATCCTACAACACAGGAAGGAAATCTGAGCATTGGCATCCCTTCAAGCACTTATTGTAATAATGAACAAAATGGCGCCAAATAAACAAATATCTATCTATCTACATTCCCGCGACGAACTTACGTAGTAAGAGCTACCAATATTGCTCTAATAGTCCGATCTCCATTTTCCAATTAGCTCGCCTCAAAGGTGTTACACTGACCAATCACGTGGTTCTTTAGAGTCCACCTCTGAAATCTTGTAACAGCAAATTGACTCTACAAGGTTCACTCCGTTACCATATATCCACGTCTTATTACATAATTATAGCCTCCCGGTGAATTATTGTGCAGTAAAAGCGCCGTGATAGCGGACAAAAATTTTTTGGAGATAAAACATGAAAAAGGCAGGTTTTCAAGAATCCAGGGCGAAGCCTATTATATTTTTCGAACGGATAGCCAATTAAGACTGATCTGAAATGAGAAATAAACATGCGTTTAGCCGTTTTGTTTACTTATTTCTTCACTATTGAATAAATAAAAAATAAAAAAATCGCGAACTTCTCTGGATAACAGACGAAAGTTTGGTTTTCGAGTTTCAAGGTGCATCGTGCGGCGTCTCGTCCAGAGTGAGAAATGTATCATTATGATAATTATAGTGGAGAAAGGGCCCGTGGATCATTTGTCAGGCCCCGGGGTGGGCGCTCGCCGCTAACTCGCGGGGCCCCCGAGAAAACGCATGCGCGGGGGCCCTCGAAGTATTTTTTTTTTCTTAATACTTTGAAGCGGACGCTTTTAAAAAGCGATTTGTTAGAATAACAAATCGCTTCGGAGAGGAGGATCTTTATTCGGCCGTTGTTTTGATTTTTTGAGCGCGATTTTGAGCGGTGAGGTGTCTTTTAAGCGATTTTCGGGATCCCGAGGGCGTTCGTGGCGGTCCTCTTTCGTGATGGAGAGCATCAGAGAACCAAAGATGCGTCCGCATCATTCAAAATCATTGATATTCCTGTTTGTAAAGTAAAACGGATTACGGTACTTATAGACATTTTTGAGTTATAGACTGCTACGTGGTCCCAAATAAATGCTCTTTATAGGCTCATTGTGATTTTCAGCACGATTTTGGGTGCTATTTGGGGTCGTCTTCTGAAGAAGAGCATCAAACCAAATCGATGTTGCGTTCAAATCCTTGCCATCGCTGTTAAGACAGTTTGTGGAGATCTTGACCCCATAAATCAATCATGACAAAATATCGTTGATCAATTATTATCAATCCTCACCCCATAACTATATTCATCCAGTTTTGCTTCCTAGTCTACCAAGGTAGCGGAAGCTTTGTTTTCACTTTTCAAGGTTGAAAGAAAAAATATTGCTAAGTTATGCATGCATTCCAGGGGACGTCCCATTGGAAAAGCGGTAGATGAATCTAAACCAGTCGGTAAGTAGAACAAGTGACAGTAAAACTGTTTCACTCGATGTAATTTATTTAGTATTTCAGGAAAGAAATAGTGGTCTCCTCCTCCCCCCTCACCATTATCCACCATAACGTTCCTAGCGGCATGCTTTTATTCATAAAAATTGGGACTGTGATAAAGTGTTACCTTTATAAAGTATTATATTTCTTATTAGAGGTAATTTATTTTTAAATGTTTACTTCATTTAATTAACAAAAAATAAAAGCTTGTTTTTAAAAAAGGTTTTTTTTCTTTAATTAATGACGAATTCAACCGTTTGGTCATGGGTGTCAAATACAAGTTACAGAGTAGGTATGGAAAGCAAAGAGTTCGTATTACATTTCGTAGTATAGTGGCATTTTTTTAAGATTTGGAATATTTTGAAAATAAGTGGAGTTGTTTCCCAAAATCTACCTTTTTCAATGTAACTAACAAACTCGTGAAGCATGTGACCAGCAACTGTTGACACCTTAACATCAATCAGCCAGCAAAAGTGTGACTTCGTCGGTGCCGTAAGGGGGTGTACGACTACATTCACATATAAAAGAAACTTTCAAATAGAACCCGTCCAACTGAACCATACAACTGTACCCGAAAGTAGAAGTGTGAAATACCTTGGCATTAGGTTGGTGAAAAGACTGCGAAGTCGAACAAATTTCCTTAAACCCTTGATCGGACCAAGTTCCCCTCTCTCCTTGTGCAACAAAAAACTAATATACCTAGTCATGATCAGACCCATATGGCAGTATGGATGTTCCGTATGGGGATCTGCTAGTGCCTCCCAAATCAACAAAATCCAAGTGCAACAAAACCGAGCCGTTCGACTGATCACTAATGCTGAATGGTACGTGAGAAATACTGTAATCCATCGAGACTTGGACATACCGATTGTGAAAGAAGTAATATCCACGACATTCCAACGGCAATATGATACCATATCGTCCCATGAAAATCCAATTTTCCATGGATTCATCCACCATCTCCTTAACCAACAAACCGGAAGAAGGCCAGTAGATCTTCTTAATGATCACTAGAAGCATACCGATGTGATAACTAATTATATTTATTTATACTTATATCATATTTATATTACTAACTGTATGATTTAGACCTAATTTAAGTATCTATTACTGTAACTATAATACAGCTAAGATTTATACCTTATTTATAAGATTTATACCTAATTTAAGTATCTATTACTGTCACTATAATAAAGTTGTGAAGGACTGCTAAAGAGACCTTCAATCATGTAGCATTGTACATTATGTACGGATAAGATTTATCTTATGAACTAAATTGTTACTAAAAAGTTATCGAATAAAAAAAAAATCAATAACTAGTGATTGTGATGGTCAGATGGTGGAAAGTACACATTCTTGGTAGAGTTGAAGGTTGCCAGCAATGATACTCCAGGGTGCATGGAGAGTTATTCAACAGCGATAATAATAGATCCAGTATCGTAGAATTGACAGGGTCTTCATCTTCAGACGTGGAACCTCCACCTTCTCCAATGGAATATGGTTTTGTGAGCGGTCAAAGGAAATGAGCGTTTAACATCAAAATGCATGTGGATCTCATTTCCGGCGCTTGAAGACCTCCTCGTCAAGATTGAGCAACCAGCTTGCGGTTTTCGGATCGAAGAAGACGGACCCGATCCCGAAAAATCCCCGATCGAACGAGCACGAAGGGAGAAAAGGAAGGATGGAATCCAACACCGAGGGGGCCGTATCCCTTTTCCATATTACACGGTGGTTTGAGCGGCTCTGGTGTCCGGTGTCCCCCGCCTTAACCCCTGATTAATCAAGGAGTCATCCTCCGCCCTCCATCGACATCCTCCCTCAGGTAGAAGACCGGGGTCCGTCCGACGGCCTTAGAGTAGGATTTCGTGCAGGAAAATAACCCATAGCAACAAGTTAGGGTCTCAGCCGTGACCTGAGCTCCTGTCTGAACAAACGTTGATGCAACAAAATGGAAAATATTACTCAAATAAAATCATCAACGACCAACGTACACCAAGATAATGAAAATTGGTAACCCTTGATAGTTCTCGATTAAGCACGACGCAGCTTTAATTTGTCTTTTATGAAGTCTCCCAATCTGACTTTGAACTATTGAGAGTGTTTTCTTTGAATAAACAGTTCAGTCCATCGACGCATCGTGTACGAGTCATTTCCTCACCTTGTCATGATAATTAGCTCAAACTAGCAATTGAATGAGTAAAATCTAACATTTGGCGACGGAAAATCGGTTATAAACGTGAGTCAAGAGTGAATTGTGCCGAATAGAGAGTGATTGCAGTTATTACTGTGAATAACAACAAACAACTAACTACTAACAACTTCAACTACAACATGGTTATTGGGGGCAGGCGGGCTTTGGGTTGGTTTGGGCGTGTTTTTCCCTCTTCTCGGAGGATTCAATGTTTCATACCGTGCTCTACCCAACTGTCAACCGTACAAACTTTTCAGATGCTAATAGAGAGCATTTTGGAAATCACAGAATTTTTTTATATAGGAAATTAGCAGGGAAAGAATAAAAGAGCATGAGAAGGATCTCAGGGTTAACAAATGTGATTCAGCTTTTTGCATGTCACCTGAGAGAATTTAGTTTTTTCCAAAATGTTCGTAACAACAAACCAAAGGACGAATTCGTTAGCCAGAAATTTTGGACAACCCAAAGTGGTCCAAATTTCAAAAATAGTCCAAAAAACGTGTTTCCGTTTTTGGTGGTTATTACCTTCACAATCATAGTAACAGCACAAAATTTCTGATACTGATGCGCTTTCCAAAAATGAAAATTGTCCAAAAATTAAAAAAGTATATATAATGAAAACGTACGTATATTTGCTGTACCCAGAAATGCAGTAGCCAAGTGGGTACTCTATGAGTTTGTGGAGGCGAGTAGAACGTGAATATGGACTCCTAACATCTCGAAGCATACCTAGCGCATACATTATGTTGGTATGGTACTAAAATTCGAAAAAAACCAAGAATAATTTTTTTTAAAGTTCTAAAAGAAATTGCAACTTTATTGTTCCTTTTCTTAACCATACCTTCAACTGAAATATTTCTTTGAAAATTAGATCATTAATTCATGCTGCATGAATGGACTTTTTATAAAAGGAAATTGGCAGGAAATTTAGGGAAAGAATAAAAGAGAATGACGAGGATTTCAGGGATAGCAAACGAGATTCTGCTTTTGCAAGTCACCTGAGAGAATCCAATCATAACTTTAGTGTTGATCTTACAGACGGTACGTAGAATTCTTCATTTTTGCTCGGAGGGAGGTATGTCGGATGTGCTTGAAAAGTTCGAGATTCTTAAGAGTGACAGGTCTGGTGAATGTTTGAATGAAGTGGTCCCTCAACATGTTTCACCGTTTATAGGTTCATCCCTGTAGTAGTTTGTCACAATGTTACTTTCACCGCTGTTGCTCCCTTCCACTATGTCTACCTAGATTGGCATTTGTTGATCCTCCCAGAACCCTTCGACTTCTCTGAGCCAATAGGATTCAACTTCCCCTTTCACTTACATCTGCTTCAATCTGATTGGGTACGACTTCCACTTTCTCGACCTGTGGGATTCGAGCTCCCTTTCACCTGTGACTATATAAGCTGTCTCTCTGTGATGTACCCTGATGTAGTTATCGTTTGTTACTGATGAGACTAACTTTGTAACTCATTATTTTCGTGAAAATAGACAATGTTCTTCTTAAGTCTATAGAGGACGACAAGTGTGCGATTGAGAGGGAAGATGCCAGTGGTTTTTTACATTTTTATCTCAGCTGTCGGTTGATCTATTCAAACTTTCAAAGTGATCTGAGTACATCTTAACCAAATAAAAGTTGCTCTAATTGTCGATTCTGCGAGAAAAAAATTTCATTGATTAAATTTTTATTTGTTTTCTACGAATTTTTCTCTTTGTTTTTAATTAAAATGGGTTTCCACAATCTCGTCGCGAGTGTTTTTATTCGTATCCGCAGATGTCGACCTACCACTGTATCAGGGACTTGGACTTACCTACTTACAAAAGTTTACCTGCTCAGTTTAATTGGACCATCAATGACACCCCTTCTAAGTGGCTCTGAGCACCTTCCAGCCAGACCGTTATTTTTCTACTTCGATCGGCAAACGGGAGCCATCGGATAACGAGGTTTTCGCGACAAAGAACAAGTGAAAGGGGATCACACGGAGGAACGTCCTCGCGGAATGTTAACGACTCGTATTTCTAATCAAACAGGGGAAAAGAAGATGGTGGCCGGGGCGCAGCCTGACTTGGGAGATCCGCCGTCCCTTTCTGGTCCCTCTGCCCAATTACTGTAATTATATCCCTTCTTTTTCTTTTCCGACAACAAGCTCGGAATAGGAGGAGTTTCCTATAAAAGGGGGTTCAGACACATTATATTATTTGCCCAGAAATGGGTTTGTAAAGGATGGGAAGGAGGCGGGAACACGAACCTACCCACATCGCCAGGCCGAAAACGGGCAGAAAATGGAAACAGGCCTGGTTGCACCTTGCGCCATTTGCATAATGTTAAGAGTTTAATTTGGCGAGAAAATATGTTGTTTCTCTTAAGGGAGAATTTCGGGCGGTTAACATGGAGGTGTGACTCCAAAATGAGACGAGATATCCAGTTTGCGCTGGTCAATTTCACTTGAGCCATTCAATCACTTCCAGTTGCAGTCAGTCACCATGTTATCACAATATTGCTATCGACAAGCATTAAATCAGTCCTGTCAAGGACAGTCAGGCAGCAAAATTGATCGGAAATATCTAGCACGAGTGCTTTACATCCATTTAGTGAACTCCGAAGCATCGGCTACAACGTCCCTCAAGATTTACATCACTAACTAATATTATATCAACCTGCAGAAATTACTTAAGAATTCATGATATTGTTAACGTATGAAAGTACCCACTGCAGCTCAAAAAAAAAAAAAAACTTGCGGATAAGAAATTTTTTTTATCTAACGAAGAATAAAGGGATTCATTTCACACATGAAAATTTGAATATATTGATAATTTTAAAAAATTATTTTTTAGGCCGGAACGCGTATAAAACGTGTTGTGCAGTCTACCTGGATCGATGTGTATAAGTTAAATTATTGGATGCGTTCACTTTTTAAAAACCTTGACCCATCATTTACGGAGGAATTTCCGATCCTAATATTCACAAGAAATATCCGGCCAAACGGGTTTTTTTTCACCAAAACGGCAATAAGATTCGAATTCGCGCCGCCAGGTTATTGAAGGATTAGAGTGATTATGGGGCGCAGAACAAAAAAGCTCCACGCATTCATAACTCAAATCCTGCGTTTTCCCTGGATTACACGAAAAGGTGTTTGCTCCCATTACATAATCCCGTAAATCAGGTAAATTAGACACCTCAGCTGCGCATTTTTCCCTTCCTCGCCTCATCTTCCCCGTTCCGCGAGCTCACTTTAATATCCAGAGATTTTTGCATATTCATGCAGAGAGCGCGGGTTGCATAAAAAACGCTAACCTGCCCCTGGGGCTTCTGGTTTGGGGACCTGTTGATGGCTAGGAGTTGGTTCGCGATCGACTCATCCGAGTTCGACCAGGATGTTAATTAATGTAAACGAAAAGGGGTAATTGTCGGTTTTCTTGTAAAATGCTGATTCGTTGATTTAGTTCTCCGTCAAAATCGTCGAGTGCCCCTAAATAAGCTTAGTGCATACATGTCATGGGGCCGATTGTGTAACATTTCAGACTGCATTTTTAGAAAATAAAGCTTTTGTAATGAACTTAATAACGATGCCTACCTAATTCATAGTCGGTAGATGAGGTAGGCTGTAGCTCCCCTCTCCTTGAGTAGATCACCTGTTCTGTACTACTTCTATTCATCGCTATATTGCGTGCTCTCTCGCTGTGTTCCGACAAATATAATTGTAATGATCCATTAGTTACCTATTTTAGTTCTCCAATAAAGAGACATGAAGGAAAACCTCTGAGTGAGTCATCGAGCAGTAGGTAGAGTGAGGTACAGGGGTAGACAGGTCAGACTGACGTCACCCTCCTCTACTCTCCCTTTACCTTGTCACTAGTAATATAAAAGGACGACTCCGGGCTTGTTCTTCTTACAGTTTACTTCAACAATTCGACTTGATCATTTCTCTCCCCTTCACCTCAGCTACAAGGCTAAGTTCCTCAGAAGCATCAGTAACCGTCAGGGCGCCGGCCTCTGCTCCCATCTTACCTAGGAGTTGTCTTCCCCAACTTGCCAGGTAAAGGCGCTGCCTCCTGCCGGTCTGCAATATTCGCGCCTAGGTCTGCGGTTAGAGCGAACTTTTATACACTCCTTCCCTCCGTAGGCAGTAATGTGCCGGGAAGCCAGTGTGTGGTAAATCTCCTGCATCGTTGTTGAGTAGGGACCAATAGAAATCCACAAGCCATCGAGAAGGCCACCGCCTTCACTCGACAACACGCTGACATAACAATAATTAATACAGAACCTGTGTTCATCTATTGTCCCGATACGTTACAACTTTTTAGTCTTATTCAAACTGATGTTGCATATGCTTTCTGGATCCTCAACTCAAACTGGGAAAAGCTTTCAAGAGCCCAGGAGAAGTGGACACCTTCTTTGTCCCACCTGGGTCACTTTTCCTGCACATATTCATGGATTCTTAATTCATACTTGGAAACGCTTATAGAATGTAGAAACCTGAAGAGTTGTATGTTCTGCATATCGTAAGAGAAGAGAGTGACTAAAGTTGGTTTGAGCTCGGTAGGCTAAGAAGAAGAGCTCCTTTTCACCACTGAACACCGGAAGACAGTTCATGAGCCACATCAAGGGGGTTTATGAATTTTCTGTCTCACAATTCCAACAATTCCATGACACTTCACCCAACTAAGAGTGGATATTGGCTACGAGATCTGACACTGCGGTTTGATCGTTCCACTATGAAGCATTCATCATCAGAAATATCTGTCGTCCGTAAACTTTTTCCTGACTTAATAACGACTTCTCTTAAAATTAAAATCCTTCTCAAATATTTATGTTCCAAATTAATGGTCTCAAATCCGGAATTTTCCGCAAAAACAGAATACTCAATCCAAATCTGAAATGAATAAATTCAAATTGCTGACTTCTACTTGTCCTTCTTGTTCTACCATTCGGTTCATATTAACAGGTAGAAGAGACGGAATGGAATAAAAACATGCAATAAAAACTGTTAGAAGGAGAGAGATAATTGAAAAATCATCAACTTGGCATCAATCGATAATGTGCACTTTAAAACTGTAAATAATTAACGATGAAAACTGGTGAAAATGAGGGATGGAATTATAAAGGGTGAAGAAGAATATGTGAGTGGTCTTACAAGGGTAAGTTAGATTTATTGAAAATAAAAACTTAAGACTTACCACCAGTGAAAATGCTATGTGAAATGTACTTACATTGCTGCCACCCTGCAACAAGAGTATTTTGACGTGAGTTTTTCTGATTTTTTTATCACTTAAATAACATGATACCTTGACAATAATAAAGTGCCATTATAACATTATGATGGTTCAAGTATGGATAACAATAGGTAACTGCGACCAGTTGAATGAAAAATAAAATATAAAAACAATAAAAGCGTATCACGACAGGAAGTTTTAATGAGGAGGTGATGTATAAAAATGGGCTGTTATGTTTTGAAAAGAAAGGTACTGTGGGTTATTCGCACAAGATAATGATCTCGTAGGATGTCTAGACATGTACTTAATACACAATCATTCTGATGAATTGCATAACAGCTATCGCACTATTATGCACCTACGAATGTTTTCCCTGTAACTTTTTTCAATTGAAGAAACCTTCTCCAGATTCATCAATAACTGTACATGGTGGTACAAGTGTTTGATTATCTGATTGAGCTACCAGGTCCACGCAAGTGAACTACAATGGTTCAAAGATGGTTCCAATTCATAGCCAACTTAGACCAAGGGCTTCAGTTGAAGTCCGTTTCAGCATAAAATTGGCGACGTCGCAAGGCAGGCCTACAATACAACTATTCGGGAAATATATCCCATCCCGGTGGTTAGATAAGGTTTACTGATGGTTCACTTCCGATTTCAGAGTTTCTCTACACAAATTGATGCCCCTAGATATCTAGACTTAGTGGTTTGTTTTAACATGGATATGTTTTTGGGCTGGGCAGTGCCGTCCTTAGAAAATGCGAGGCCTGGAGCAAAACATTTTTGCGAGGCCTTTTTTAACTATGGATACCGGGGGGCGGGGGGGGGGGGTTCCGGAAAATATTTGTCAAGCTATACTTGCAAAGTCGTAATTGTAAGCTTTTTGATAAACAATCCGTTCATCTCTTACACTCTAAAAGGGGGAGGGGTGGTGCAAAACACCCATTTCAGGTTGGTATGTTTCGAGTAATTTCGTTTCAGGTTTCAGGCAAAAAAAAAAAATAGGAATCTCAGAAAAATAAGCTAGAAAAATCAAAACAAAGTTTATTCTTTAAACAGGGTTTGTTAATGTTAAAGCCTTAGAGAGAGTATAATGTTACCTACTTAGTAGTTGTAGGTATTTATGAGGAAATTTCCCTTCGTCGCGTAAGAGCAAAATGGTTGCAAATTATCACCGAAAGGTTTAGTTACCCTCAAGTAATTTGAGTTTAACAAAAAAAAGTTCCACGTTTTTGTGGTTTGGGGTAATTTGTGAAAAAAACGGCCAACTTGAAATTTTGAGGAGTGGTTGAAGAAAGTATTAAAAAACTGTCTTCTGGGTTTTTTCCATTTTTGAATATTTAATCTTGTAGTTGTTTTGTCACTTTTCTTCTTCTGCAAGAACTCTGCAGAATTCTGAGAAAAAAATATATATTCTGAAAAATTGGAAAGAGTTCCTAATAGTATCAAATGTAGGAATTCCTGTTTCATACAATGAATTTGGTTACATTTTTGAGCTGAGATGAACTCAATCATTATTTTACCAATGGATTCGATATGTCCACATTATTCCATGTTGAGAGGAAGCTCTAATGCCCACCCAACTGGGCAGACTTTGTTTCATATTGAAATATGGATCAAGGCATAACAAAGACGGACTATAAGTTTAGGAACATCGCACTATACAGGGAGGCGCAACTTAAGTCAGCATAACTTCAGGGGTCGATTCTGCAACTAATTTGCAACAAAAAAATGTCTCTTAGCAATGTTTTTTTAACCCCTTGTTTTTCCAGGTTATTTTTTTCATTTTCATTTTTTTTTTTTCGTGATTTTGAGCTGACGTTACTAAATTGGCTTTAACTCTCTTAATTTGCTGTGTAAATTAAAATTTGAGGGATCCGTTGGAAAGAGCATTAAATTTCCTATCGGTTAGAAGCCTGATATTTTCTTTGAGGCATGATAAAGCCCTCTGAAGAGGAAATTTTGCCTTATTCGGGGAACCTTGGTTTCGCATTGGTCGCACATCAAGATCGCAGACATTTTTAATAAAAAGTGACCTGGAACAATGTAGACAGTGTTTTTGTTTTATCTATCCAATAATTGAAAATAGTGCGCGTATCATCAGACTTTATATTTTAAGCATGTATATCTTCACTCTGCACACTATTTCAATTCAACCAAAACTTTTACTTATTGTGATTTTGCGAGAGTAAGGCCTCGCAGCGCGAGGCCTGGAGCGGCCGCTCCACTCGCTCCACCCTAAGGACGGCACTGGGGCTGGGGGTCATTCTAAAATTTGCGTAACGACACCAAAATTTGTGACCCGGCACTTTAGGTTATTATTGACTCGAATGAAAACTGAAGGCGATCAAGCGAAGCTAGGTACAAGTAGGTAACTTAGGGACTATAAATAAGTAGGCACTATAAATACCTAAATAACGTGGATACATTTACAGTAAACATATCCATGATTCAATGTTTTCCGTGAAGCGGAGGAATTTACCGCGAATTGTCGCCATTAACCCCTGTGTTCCCGGTTTAGACTTGCTAGTTTGTTTTATTTTAGATGATAATAATTATTTAGTGAAATTTATAATAAGATAAGAAGTAGTTAAGTTACCTATATGATTGAGGAATCCTGAGGTCGCTCCCTCTTTAGGCGCCTTTTCAATGAGGTTGTGGTGGGTTTTGGGGGATGGAAGCTATAAGTGCATTAGCGTGTTCGGTCATACTAGAATCCAGCTTTGGATATGCAGTTCGAATCACTTCTTGAACGGTTGGTATATTCAAGTCATTGCGTAGTGTGGAGTAGCGGATGTACCAGGGTGCCTACATTTCATTAGGAGAAGACGATTTTGGGTCACTTGTATTTTATTAACGTGACTCGCTGCAGCAGATCCCCACAGACCACAAGAGTACTCCCAGATGGGTCTAAAAGAAAATTGATGAAGTGAAAGAAAATTTATTTTCCTAATTTTCCTCCTAAAATTTGTCTCCTATTTAATAGGAGTCGCTTTGTTGACAGACTCATCGGAGAATTTTCACGAAGAAGGGGCTTTAATTGAATAATTCTCGGTCTTATTTTGTTGACTAGATATTTTATGTGTGGCTCCCATGTTAACGTTTTGTCCAAGTAGACACCTAGGTCCAATTAAAGGTATTGCCATGTGATGGGTGTCCAGTAAGAAGGGGTTAATACATTATCAAATAATGTGATCTACAGGTACGGTGCTCGGAGAGGTCACGAATGGGCAACGCACCACCAGTGCCTCTTCAAAAACGGCTTTACCGGTCACTTGCAGCTTGCAAAATTCGATTAGCATCGGGGTCATTAAGTACCAAGATTCACAAGACCGAGTGGCTGCTAATTTTTACCAATAAATAAAATGTGCAGCCTTCTCGGAGTAAACTATCATTATAACATTAATCCGAGAGAGAGCCGTCGATTCAATTACGATAATTCGAGATGCCGGTGGAGGGCGCGTGGTCGGGGATATGATGGAGTGGCTGGGGACCAGGAATCGGGCTAATTAACAGAGCAATATTCAATGAAATAGGATGTCGTGCTACTTTGTGGGACTCGCGAGCTGCAGTTGTTGAACTTGTTCGACGAGAGCCGCTAGCGCCCCGGGTGGCGAGTCCAGACGTTTTATCGTGCCCGCATACGGTCGGAAGGCTTGTAACGGTGATTATTGATCAACCCCTTCATAATATTGGCTTGTTTTGCAAGCCAGATAGGACAGGAAATAGGCGACGCATGTTGATGTGGGTTATGTAAGTACGCTCTATTACTCATGTTCGTACTACCAGTACCGACAAATCATAAGGAATATTTCTCCTTACTTCGAACCCAATGACCAATCAATTGATGATTGATAGCCCGTATGGAATGGCGAATTTCCATAGCTTAACAAGACAAGCATTGCTGTCCAATTGTATAAATTATCAGTAATGAACAACTCCAAGTATCAGCGCCCAAGTTGAAAAATAAATACCTATTTTTATGGAGTAACCATTCTTTGGGAGGTAACTAAATTAACAGGCAAATTTTGTCATGATATTCCAAATCAATTCGTGATCTTTAAAATGTTTCAACCTCATTTTTTATGAAAAATAAAATTAGTTACAACAATTATACGCATATTTTAAAAAAATGTTATGTTGAAATGCGCAAAGAATTATTTCCTCCAAATCATGAACAGTTTCTTGAAATCATGAAATTGAACAGTTTCTGATAACATTCGTTTCTAGCTATAAAATAATATATGTCACACCAGACGATTCCTATCGCTAAGAATAGGATTCAATGACAACCAAGTACATGCAACGCAACAACATACAACAGTTTCTGAACAACATACTGAATTAAGGTGCCCGTATACTAGGTCGACAGCGCGTAAATCTTGAGCTCCGCTCACTGGGGCGGATGGAATTTTCCGACCCGTCGTTTTGCCAGTCCCGAGGTAAAAAAAGTCTGCCAAGTGGGTGTGGCACGTAGCTTCCTCGTATCCATAACCGTATTGTATAGTTGATCCATAGTACTCGTAGTAAATCTCAAAACATCAATCTCTGAGTACCTTACACCACCCTTTCAATTTGGGGGGGGGGAGGCATGATTTTCATAGGGGACCATCCACACGCCACCCGTCCAATCCCTGAAAATTTCATCGAAATCGCATGAGAAATGTAGAAGTTATGGCTGTGGCAAGGATTTCATGACAGACAGACATACAGACAGACACGGACCCAAAATTGTTCAGGAAGGGCTGAAACTTAAAACGCGAGTGGAAGTTTTGATTTTGATTTTTTTTTTCAACCTTGAATAATGAAAACAAAGCTTCCACTACTAAACTAAATGGGTCATCATATTTTGATTTTTCTCCACCCCTACCTAATTACAAATTTCAATTCATTCCTCATCACCGTTCAAATGGGCTGGAAAAAGTAGAAATAATTTTTTTTTTAAAAGGAGGCAAATCAGATTTAATAACATTGAAGGATTTTCCTAAACCATCAGGGGGAAATTTGAATGTTTCAGAATAATATAACACCAAATGGTTACAAGTAGGTGACTTAAACTACAGTGCTACTCGAACCAAGAAGTCACGAAGAACTAAGAAGTCACGTCCACCCTCAAATAACTTTTACAAATGATAAAAAACAAAAATAGTCGTGAACTGGGTTTAGAACGACGGAAACCATTTTCATGATCTCACCCATGGCCAGCAAGAACGCATTACAGCTTCAACTCTAACCATTAAAAAAACCGACGAACTCTCAATCACGTTCATACCGATCGTAAATCCTGAAATTATCGCATTTATTCACAAAAGGTGTCTTATTTTGTGAGCCATTATAAGAGTTGGAGAAGAGAGTTCAAAACAGAATCGGAGCATGAGTGTTTCGAACCATAAAAGTAAGAAAAGCTGGGAAAGGAACTTGGAATAATATGATAGTCATTTCCATTTCTATATTAAATAGGAGTATTAAAATAAAACTTTTGAGTTGTTTTATGACTGAAGGTGCGCTAAATAAAATCATTTTGTCCATTTCAATATTGTATAGGAATAATAATATAATAAAAACTGAGTAGTTTTATGAGAAAAGAGAGGCCCAGTCATGTATATCCAAAACTGAGTTGGTCCCCCCGCTCACTCTCCCTTCAGGATTCATGATACGAAACCATTAATCACTGTAATATCGCACGCCTCGTAGAATATTGTAAACAGAATTGATAGTTTTTGTGTTAAGGTAGGTATTCACAAACCGTCACCCTCTCCGCGTAACACTTTTCGGGTAGTTAGTTCAAGGCTAAAGCATGTTCCATGCTAAAATGAGTTGAAACTGGGAGAAGCGCCCGAAATGTAGGGGCATGAAGATTACCAAATTCCATCTGGAGCAGGAAAATGCCAACTACCGCTAAATTCGGCAGCTTCCGGATCCTCTAAATTGATTAATTTTATCTTTAATCTCTTATTTGGTAATAGAGGTCCGACCCCTTGTAATAGACAGACCAAAAGGACAAGTACCTAACAGAAACAGATTAAATTCGCATTTTAAAAGTAAATGAAAAACAAAGTGAACAACGAAAAGAGTAAAGTTAAACATTAAAAAAACCACCAGTTTGCTCTCTTTCAAAATTCTACAATGGAAAATGATGGACTCACACCTCCCTAGCCTGGTTGCTACAGTATCGAAACTATATTTGTGCTGCCTTTGCTTTTCAAATACAAACAGGCTAATGAAATTTACTCTGATGACACGAGAAGGCTACACCGTATTCGTGGACCACAGCTTCGTCTGTTTTGTTCGCCAAAAGATTGTTGTTTATTACTGACATTCCTTGTCAGTTATTTATTACTGAACGGTATCTTGTCTGTTACTGGTCCAGTTACCCTACCCCATGTAAAAATGTAGCTCCCAAATGTTGTTACCTAACTCAAATATCTCGCCATAGGTTCGCGTAGATTTCCTATTGTACCTATAAATCTGGGTATTTTGTGTTGGCTGTGATAAATGGTCGTCAGTAGGCGTGTAGTTCCATAAACGAGAATTGGGGTCGGAATCCCCAGATCGCAGTTGATTGTTCCCTTCAATAGGCTGACCAGTGGGTTGTGGTACATCGCTAAGTCCACCCTCCGGCTAAATATGGACTTGTGAATACTTCCGCCTGTTATTCCTACGTGGAACTGACGAGAAACTCCAAGATCTACTGCGCGTGTCCCACATAGCCTAAACCAATATGTCAGCCTGTGAGGGGTCTAGCACATAGCTTCCTCTTTCCTATCTTCTTTCCTCTATGACACAACCTTAGCAAAAAGTTTTCCCAACGATTGTTTATTGCTCGCAAAAAGTGGGAATAGTAAAAATACAATCGTATTTTAAATGCATAGGTAAAATTATGAGGTAGAGTGGTTATCGGTTGGTTTACAGGTATGAGTTAGCTCTGCAAAGTGCGTTGCTGAGTGTTTTTTTTTTTATTTTTTTTTTTTTAAATAGATTTTTTAAATGGTAATTGATTAAGATTTGTTCCAAGCTTTTGACGGTTTATTCTATCATCTTCAGGGAAATCTACAGACCAGTACAGTTTTGTTTTACAAATGTGTATAGAAAATGTATTAACTTAATTTTTGAGCTGGATAACAACACTAAACTAGGAAATTGTTTTCAAGATTGTTTTATTAGGTTTAGGTAAGATAGGTAGTTCATTCAAATTTGAGAAAACTGCCGTAAAGTTAGTGTCTCAGTGTTAGTCTCAGTTAGTGTCTCAGTGTTAGTATCAGTCATTCATCATGAATAAGCCAATTTTCAAAAATATCCTGTTTTTTTAAAATATGAATTTGTGAGTTAGGACAATTTCATGTCCAATCATCAACCAAAATGTATACAAAATGTGTACAAAATTCTTTGGATTTTTTTTCTTCTCAAAACTCCCAAAAACTGGTTGCTTGGGACTCTATGTAAACCATAAATGGCCTCCCTATAATTTTTCCTGTTGTCATTTATGCCCTTTTTGAAGGTAGGAACTATTCTTCCTTCGAGCGTGATTGAGTCACAAATTGGAACATTCGGAAATCATAATATTTATAGTAACGAGATACGACCATAGCAGACACTCATATAGCAGCAAAGGCAAGCCCAAGTCGAGGGCACAGTGGGAAGAGGATTTCCCACTAAACGGAATCTTCCCACCTTTTTTTCCCCATCTCTTCGCTTCTGTTTTCGTAAAACTAACTACATATTACAACTAAAATTGATACTTTTAGGTACAGAAATAGTGAAAAACCAAAGTTGAAAAGGTTTAACTTAGTTTCCCCGTAATTTTTGGCTGGCGTTTTTGAGGTATATTCAACAGGTATTGGCCTCGTTTCAGCACACTACAACGATTTCGACTCGAAAAAATCACTTTATCAATACCTAATCACTGTTGTATGGTTGGTAATATTTTTCTAACACAAAGAAGGAATTGTGTGAGTGTTCGAGTGCTACAAACAATTTTTTAAGGGTCATATCCCTTCCGAACTTTGTGGGAAGCAATCTTCCCATTCTGCACGAAAGGGTTAAAAAAAGTTCATACTCTTGATAATTTATTACAAGCACTTAATTTTCACAGAAAATACTCAAAAACGGATTTTCAACACCCAGATCAACTTTGAAGTTCCACAATGCCGAAAATCTCGATTAAAACGAAGCCTATTCTCATCACTAGACACCTAACCTTCTATGAAAGAATGGAAATTTACCTTTTCAGCGCTATTTTCGATATAAATACACCTCAAAATAATTAGTTTCATCTCCTGGTGAAAAAAATCAAGAATCGGGTGAAGGTGACGGAACTTGTTCGCGGACCGGCATACCTGAGCGTGGAGCCAAGTTTTTGCGTAATTACAGGTCTATTCCCTAGCGGCCATGTTTCGGAATCTTATATAATATTATTACCTAGTAGGTACCCATCACCATTCAAGGCAGGTAACTTTTTCATCGACTCGTATGTTCGTGGATCAAGCGCATGTTACTTATGAAAGCGGAGGTTGTACGTCGTAGAAAAATTCTGAACCTCTGTAAGGAAGACAGCTGATGACGCTCGCTTCGCTAGAAAGTACAGTCGGACGGAAACTCGAATGGTATGGAATGATGAGCCAATTTCCAAAGACCCATTTTACGTTATGCAAGTATGATAATTTACATATTTATTAGGCTATTTTGTGGTGTAATTTCGTGTTTATTGGATATAGGTATCCTGCGAGAATAGGTGCGAAAGGTAAGTAATTTTTTCACTTCAAACTCAAAAGAGTTTCAGTTTAACAGACTTCTGGCATACTTGTGAAGTACTTAGATCGGTCCTAAACAGAAAATATCCGTAATCCTTCCATAAAATTGTTGTGAAAAAATTTCGGTGAACACACATTTTCATCATACAAAACTGACCTATCACTAGTAAGAAAGCTACATAATTAAATAAATATTTATGTTACTTAAACACTAGTAATAAAGTCTTTGTGTACAAGGGAAGTTTGAGAATCTTCTCTTTTTATTATTTTGTTGCAAGAGTTTAGACAAATTCGAGTTTTTTTAAAACAGTTTTGGAGTCAAAATGAGCTGGAGTAACACGAACACTACTAGGTAGATAAGTAATTTGATATCTTGAAAATATTTTAATAGTCTATTTAGTTCATGGCTTTATTAGTTCATAAATGCTTCTAATACTTATTTGATTCAACTAGTTTTTATTTAAACCAACCATTCATAGTATTGTGTAATACCATGTACCTTCATAATGGAATATTTAGATGTGTTTTTATAAGTGGAGAAAGTGAATGAGTTCGAGTATAAATAATTTTCAGAATTCCATAAAAACACTGCTGATCTCACAATAACATTGTTATGACAATCATGTGTTATTAGTGCTGTTGATGTTGCCAAAGTGGGGAAATCTTGTAGTATCAGGCTTCCTATTGCTCAGCCTAGAGAAAGAGAGTACTTCTACTCGTCCTCCTGTATTTCACCTAAGGAAGTTCTATCACGTCATAAAACGGCTGGACGATGTGGCTTTTCGTGTACGTGACCCAAGAGGAAAGCTGAAGGTTGTTCAGGATGGCAGCTCAAGAGGCTACTGTGGACCTTGAAAGAAGAGGTGAAAGGAGTGTTATGAGAATCATGTGTTATTATTGTTGTTCATGTTGGCAAAGTGGGAAAATCTTGTAGTTATGAGGAAATCGTTCTGAAAAGTGGTGCTCTCTAAAAAAAGTAGTTGATGTTACGAATTTTGTGATAGTTTTGGGTTCAATAAAGCAGTTTGGACTCGTAGACGTCAGTTTACAACAATATTATACAACTTCCCTTACTGTCACGATTTTACACTTTATCGCTCAGCGAAATGCTGAAACAGGCGATCAAATCGACTGAAACATCGAGTGGAGGATTTAGTTAGGTTGAGGAGGCAAGGGGGCGATGAGATTGTGTAATGAGCTGCCCCCTGAGGTGGTCCACATGTGACACACATTTGCAGGCCGAATCCCATCTGGTCCTTTGGAGTTTCACCCCAGCCGACTCCTGGAACTCACTCTGGCGAAAAGAAGAACCAGAAGTTGATTCCCAAATTCTGAAAAATTTGCGTTTGGCACTCGTTATTTTATCAGGTCGGGTTTGGGCCGAAATGTATAAGGCGAGATATTCAAGTAAAAGCAATCTTGATGATCTTGTGGCTCATTCAAGGGCAAAAACCACCTGTATTCAACGTGATATTATCAATCATAAGATTCACATCTCAACCGAGGTGGATGAGTACCTTGCAATTCGCCTCACTTGAAACTTTCCTTCTCCAAGTTGGTACATTCAAGTTACAGAAATAGGTCTTGCTCGAAGATCCCAAGAATCGAAGTAAAAAAGTCAGACTTCCCCAAAACTTTAGAGATCTTTGAAGATGAATATATGACCTTTTCAATGAAAGTCGAATTTCTACCAAGTTGGGTGGACTGTTTGCTGATAAGGAATGACCCAAAGCACTCACTATATGACCCTACGTAATCTATCAGAAGGCACTAAATCGCGCCTACGAGCCCTACGGATAAGCTGGCTACATAAGAATGTCAGAAAAATAGGTTCGAAAATTTAAAAGTACACTACACCTACCTCGACGATCAAAATTCTTCTTTCTCTCATCCTTCATACAGAAATTTCCTTGAGAAAAAAAATGACACCAAGAGCCCCAAGATTACACTACGCAGCAAAACCTCCTTCGGCCAAATGAACGCAATTTTTTTATTTAAAAAAAAAAAAAATGGTCACCTTCATCTTAGTATTTTTTTCCATTTGATATATATCTCTGATTTTCCCACTTGTTCAATAAATAATATTTTTACTTATATCAGTCAAAGTACTAAGTTGGCTGCTTAGTCTAGTATCTTAATAGGCAAAGGTACATTCTACTAACTGACCAATGTGACATTTGTAAGTGTATTGTTTCTTCAGTTACAGAAAAAGGTCCTGTTCATGGACCGCAGGATTCGATGGTAAAAAGTCAGACTACTCGCCGAACTCAGAGAAGATTTCTGCCAAGTTGGGTGGGCAGCTTGCTCACAAACAATGACCCAAAGCACTGATTCACAGTTTAGTCACTAGATATCCCTATCTTACTGAGAAAATTTCCCTCTAGTGCACAACCGTAGTTATCAGTAGTCACCAAACCGTGCCTACACGTCCAAATAAGTAATGGAATTTGAATTTAATGGATGCAAGGACACGTTAATGGAGGAAGTGCCAGGAAGTGGGATAAGCTGGCACCAGGAACGTCACCGGAAACTACATTTAAAGGAGTTGGTTGATTTGTCTATTAGGCATCTCAAAAGACAAAGATACATTTTATTAAGTGACCAATGTGACGTACATGACGTGAAGTACAAGGAAATACCTCCAGTAGCACAATTTTATTCCATGAAATATAATAATAACAAAAGTCAACATTCATTCTGCACGAATTATGTATGTATTTATCTAATATTCGATTATAAATGACATAACAAAGAGGACCCCGACAGGCAACTGACCTCCCGAGAATTTCCGACTCCCTCGTTCGACATTTTCCCCCCGTTTCTTCCAAAAAGTTCGAGATTTTTATCTCTAACGGCCCCCGTTGCGAGCACTCAACCGGCTCTCATAATTATACATTCAATCGAAGAATTATTATGTAGGATGAATTATTAAAAAGCGAAAATGAAATTAATAAATTATCTCGATTTCACTTTTGCCGTTTATAGGAAGCCTGAATGCAAATAAGGTGGCTTCAAGGACCTCCTCCTTTAATAACAAGCCGACCGGGTGCGGATTCGTTAAATTTGAATCGAGGAAAAAAAAATCTCGGGTCACACGCTCACTGTATAATCTAACTGAAGCAAAGTGAATAGGCCCAAAAACACTATAATTTGAACAAAATCGATCTGGTCATCTTTTTATTGCTTTTGAGGCCTGATTTGACGTTCTTTCAAGAAGCTTGAGTCATGGGTAAGAACTCAGTTGTTTGGTTTGTCTGAGATTTGAAGCCATTTGGGATTTTGAAGGGAGAGGGGATAGCGTCAATTTTGTGGAGATGATTACCTATTGATCGGACTGAACGGACCTCTGTTTGTGTCCTAGATATCTTGTTCTTATGTTGTATGTCAGCTATCATACATCTTGAGTTTTAACACAGTAGTGTAGCTGATCAAGACAGTGGGAAGTACAAGGACAGTTAATGAAGAATAAACACGAAACGAGCGAGGGAGAGAGAACGGACTGGCAATAAACATCGATGAGACGAAATATAATATGCAAATGGTCATCATTTTTATTTGTAATTGAGTTAAAGTCTGGAGATTGTCTGGATTGGTGGCCGAAAGTGGGCGGTAACTCCAATAGGTAATGAGTAGCCATAAGCGAAATTGGGATATGCGCATGGGTCGGAAAAACTGTTTATTGTTAATTTTAATCTAAACTAGACCTCATTCTGAGAATTTTTATACCAACCGAGACCTTCTAGCGTGAGAAGACCTTTTTCTATGATTTTTCAAAGTTTCTAATGTTTATGACGTCACAGTGGGCTGGGGGGTAACACCCAGGCGGGAGGAGCGCGTGACGTCAGAATAATTTGAAACTTTGAAAAATCATAGAAAAATATCTATCCATCCAAAAAGAGAACGGCTGGTGTCAAAATTTTCAAGATGAGGTCTAATTTCGATTAAAAATCTAAAAAAAATAATGCACACATCCCATTATGATCTTCCCTCTGGACGATAGCTGATGACGTCCGCGACGCCAGGAATGGCAGTTGGACGAAAATTCAACCTGATATGGTTGTTCACTTTACTTATTCCTTTTGGATTATATGGAAATGGTTAATAACAGGTAACCATGCACGAATTGAACCTACATGGTTGCGTCTGCGAGAAAGTCCAAGCTTTCTCATTATCTTAATAGTAAGGGAAAAATAATGGACGAAGTTGAGAAACGAATTATGGCTGGACACTGAGCTTAGTTACTATGCTAATCTGAAGTTGCTATGGTCCTTTCTGCTCTCCAGAACAAGGATTTCTAAGGTTCTCCCTTCAAGTGAAGGTCGATTGAGGATTCCTGAGGTCTTACGACTCTTATAGTCTTCCACCTTGCTGCACGCAGCAAGAGAAATACTCCTCCTGAGAGGGATTGTAACTAAAATCAATGTCCTTGCATATTTGCAAGTACCTGTGATTACCACAAGCCGGGATCCGTGTGCCAGGGCCACCCCCGCTGGGGTTACAGATGAAGTTTGTCGCCCAAGGTATAATAAACCAAGACCCCCGCGAATCCTACCTCAATTGGGGGGCAGGCAAGTGACACCATGACAGAGCCTAGGTCGGTAGCCTGGGTTGAGGTGAGATTGATCGCCAGTGAACTGGCAGTCTCACCCCCAGATGCCATGACTGGTCACAAGCCCAGATCAGAGAATTTGTACCGGATGCCTACCGCTTTACTATCATCTGGAAGATTCCAGCTCGAGCATTACGATATCTTGATAATGGAAGACGGTCCCCTGTGCTCTCCGGAACATCCAAGGTTCGGCTATACTGTACACTGATACGCCCGATGGTTACCAATGGTGCCAATAAACTTTGTGTCTTCTTGCGGAAAATTTCAAGAAGGAACCGGGCAGCGTGTGTTGTTGAAGAGTGAAGAATTCGGAACAAAGATTTAAATGTGACATCTTGAAATTTATAGAAGATCGGCGGATTCAGTGGCTAAGAACGTAGAGCGCATGCGCCAGCCACAAAATTTCCAGCACGCGAGGGACATGGAAGCCAAGGACTGTCTGGCTCCAGGATGTTAAGAGGGACCTGAGGAAGCTGTGCAGAACTGGAGGCAAAGAACAAAGAGAGGATCTGAGTGGCAAACTATCGTAAGGGAAGCTAAAGCCCACAAGGTCCAACAATTATTACCACTCGTAGGTAATAAATACCCGAAAACTATATTATTATTTAATTGAAAACACAAACGATAAATCGGAAGAAACTAAATTTGACCACTACTAAATAATCAATAAATGATTCAGCTAATAAATCAATATTATGGTGATAAAATCTAATCTAATTGGTATCAATTAGCATAAATGATTTGGAACCACTAATTATTCGGGTTTTATTCTATTAACAATGGATGATAAAGAACCAACTTCTCAAATGGATATTGAAACGTGACTGAGAAATACCTTAAAGTAGCCGATTCCTAATGAAATAAGGTGGCAAAGATTTATTATCGAAGAAATCAACTAATTGCCTTATCTCGGGTAAATTATTAGGGTTGGAATCTTCATCAGCTCACCTTTCGGCGAGCGAATTCGGCAATAAATAATATCTCGGAGCACCTATGTAGGCTAGATGTGGTCGAATCAACAACTCCGGATTTTAGATTCGACGAAAGGGTGATTTATTCCTTCCGAATGTCCGCGTCGAATTAACCGAGTATATTTCACAAGAGGGGACCATGGTGAGTCGTTGAGCGAGTCAAACATTCATGATTTAGTAGGCGGTGGCTGTAGGACCTCTAGACTGGAGCGCGAAGATAATGAGTCACCTTTTAGAAGCTGAGAACCGGCTGGAAAAACTAACCCATTGATCCGACTAGACCGCCCTCCCTCGGTCAGAAGAAAGCAGGTAATAGAGATATTATGCAACTGGACTCTGTACAAAAAACATCTCTCGAGAGGAAAGTACGAGTAAAAAATCACAGCACCGGTAGATACAACCAGACTAGTTTTTGTGGTATCAACCTGTGAACGGAACCTTTTTCTTCTCCTTCCGAGTCCTGTCTGGGGTTTTTTGTGGCTCTGTAAGGCACAATAGGGCATATTCTAATTGCGAATGTCAAGGCCGGAGGGACCAACTGTTTTCACTCGAGCAAAAAATTCGTAGTAGGTCAAGGCAAGCGCCACAAAGATCTTTTCATTCAGTTTTACGGGAAAGGATTTTTGGCATGAAGAAATCCTTTCCTCGGGGTACGATATTTTGATCGCAGAAGTGTCGTTCCTCACAGAGTAGCTAATTTCACTTAAATTGGGAATTTTCACAATTAACACCTATAATATCAGCCAGGTGAACTTCATGGTTATTTGTTTAGATCACAATAAGGGCTTTCCGTGCTACGACTGGTATGAGGAGTAAACTTGGAACAAGTGACATCACTTTGTGGAACTAAATACCCTGTAAACCTTAACAATGTAGGTAAAATTAATAAGACATTGTAAGTGATTCCAGGGTTTTTTTTGGTACCTAGATGATTTTTTTTTTTTGGTTATCTTTTCCAATAATGAATCTTTGGAATCGTGCAAGAAAAAAGAGAGGGTGAAATGTTCAAAACGAGATGGTTCAAAAATTTCCGTGATAAAATTTTTTTTTCATCAATTTAAAATTGGATAAGGCCACTCAGAGCTCTGCAGGACAAATGATTAATCAGGAACACGAGTGTGAATAGCAAATAAATATTCACTGACGGAAATGAGCCAAATATTTCAAAACTCAGCTAATAAAAAAAATTTGATAATTTGTTTTTATAAATAAAAGAGAGTTTCATGCCAATCAGTTGTGCTTCCCTGGTAACCAAGAACTTGATTCCGTTATGAATATGACGGCACCCACAACACTCGGATACCGATGTTTTACTGTCAAAATGAAGTTGATAGTCAACCTTGCTTGATAAAGTGATTAGTACTACTAATGAAAAAGCCGTGTTCTTTGTATGCGGGTGATCCAAACAGAAAATGTCTGCCAAGTGGGTGTGGCACATAGCTTCCTCGTACCCATAACTATAGCTTATCTCAAAACATCAATCTGTAAGTGCACTCTCTTCTGCATTACCCTCATAGGGGACCATCCACAATCCCCGAAAATTTCATCGAAATCAGGTGAGAGATGTAAAAGTTATGGATGTGGCAAGGGTTTCATGACAGGCAGACAGAAACGGAACCAAAATTGTTGAGGAAGGTCTGAAGCGTAAAACGCGAGTGGAAATTTTGATTTTAGAGAAAACGTTTTTTCGACCTTGAAAAGTGAAAACAAAGCTTCCGCTACCTCGGTAGACTCGGAAGCAAAATAATAAACAGTTGGGTAGCAATTTGTAGCGTCTTGGTTGTGTAAAAGGAAGTTCACCGTGGTTTTCAATGGGCTGGTTGAAATAGAAGTTTCATCACGTTTAACCACTGCCTCACGTTATTGAATATGGGAAACATTGAGCTCCTCCGATTGATCATAATCCGAGTAGTCAACTGGTTGATTCCGCTGGCAAAGCAAAGGCCACTGTCTTGAACCCCGGAGAAAAATGGGGCTCGTGTCAGACCTTGTTTGCCAAGCTGAAATACATGTAAACTTGGCCAAAGGCCAATAAAATGTTTGTCCTTCAAACTTCAAATTACGTTTACATGAACTCTTCGGGACGTATTCAGGTGATCGAAAGGAAGTAGGATCAGCGCTAAACACCAATTTATCATTTTACATCCAAGAGCGCTGAAATGGACTTTACAGCCTTTGGTGATGAATGGAATGAAGTCAAAATTCGGTCCTCAGCTGCTTGAGGATCAAGAAGCGATCGAGATAATGGTACTTTAGTTACATGAGTGGCTGAAGCTAACTCCTATCCTGTCCACCATTGGGCGCTGAAATTGGTTACTCAGGTTCGACCCTCCTCAGGTGGTCGAAAGGAAGAAAGACCAGCGATGAAACCATCTCTCTCTTGTACATCCAAGAGTGCTGAAATTCAACCTCACAGCTATTATACTTAGCTTCAATACTCAGCTTCTTGAGGATACTTGGAAATAATCGGAATGATGTCAAATTAGCTACATGAGTGATTAAAACTAACTCCTCTCCTACTCATCACTTTTTGGCGGTTTGCCCTTCGGGGTGCCAACTTTGTGACGATCCTACTTTTACAGAAGGGGCAAACCGATTTGGTTTGTTCCCGATTTGTTGGAGCTACGCCTAGGGGGATATTTGATTCATAGAAATATGAATCGATATCCTCTTCGGGCCGGCTGATTAATCTAATCACTGGATTGAAGGGGTAGGGTCGTCACCCTCCTCTGACTAACTTATGAACAATTAGGTGAATTTCAATCTGAAATTCAACCTATATTGTTACATGGTATTCCAGAAGGAATTACCCAAAGAGATATCCAGAAGGAATCTCTATATTAAATTTATTCCTTTCTTCCACTTCGCCAATCCGGCAATTAAATTCAGTCTCTTGTTAGGCTTTGTCAATCTGGCATTTTATTAATTTCAATTACGTTTTTCTTTTATATAAGCCTTTTCTGCATTTGCCTTTTCAATCATTTCACTTGAATGTTTCGTCGTTCGTATTCTTTATTTAGTTTGCTTTCTCCTCAGTTCCATTGATTTATTCTTTTATGTATAAATGGCCCATTCGTGGCATAAATGACCCATTCGTGGCATTCTTCTTCTTCTTCTTCTTTTTGAATAGTACCATTACGATGGAGGAATTCCCTTGAAGCTTCCAGACGTCCTTTCCTGGGCTTCATGCTATTTTCAGTCCCTTTTGACTTGTTTTCAAACATACTTCTGTTTGAAACCCAGAAGTATGTTTTAGGGAGGGGAGTGTGACGATCCTACTTTTACAGAAGGGGCAAACCGATTTGGTTTGTTCCCGATTTGTTGGAGCTACGCCTAGGGGGATATTTGATTCATAGAAATATGAATCGATATCCTCTTCGGGCCGGCTGATTAATCTAATCACTGGATTGAAGGGGTAGGGTCGTCACCCTCCTCTGACTAACTTATGAACAATTAGGTGAATTTCAATCTGAAATTCAACCTATATTGTTACATTGGTAGCAGAGCGTGGTTTGGTGGAAATGCACTGAATTTATTTCATCATTTCCCCTCCACTTTTTTTTGGGTATTCCAGAAGGAATTACCCCAAAGAGATATCCAGAAGGAATCTCTATATTAAATTATTCCTTTCTTCCACTTCGCCAATCCGGCAATTAAATTCAGTCTCTTGTTAGGCTTTGTCAATCTGGCATTTTATTAATTTCAATTACGTTTTTCTTTTATATAAGCCTTTTCTGCATTTGCCTTTTCAATCATTTCACTTGAATGTTTCGTCGTTCGTATTCTTATTTAGTTTGCTTTCTCCTCAGTTCCATTGATTTATTCTTTTATGTATAAATGGCCCATTCGTGGCCTAAATGACCCATTCGTGGCATTCTTCTTCTTCTTCTTCTTTTTGAATAGTACCATTACGATGGAGGAATTCCCTTGAAGCTTCCAGACGTCCTTTCCTGGGCTTCATGCTATTTCAGTCCCTTTGAATTGTTTTCAAACATACTTCTGTTTGAAACCCAGAAGTATGTTTTAGGGAGGGGAGTGTGACGATCCTACTTTTACAGAAGGGGCAAACCGATTTGGTTTGTTCCCGATTGTTGGAGCTACGCCTAGGGGGATATTTGATTCATAGAGATATAAATCGGTATCCTCTTCGGGCCGGCTGATTAATCTAATCACTGGTTTGAAGGGGTAGGGTCGTCACCCTCCTCTAACTTATGAACAATTAGGTGAATTTCAATCTGAAATTCACCTATGTTGTTACAACTTTGGGACGCCCAGGCTGAGTCGTGAGGCTTTCCTGTGCGTCTTGAATGGTTCAAGGTGGATGCAACTTGCTTGATTTTGTCCATCCGCCTGGGGTTACAGGTTACTGGGGTAAGGGAAAGCTGGACTGGGAGGAAAGCTAACTGAATGATGAAGTACCGTATAATAGAAAGTATGTTAGAGTTGTAATTAAGTAACCTAATCAAAATCATAGGTGACACTCTGGCAGACGGTCTTGGATTGCCAAATTTCATGTTATTTGTAATTATGTTGTTATGTTTTGTTTTGTGTTAATAAATTCAATTTTTTTCTCTCCCTCATGGACTAACTGAGTAACTTTAGTTCCACATGGCTCTCCAGAACCTCTTCAAATGGTCGTAAGAAAGTACGATACTTTCCTGTAAACCCAAGAGCACTGAAATTTGCGTCACAACCTCCGGTAATGATCAGTATGAAGTTGGATCAGCTGTGTAAGTTCAGCTCCAGTTTTTTTTCTAGAATATGCAATCACGTCCAGTTGTCTAGTTCTGATGTACGGTTATTTCAGCAGCTCAGTAGCCAAGTAACACATTCATAACTTATAAACATACTTGTACTTGAGTAACCAGCTAGTTTAAAATAAATGACGGCTTCAACGACCCCAATAAGTGGCAAGCTATCGGATTTGTAATAAGAATGATTTGTCGACCAATCATATCTCATAGTCAACCTTTGACGCGTGCTCTCGTCTATACATCAGCGAAAATACTCGACAAACCTAAAAATCAGCCTCTCATCGGAGATAAATTACTGCTGCGGATATTAGAGATTTATAATAAGTCGGTTAACTCGTTCCCTACGGCACTTTTAGTTTTAACTCATATGTAGGTAGTTGGAAAACAAGTTCCCAGCAAGATATACTTCGCTAATAACCTAGTGAGGTCCTTGACTTCAAAAAGGCGGTAAAACTTATTACGCATAACTGGAACGACCGACTCCCGACGGGATTATGCTTCAAATTACTGTATTTCATCCACGTTTGCAACCTTGAACCCCATTATCTTGGTGGCTGCACCCGTTTTTGATCTCGTGAGCTCCTAATGAATTCACGCCGAACCTTGGAAAGCGGTCTGCAGGTTCTCGTTTGAGGTGATCTCCAGTGATTACATGTCACGTCAAAAACTCTCACGTGAGAAGCCCGAAAAATTTCTCAAGGAGGGAATTGGTACCTTAACATCGTGCGATTGGTTCAAAATGAGCGCATCAACGAGTTCTTTCGTTTTGAATAATGTTGAGTAAATTGCACGATTCCCATTCAACAATTGGGGCGACTGATGACCTTATCGATGATTTTGTGTGTTGAGCTTGAGGACATTAGGAAATTTATGGCATCAG
>CM019181.2:8074430-8118607 GCA_009739505.2 Apolygus lucorum | reverse complement strand
TTAGTTACATGAGTGGCTGAAGCTAACTCCTATCCTGTCCACCATTGGGCGCTGAAATTGGTTACTCAGGTTCGACCCTCCTCAGGTGGTCGAAAGGAAGAAAGACCAGCGATGAAACCATCTTCTCTCTTGTACATCCAAGAGTGCTGAAATTCACCTCACAGCTATTATACTTAGCTTCAATACTCAGCTTCTTGAGGATACTTGGAAATAATCGGAATGATGTCAAATTAGCTACATGAGTGATTAAAACTAACTCCTCTCCTACTCATCACTTTTTGGCGGTTTGCCCTTCGGGGTGCCAACTTTGTGACGATCCTACTTTTACAGAAGGGGCAAACCGATTTGGTTTGTTCCCGATTTGTTGGAGCTACGCCTAGGGGGATATTTGATTCATAGAAATATGAATCGATATCCTCTTCGGGCCGGCTGATTAATCTAATCACTGGATTGAAGGGGTAGGGTCGTCACCCCTCTCCTCTGACTAACTTATGAACCCTTAGTGAATTTCAATCTGAAATTCACCTATATTTGTTCCCATGGTATTCCAGAAGGAATTACCCAAAGAGATATCCAGAAGGAATCTCTATATTAAATTTATTCCTTTCTTCCACTTCGCCAATCCGGCAATTAAATTCAGTCTCTTGTTAGGCTTTGTCAATCTGGCATTTATTAATTTCAATTACGTTTTTCTTTTATATAAGCCCTTTTCTGCATTTGCCTTTTCAATCATTTCACTTGAATGTTTCGTCGTCGTATTCTTTATTAGTTTGCTTTCTCCTCAGTTCCATGATTTATTCTTTTATGTATAAATGGCCCATTCGTGCATAAATGACCCATTCGTGGCATTCTTCTTCTTCTTCTTCTTTTTGAATAGTACCATTACGATGGAGGAATTCCCTTGAAGCTTCCAGACGTCCTTTCCTGGGCTTCATGCTATTTTCAGTCCCTTTGACTTGTTTTCAAACATACTTCTGTTTGAAACCCAGAAGTATGTTTTAGGGAGGGGAGTGTGACGATCCTACTTTTACAGAAGGGGCAAACCGATTTGGTTTGGTTCCCGATTTGTTGGAGCTACGCCTAGGGGATATTTGATTCATAGAAATATGAATCGATATCCTCTTCGGGCCGGCTGATTAATCTAATCACTGGATTGAAGGGGTAGGGTCGTCACCCTCCTCTGACTAACTTATGAACAATTAGGTGAATTTCAATCTGAAATTCAACCTATATTGTTACATGGTAGCAGAGCGTGGTTTGGTGGAAATGCACTGAATTTATTTCATCATTTCCCCTCCACTTTTTTTTTGGGTATTCCAGAAGGAATTACCCAAAGAGATATCCAGAAGGAATCTCTATATTAAATTTATTCCTTTCTTCCACTTCGCCAATCCGGCAATTAAATTCAGTCTCTTGTTAGGCTTGTCAATCTGGCATTTTATTAATTTCAATTACGTTTTTCTTTTATATAAGCCTTTTCTGCATTTGCCTTTTCAATCATTTCACTTGAATGTTTCGTCGTTCGTATTCTTTATTAGTTTGCTTTCTCCTCAGTTCCAATGATTTATTCTTTTATGTATAAATGGCCCCATTCGTGGCATAAATGACCCATTCGTGGCATTCTTCTTCTTCTTCTTCTTTTGAATAGTACCATTACGATGGAGGAATTCCCTTGAAGCTTCCAGACGTCCCTTTCCTGGGCTTCATGCTATTTTCAGTCCCTTTGACTTGTTTTCAAACATACTTCTGTTTGAAACCCAGAAGTATGTTTTAGGGAGGGGAGTGTGACGATCCTACTTTTACAGAAGGGGCAAACCGATTTGGTTTGTTCCCGATTTGTTGGAGCTACGCCTAGGGGGATATTTGATTCATAGAGATATAAATCGGTATCCTCTTCGGGCCGGCTGATTAATCTAATCACTGGTTTGAAGGGGTAGGGTCGTCACCCTCCTCTAACTTATGAACAATTAGGTGAATTTCAATCTGAAATTCAACCTATGTTGTTACAACTTTGGGACGCCCAGGCTGAGTCGTGAGGCTTTCCTGTGCGTCTTGAATGGTTCAGGTGGATGCAACTTGCTTGATTTTGTCAATCCGCCTGGGGTTACAGGTTACTGGGGTAAGGGAAAGCTGGACTGGGAGGAAAGCTAACTGAATGATGAAGTACCGTATAATAGAAAGTATGTTAGAGTTGTAATTAAGTAACCTAATCAAAATCATAGGTGACACTCTGGCAGACGGTCTTGGATTGCCAAATTTCATGTTATTTGTAATTATGTTGTTATGTTTTGTTTTGTGTTAATAAATTCAAGTTTTTTCTCTCCTCATGGACTAACTGAGTAACTTTAGTTCCACATGGCTCTCCAGAACCTCTTCAAATGGTCGTAAGAAAGTACGATACTTTCCTGTACAACCAAGAGCACTGAAATTTGCGTCACAACCTCCGGTAATGATCAGTATGAAGTTGGATCAGCTGTGTAAGTTCAGCTCCAGTTTTTTTCTAGAATATGCAATCACGTCCAGTTGTCTAGTTCTGATGTACGGTTATTTCAGCAGCTCAGTAGCCAAGTAACACATTCATAACTTATAAACATACTTGTACTTGAGTAACCAGCTAGTTTAAAATAAATGACGGCTTCAACGACCCCCAATAAGTGGCAAGCTATCGGATTTGTAATAAGAATGATTTGTCGACCAATCATATCTCATAGTCAACCTTTGACGCGTGCTCTCGTCTATACATCAGCGAAAATTACTCGACAAACCTAAAAAAATCAGCCTCTCATCGGAGATAAATTTACTGCTGCGGATATTAGAAGATTTATAATAAGTCGGTTAACTCGTTCCCTACGGCACTTTTAGTTTGTAACTCATATGTAGGTAGTTGGAAAACAAGTTCCCAGCAAGATATACTTCGCTAATAACCTAGTGAGGTCCTTGACTTCAAAAAGGCGGGTAAAACTTATTACGCATAACTGGAACGACCGACTCCCGACGGGATTATGCTTCAAATTACTGTATTTCATCCACGTTTGCAACCTTGAACCCCATTATCTTGGTGGCTGCACCCGTTTTTGATCTCGTGAGCTCCTAATGAATTCACGCCGAACCTTGGAAAGCGGTCTGCAGGTTCTCGTTTGAGGTGATCTCCAGTGATTACATGTCACGTCAAAAACTCTCACGTGAGAAGCCCGAAAAATTTCTCAAGGAGGGAATTGGTACCTTAACATCGTGCGATTGGTTCAAAATGAGCGCATCAACGAGTTCTTTCGTTTTTGAATAAATGTTGAGTAAATTGCACGATTCCCATTCAACAATTGGGGCGACTGATGACCTTATCGATGAGTTTGTGTGTTGAGCTTGAGGACATTAGGAAATTTATGGCATCAGGTGCTTTCCCTGTATGAAAATCAATTTCTCCCTTAGAGGGAAAAACAACTCTACACAACAGGAGTACACAACTGGTTTGTGTACTCCTGCCTCAGCTTCCACACCATCATCTTCCGACAGAAAATTATCATTAAATATTGCTGATTATGATAATTATGAGACTAAAACACACTTTACATTGATATTGAATCCTTCGGAGACCCCCTTTTTAAACAACTGAGCTGCAAAGTATGTGGAATTCGCTGTGGAGGAGGGAAACGTCCCTGCCTATGGCGCTGTTATACATTGAGATATCCAACTTTGAACGTATTTTTAGCCTACTTCCCAATGTCCTTTTTAAATAATTCTTGTAGCAAATTTTGGCGAGAGGAGCTTGTGTGGGATCTGTTCTGATCCCGCGGAAATAACTGGCGATAATGTCCCAATTACCAACCAATTGATGGAGATTCCGAATGATGGAGAATCGCCACAAATTGATTCGGTACATTGTGTACATTAATTTTAAAATACTTTTGAAAAAATTGATTTTTCTTTCAACAAAATTGTCATCTACCCTTAAATCAACTACTAGTTATTGCTTCTCAGAAAGGGCTGATATTTGGTACTTATTCCCACCAGGCTCACTGGAAGTAACAGGAGGAAGTCAGATCAGTAGTGTAAGCGAGAAAGCTAAACTTCTCCTCTGAGCCCTGAAATGTGAGGGCAGTTTTATAATATTGAAGGAGAATCAAACGAGCTGGGTAAGTGATGCAGCGAAGACTTCTTCAGTTCAATATAAGACCTGCAGTTGATGCATAAAAAAACATCTAATGTACTGATTGAAGTGTTTCTTAATGTTGGTGTTTATCTCGTCTGCATTTAAATCAGGCGGAAAGGAGGCGAGGCAACTCTCCACTCAATTCAAACGGAATTTCTTAAGAATAAATTAATTAGGTTTTCGCAATGGAGCCCGCATGCTGCGTAAGCCTAAATCATGCTGCCACTGACCCTGCCAAAAGTTCGCGCCAAATTGATGAACCTGTTTGTATTAGCAACCAGTTCTGAGGTTTGCCCGAAATGACAAATCTCTAGTAGCAGCCCATCTGACTCCCAGGCTCAAAAATGCAATTATGAAGTTGTTTTTCCTCGTTCCAAATCGGCTTTATCTTCCGAGTGACATGATTCACATACCTGATCAGGCGGCTGGGAACTACCATTACTGGGTGCATTAAGAGCACATGCGTCAATAAATTACCCGTTTATAATTATTGAGACGGGTCCGAAAACGGCGGCTTTTAAGACTTGAGTATTCAGAAGAAACTGGCACTTGGATTTGGTAACGAAACTGTTCCAATATCTTCGGAGCGTGATTTGTTCCTAATTGATAGAGACTTATCGAACAAAATCGAATGGTTCTTTAGAATTAATTTAACACGTTGGCCGCCAACTGAAGCCAAAATGGGTCTAGCAGGACTCTCCCCTCAGGACAGAGTGGGTCTAGGCTATTACCTAGACTTTTAAAGATTTTAGCGCTCCTAGCGACTCTTGAGTAGGATCACGCAAATGAGTCTCTTCTCTGACACTTTGAACATCCATTGCAACGGGGTATTTAGATGGGTCGGAAATTCAGGTTTTTGACCTCAAATTTGGATTTAGCACCATTGAAAACCTATGCAATTCAACTTTTTGCCCAATGTTACAATAAGATGAGGTGGAAAATTAATTGAAGAGATCACACACAATCACCGTGATCACAATCACACAACCACACAAGATCACAATCACAGTTTGAAAAAAAAGGCGAGCCTCCATGAACGCCTGAAAGCGAGCAACGTCACATAACTTGCAACGTCACACCCTGCTGCCATCGTTCAGATCTTCAACTTTTTTTTAGCTTCCCTGATTTCTTCTAAACATTTTCTCGCCGAACAGACCCGATTACCGCTTTTCTGAGCCACACTCTTTGAAGAAAAAAAAATAATAAAAAATTGACTGAAACCATTCTTAGCGTTATAAAAATATATTCGAAGTCAACTCATTTTCACTTGTTGCTCACTTCCTAGTTGCTCTGTATATTCCATCTTTTATTGTTGTTGTTTAGTTTGGGTAAAGTCTTTGTTTTTTGCAAGGAAACTTTTGTCCCTTCAACCTTATTTGACTTGTTTTAGGTTAGACCCATTTTTGGTCTTGTGATCCTGGGCGATGAAGGTTTTACGAACGATAAATCAGAAACACGAGTGTGAATCGCAAAAGAGGCCTAATCTCCGTTCAAATTTTAGCTGACCGAAATGTGATCGATGCTTTCGGTTGTCGGAACAAAAATGTTTCAGCAAGGCAAACAACGTGTTGAAATTTGAGCGCACTATGATGATCAGGAGAAAAGTTTGCTGTATCTCATTTAGCTACATCTCTGTAATATAGCTGATTGGACTTTATCCCGATCACTTCCAGATATCTTCGACAAACCTACTTTTGCTTACCTACTATTTTGCATCTCAATCTCCCGCCTAGCAGTTTCCTTGTTGGCTTATGGAAGACATGACAGAAGAGATGTAATTTTGTATCGAATGAGACCAATTCTAGAACATTGAGAGTTCAGAAATTTAATATTTCCATATCCTAGACGATTTTTCCACCAACCATCGCTTTTTTTCCACTGTGGGGCTGTTCTTAATCGCTGAACTAGTGAAAATGTAGTGGTATAAAGCATGGTCCGAGAACCATGCTTTATACCACATCGTTAATAAAATAACAATAAATTAGTGATTCACCAGCTACTGAACTGTGGTCTACCCGTATACAAGACATTCAACCAAAATGAGAGGCTTGAAGATCCAAATCCAAACAACTGATTGAAGTTGATAAGCGGAACCCTACAATTTGCCAACTCTGCAATCCGATTGGTAATTGGTTGAATTCATCACTCGGCGAGTCCAAGGCGATGGATAACCTGTTCCAGTGATCACGTGTAAACAAATAACCGCCCTTCGAGCCAGTTTTCACCCACGTACGAAAATAACAGTCGTTACTCCGTTCTGAACGGTTCTTCGGCGCGAACGTGGCTAATTTGCCGTCCCTTATGGAACCTGTTGAGTCGAAGGGGAGAATCAGGAGAAAACCCGTGTTGAGGCATAGAATTTTAGATGCCAGATATATAAACAGCGGTCACGAACTGTCCCTTCAGCTCGCGGTTCGTCTGACGTTCTCTTTCCGACCGGCCTCTTTGTCGCTCCTTAACAGCTCAAAAATCTTCTTTTCAAAGCCGACCGACTCGTCTGTCCGGCCATTGTCCGTTGCCTTCAAAAGGCTTCAATTTGACTCTCGCACGTTCCAATACCAATTATTCCAAGTCACACTTTCACGTTTCCAGGGTCTTCCTTCTGTATCAAATGTCACATTTTTTCACTTGCACGGTGCGGTTTTATTATTTTTTTCAAATACATGTTGAACATATCCGGGACACGAAGAAGCATACTCCAGACTAAAGAAATGCCCAAAAATACTGCGTGTAAAAAAACGTGTCAAGGAGGTGTGATATCGTTAGCTCCCCAGAGTTCAATACCAGAGGATGTTCTCAGCAGGATGCTGGAAGGTTAAAGGAGCTGGACTGCTGTGGCAGAGTACACAGAAAGCATCCTGACAAGGAAGATACTATTAGAACGAGAAAGAGAGAGGAGAGAGCATCTGGTCACCCAGAACTGATTAAACGCCCCAGGACTCAGCCCTGAAGTAATGTGTTAAACGGTTCCGGGCTGAGTTCCAATGTGGGAGAAAAAAGAGAGAAGGAGGTGTGATATCCACGTTGTCCCAACTTCTCGAGGTGGATTTAATAACAACTTCCCTCAGAGGGCTGAAAAACACTCCTTGACCTTTTTAATTCCTTTGATTTACCCAAACATCCTCATAATAAGTGATTCAAATCTAAACTAAGATTTAACATTGCGGGAAAGAAAAGCTCCTCACGTAATGGATGGAAGCAGATACAGCCTATCAATTATCAATCGCAAATAGCAACGGGAAAAGTGTAGTTCTATGCTGGATAATAAAGCCTTACGGACATTGAGGGAAATTACATAGCTGACGCTGAGGACAAACAGTACGAATGTCGTATACGTATCCTTATACAACAGACCTGGAGCCCTCAGCAAAAGCCCTACGATGAGATGCCTACCGGACAGGGTACCAATGTAAGGAACATTCCCCGCCTCCTCAAAAATCCACCTGGTTTGATACCATCTCTGAGGTCAAATCCAAGAAATTTTACAAAACAATCTGTAGACTAAAGAGTGAGGATTAAAAACGAACCTGCATAATAAAACTCTGTCAATACTGCCCTCAGTCAGAGAAGACTCAAAAACACAATACCTATTTCTCGACTGCACAACTCATCAAAACGCTCGACAAGCCTTCAAAACATCCGAAACAAAAGGAGACAGTTATGATTTTATTACCTATAAAATTTTATGACACATTCATTTTACATACATATATATTATTATAAATTTGAAGCGCCCATGTGCATTTAATATTCGAAAATAATATTATGTGAGTTTATAGCGGATGTGTACATCTGTTTTGAAGCCAACACAAAAATGAACGATAATGTTCCATACTGACTGACTGAAAGACAGACAGACAATCTGTTCAGAAAGCTCTAAAACGCAGGAAGCGTAGGAATTTCGATTTGGAAGGATCCAAATTTGCATCCAACAAAATTCATTACAACAGAGACTTTTGCCCAAACGTGATCACAGAAAGACAGACCCAAAACAAGTAAATTCCTTCATAAAACGGTAGATTTTGGTTTATTATTTTCAATATTGGGTAAACCTTTGGAATTGAGTAAGAAAAAAAGTAATTAACCCCCCTCAAAATTTGATGGTTTACGTTTCAAGATACGTAGAATCCGAAAATCGAATAAAAAAATCCGTCCGTCCGCCGTACTCGGCACTTTCCTTAGTTCCCATGGACCGATTTTGATGAAATTTGGTGTATGGACTCCACTTGGGGCTTAGTTGTGGCTTAGTTTGGTTAGTGCCAGCGGATTTGAGTACACTTTTCACAAGGAATTCGTCGGGGACGTGATGCGTACGAAGGTATTCCATGCAATTATGCTAATTCGGGCAGTCAAAATTTCATTGCTGGTATTTGTTTGCTATGAATGTAGCTCGTAAGGACGGCATTGCGTGAATGTCCGGAGAATGAGGTGTCAAGCAAAATAGCCAAAGAGTATTCGGAAAGGATAAAAGTACGCCCGTACTCCTAAAGCGTTATTTCCACGGTTCGAGATATCGATGTAAAAAGTAGCACAGACCTTTTGATTTAATGTGATTTACTGATTCCAATGTTGGAGGCCAGAAGATGTTGAGGAACTGTACCTAACCTACGAATGGGTATCGTACATCCTACTGTACACACATATTTTTGAAATTTTTACGCCCTCAAATGTGAACACTTTTGTCAATAGTTTAATTACACACGCTTTTACCGGCCATGAATACTCGCTTCATTACGGGGACCAAGTTGGGCTTCGGGACCAAAGTGTCCACATTTCAACGGGACCAAGTTGGAGTGGGTCCGGACCAATTGTCAGCCACTTTACTTCGGGCAAAAAATAAGGGTTGTAATTTTCAAAACGCTCCATCTCGAAAACTGTCGATGTAAAGTTATTGTTTTTGCACGAATTCAAAATAGAATTGAAGTTTTAGAATCGAATGAGACCACCCAGAGCTCTGTAGGATAAACCGTCCGCCCCGCATAAGTACTTGAAGTTGGTACGGTTAATAAAGAAGGAACATGAGACTTGAGGTTTTGACTTACTTCAAATCGGAAACAGGAATGTAAATAGCAAAAGATGTTATATACAAATGTGGCGTAATATCCATTCAAAATGTAGCTGATCAAATGCGAATTTTGTTCGTTTCATCGAATGGAGTTCCACTCAGTTGTGCCTCCCTAGCAACCAAGAACTTGATTCCGTTATGAATATGAGGGCACCCACAACTCTCGGATGTTTTACTGTCAAAATGACGTTGATAGTCAACATTGCGTTGGTACAACTAATAGAAAGTCGCATCACGTCGGGTTTGCAGGCGCGTAATCAATAAGTGTAATAATTCTGCAGTCTATATGTTAAATAATTTACAGCGTTTTCACAACATGGCTCCTACTCACAGTGAAAAATTACCCAACATCCTTTCTAGGTTTGATTCTTAGTTGGAATCCCATTTGTAGAACAGATAGGGTGATTTGTGATTTCAAGGGGAGTCAACCAGTAGGTCGAAAACTACCCTGAGCAAACAGCGCATTGTTCGACCCTTTGTGGCAGCACAAAGCCCTAAAAGGGAGGGTCCGCTGCAGACTCGGATACCTACTTGTGTGTTTTGGGAAACCTGAGGCAAGTTTTAGGGTTCAATATAAGACAAAAACTTTGCATAAGCTTTTGTCGGCAGCAGGACCGTAAACTACAAACTGAGTCAATTGAGTATAAAATAGAATAAATAGGAGGAAAAGGGTAGTAAAAACTTTTTTCGGTGGATTCCAGGGTGATGTTTGAAGTTTGAGTGACCTGCGTAATGCGCTACTCGGGTTTCTTAGGTCACTGCTGTGTCGGACGCAATTCTTACGGTACAAGCCGTCAAAGGGCTTTTTGCCGGATGAGGGTCAAGAGTCATAAAGAAAAAAAAAATCTCTCGGAGTCGACGAACTTTAGGATGGTTTGGGAACCACCGCCCAGGAAACCTTTTGCATTATATTTTCGTAAGTGCTCAATAAAACCAAACCTCCGACTTGGTCAGAGTTCTCTACCTATTTGGACTCGGTGCCGTTCACGTAACGGTTCATGCATCACAACATTACAATAACAATGAGACCGTTGTGACAAATTTTCCCTTCGAACTTCGAGGGGGAAAATAACTGTACCTAAGGGTCAACAAAATACGGAAGAGGGCATCTGAGTTTTTCGACAGACGTCATAAAAAGGTTGACGTCTCTACATTTCCTTCCAGCTATTTAAAACATTATTCCTGCGTTGATTCATACCGGAAAGCAAGACGAGAAACGTTTCCGCTATTTATGACCCACTTCAAAATGACTAGTCAGAACACATTTTTGGTAGACGATAACGTCATTTGAATATTGTTTGACTCATTCCGATTAGCTCCCTATATTCCAACAATCCGGTTCCATAGAGATGTTCCAAGAAATTTTGTACTTGAGCATTTATTTATTGAAGACATCAAAAAACACATATTTCGAAATTTGCTCGTTGTAGCCAATTTTAGAGAAGAACGTCTGCCAAGTAAGGTGGGCAGTAGTGGTTCTTCACAAAGAATAACATGGACGCGTAGAATCCGTTGGTTCGAGAATCATTGCCTTGATCTTACAGGTACCTGAAGATTTTTTAAAAAATGAACTTCACAATCATGTTGCTGTTTTTTACATTTTGGAACAGCAACGCAATTATGAATATTTTCAGATTTATCGAGATTTTGGTTTAGGAGGATCCGTATTTTTATTGAGCTGCTGCAAACAATCAATAACGAGGAAGTAAAATCAATATCGGAAGTTGAAATGTACTTCTTATGTATCTTGGAGAACCAAATTTTTGATATATTTATTAGGGAAATTAATATTTCTGGTTAAAAGTTTTTGCTTTCGGCACATAAAAAACATCAAGTTTAACCTGCCTCAAATTTGAATCGTCTGGCTCTCCAACTTGAATAGATGAAAGAGTTGAAATTTCTGACTCACCAGTTGGAATAGTAGGAACATTTTGAGGCAAATTTACTAGTAACCAAGAGGAAGAACATTTGAAGATTATGAAAGATCAGGGATCGATATTTGAAAGGTGAAATCTATCAAAGTTTGTACATGACGCTGTTGAATTTCCGTATAGTTTACCCATGGAGAACCCAGTTTTTGGCATAGTCATATCCAGTAGAGAGATTAACTTTTCTCCTTAAAATTTTTTTATGATGACGCGGTTTTTACGCTTTCAACGCATAAAAAACATAAAATTTAACCTGTTTCAAATTCAAAATTTCTGACTTTCCACGCTGAATAGTTGAAAGAGTTGAAATTTTCGACTCACCAGTTGGAATAGTAGAAAAATTTCGAGGAAAATTTACTAGTAACTAAGAGGAAGAACATTCGAAGATTTTGAAAGATCAGGGATCGATATTTGAAGGTCGAAAATCTATCAAATTCTGTACTTGACGTTGTTGAATTTCCATACATTTCTCCATGGAGAACCCAGTTTTTACATAGTCATATCCAGTAGAGAAATTAACTTTTCTGCTTAAAATGTCTCTATCTTGATGCAGTTTTATCGCTTTCATCGCATCAAAAACATAAAATTTAACCTGTTTCAAATTCAAAATTTCTGGCTCTCCAAGCTGAATTGTTAAAACAGTTGTAATTTCGACTCACCAGTTGGAATAGTAGGAAAATTTCGAGACAAATTGTCTAGTGACTAGGAGGAAGAACATTTGAAGATTTTGCAACATCAGCGATCGATATTCGAAGGTCGAAAATCTGTAATAATTCTGTACAACATGACGTTTTGGAATTTCCTTGTATTTTCTCCATGGAGCGCGCGGTTTTGACATAATATTCACACCCAAAAGATTTTTCTACAATGATGCAGTTTTTCGTTTTTAGCGAAAACATAAAGTAGGTAGGTACATATTTGTTCCAAATTTGAAATTTAAGAAACCGATTAAGTTAGATGAATTTTGAGTTTAGGGCGAGACCGCACCTAATTGGACATTTTGATTTTGAAACGCATTTTCCCCTCATATGTTAGTATTTTCCTATTTTTAAGTGATTTTCAAGGATTTTGCGGATAGGGCACTGAATGGCTCCAAATGGATGTATCCTGATGCATAATGTGTCTTTAGATGAACTGAAGAGACATCTTGTTGAAAAATCCACAACATTTCATTCTGGTTCGAACCCGACCTCATTCCGACGTCCTTCCGCGCAGCCTAATTCCCACATAGCCGCTCTCCCTTCCTGAGTCTCCGAAGGTAGGATTATTATGATGTCAACATGAAAACCGCGGGCAGCTGGCTATGCCTCACACTATAATCAGGCGATATTTTAATGATATACTGCGAGCCGATGCCCAGGTACTGTCGAGCATAATGAACATCTTCCCAGTGCGTTTTCCGCCTTCAAGAACCGTTTCTGGAATATTGCTGTGGGGTATCTTCATCCGATCTGTCAACGATTTGACCGTTGGGAGAAGGTTGAGCCGAAAATGAGCCGATTTTAATCCATACAATTTAACTCATAATTAGATAATATGGATACTGCTCAATTTTGAGTACCCCTTTTTGAGACACTGGTATTTTTAAATAACCTGCAGGAGTTATCTACAGATTCAATGAAAACACTCAGGGTTACTAATGAAACTTCTGAGGTATCAAGAGCCACATTGTCGTAGTTTTGTCACACTTCAAAACTCCTCTGAGAGGTGTCCTGCCTTCGGCAATGATGATTTTGTAATTATATTTACAATGTAAAACTATTTACATAAAGACGTAATATCAAATATTGCCTTTAATTTCAGTTCTGAAATCAACGAACTCAATGTCACCAAGGTACAGAAATAGTGCACCAAACACTTTTTTCCATCAGAGCTGGGCACATCGCCAAAACAAGATACTATGATTTTCTTCGTGTGCTGAACAGTATCGGCAGTCTGCTGATCGTTGATCGTAAATATTGTTCAAGTATGCTTTGGTGATGATCATTTTGCGTCATATCCAACACTTGCAGAACAGCTTTGAAGAGTACTCGAAGTTTTACTACGCCTGCCAAGTAGGGAATAAGTGATAGAGAAACCCACCAACATTCTTAATAATTCGCGAGAGCATAACCCTCTTCCGTCCTCGTGAATTTACAATCCATTTTTTTTTTTTGCATAGAAATGAAAACGGATAAAAAATCCATAGAAATCTCGCTGCCACTAAGACTACATAAAAACCTGCAGTTCGTCTGAATGAAACTGCCAGTTCCCTGATAATTCGCATTTCCTAACGAGCTGCGTGACCGTTCTGACTGGTTATCAGTCGTTTTCACTCGTGACTTTAAACATTGTCGATATTGGTGACTCGTCAAGTCGCTAAATTATAACGTGTCTCGGCGGCCACAACTTTTACACAACTTGGTTTAAAATCAACACGTCGAGTTGCTGAAAATGGCTTTTGAAAATCTCTTTCACGCCGATAGGAGGGCAAGGACAGCCTATTTACCACAAATATCCACATACGAGTACATCAAAATTTTCATAATTTGGTCTTCAAATTCACCCAATTCGGCAAATGATCCAACAAGTGATCGGGAGGAAGTCAGATCACCCGTCCCAGAGATAATGCTGATTTCAATATTGGTCTTTATGTGTTTTTTTTTTTTTTATTAAATTTTATTTCCGTAAATAGTAGGTAAATAGTTTTCTACATACAATCATAAAAAACAATACATAATAAGGAAAAGAAGACATTAATTTATCGCAAATTACCTTATTTGCTTAGTTTTGGAAATTAATCCCCAATAAAGGCTTAATGCCCGTGATAGGGGATGAGCTGACGTGGCTACATAAGAATGATATTGCTACTCGGCGACTTACACTGTGTGTGCATGTACAATAACATTATACTATGTTGATTAACATACTATTTGTAGTGAAGCGATACAGAAGGACTTGCAAATTATTAATGAAAATGACTTAAGTAAATTTTTCAATTTTCACTTTTTAGAAAGTCTTTTAAAATGAAAATTAATGGCTGATTTTTTTTGTGAGTTAGAAGTAAAAAAAATAATGTAATGACAAACATGATGAAAATTTTGTCATCGATTTCCTTGGAAATTTTTGTCATAAGCATATTTTGAGACTTCCAATTGCTCACAAACAATTCTGCTGTCCATTAAACTTAAAATTGCAATTTAATTTTGGTTACTTCGGTGACACTCTAGAACAGATGTGGAGTTCCAGAGATGTTTTCGGTGACACTAGTGATACCATGGGGTCCAATTAGGGTCAATTCCAGCCAAAAACTTGCAGTAATTTCCCTCCACCTCCATAATGGTTTATCAATATTATTGGGTAACCCAAAAAAAAACAAGCCTTATGGTTCTATGATAGATTTTGATGATTCTATGAAAGAACTGGAGGGAGAAAAAAAATCCACGATGACCTGGAAAAAATACGTTAGGCTCTAATCATCTTGGCAGTGAAGCAGGAAAGAAACGTGTTGAACAGAAACCTCTTTGGTAAGGAGCACATCATTTACAAGATCTGCAACTTTATATCCAGAAGCATAAATCATTTCTCGAAGACTTTGACAATATTCAGGTTCGCGTGTTACTTCTTGCCCACTCACGTTTTTACAATCGCTCCCGAAACTGGTTTTGAACTGGCATTGGCATCCTCCAAATATCCTAATTAGAAAACTGCCTTCCGATTGGTGAGCTCGCCCTCACTCACGCCTTATGTGACCTTTTCCCGAAGAGTTATTGCGAACCATGGTCGATCGTCTTGGCGCATCCACGTCAAGATTGCTCTTCTACGCGCAGTTTGACGATTAACGGGCAGTAAATGACCTGTTCGTAGAGTAAATGGCTCCTCCAGGATTTTAACTGCTTGAGTTGAACGTGTCTTGACGTGTTAATTGAATCTTTCCGTTGTAGCTTGATGGTTATCAGTTACCTCGTACTCTCACTGCCCCCGCAGAGAAGCCAACATTCGGGATTTTGGATGAAAAACACAAAGCCAACTAGTTACCCGAGTCTTTTCAAGGTTTTTAAAATTATCAAATGTGTCAAGTCAATGTATGTCAAATTTCTTTGACATACATTTATCTATATTAATTTTATTTCCTCACAACAGAATATAGAGTAGCTTCATATTCGTGCAGAAGGGAAGACAAATTTGGACCGAC
The DNA here is from genome assembly GCA_009739505.2 of Apolygus lucorum. Taxonomy (NCBI): domain Eukaryota; kingdom Metazoa; phylum Arthropoda; class Insecta; order Hemiptera; family Miridae; genus Apolygus; species Apolygus lucorum. Next base: position 8,103,293 of record CM019181.2, on the reverse strand, counting down.
ATCCAAAGTTCTTGGGCATTTTGCATAAATATCTGGAGGGGGGGGGGGGGAAGCTATGAGATTAGGGCAAAATGAGCCCCATGAGCATAAATTTACTTTTGTCTTGAGAATCAATGTTTATTATTACAGATTTTGATCTTTTTTTTTCAACATATTCCCCACCATGTTTTTAGCTGTGGGTAAAAACATAAGATGAGTGGAAAAACTGCACAAAATGCTGAGGTAGTAGAGTTCGTTTTCCGATCTGCATCAATCTGAGATCAAGAATGTGTGGTAGTCAATGGACATGGACAATCATAATACTAACTGAAAACTAAATTTACCTCATTCATTTCTTTAAAGAAAGAATCATAAAAACATTTTTTTCGAAACATATTTATCTAAAAATCATCTTTGTCTTTATGGATTTTTTTTAAATTTTTTGGTTTTTTAAATTTGTATTTTTTATTTCACAAGTTTTTTTTTTACAAATTCTGATAAACATAGTGAAAAAAAATTTATATTAAAAAAGCTTCCCGTGACTCACGAGTTTGAGAGAACTGCATACCCTGTCACATTGCAAACCCTCATCTTGATCTTTCTATGAGCTATACTAGCAGGTATTAACTTATTTCTCACTTATTTTTGATTTCGTCCGTCTAGTTAATACCCACTGATAAGTATATTTATGTAAATAGAATAGGAAGGAATTAGGGAGGATTAAAAAGCGACACTACAATTCGATACTCTTATGAACAGAAACTTTTCACTGAACCAACTTGAATTCAACTTCATTCGAAATCACAAATTTACATATCATAATTCATCATTAATTCCACTTCATACAACTATCTTAGGAATAGAGATGGGCGGTATTAAACGTAACAGTTAAAAATAACCTATTACCGGGTTTAGTTAATTCCGCTTGGAACCTATCTAATTATATAAAACGCCAACCGTACGTACGTACGTACGTACGTATGCACGGAGGGGTCGTGGCAGAGGGAGAGTTGTAAGCTGGAGGGGTTGGGGGCGGGAGGAGTCGGAGGCGAGAGGAGTAGGGGGCGGGAGGAGTCGGAGGCGAGAGGAGTCGGAGGGGTTGGGGGCGGGAGGAGTCGGAGGGGTTGGGGGCGGGAAGGGTCGGGGGCGAGAGGAGTTGGAGGGGTTGGGGGCGGGAGGAATCGGAGGCGAGAGGAGTCGGAGGGGTTGGGGGCGGGAGGAGTCGGAGGGAGTTGGTGGCGGGAGGAGAGTCGGAGGAATAGTCTTTGCCTGCTTTTAGTAGGCTTTTCAGCTAGTTACCAAAATAATCCTGTTACTAAATAACGTTCCAGGGAAGGCTCCAAAATGTGTGGAGCTAGAACAATAGCTTGGGTTTTTTAATCGAAAAAGAGTGAAAATACACTAACACGTAAATATGTCGGGAATAACTTGATAGAAACCCCAACTTGGGTAGGAAACGAAAACTAGAGATCAACGGAATGATACTTCGGAATGGAATAACAATATAGCATGATAAACAAACGAACGTAGGTCGGGAACGAAAAGTAGAAATCATAGAAACGATACCTTGGAATGGTATGTCGGAATGAGCTTCTGAGAAGGTTCCTGAGACAACCTATTAATAAATAACAGGTTATTGGAACCTATTACCCACCCAGAGCGGTAACGGTGGAACCTAATACGCAAATGTAACCGTTTCGCCCATCTCTACTTAGGAATCGGAAACAAGTTACTGTTTACTAGACGATGGATAATAATAATCACTGATGACGCATATCGCAAATTTCCGCCAATTTTCAGAGTGAATCTATTATTCAAAAGTTTTTCCTCAGAACTTATGACTTTCCGTGAAAGATATCAACGAACATACAAAAAAAGTCCATGATTCACAAAACTGATAGACCTCTTCCTTACGGTGTTTTGTGAAGTTGGTTGAAAATAAAAATATCCTTTTTTCCTTCTTGTTCGTCTTTCTTAATCATAACTCACGTTGATTATTATTGTTACTACCCGTCTAGGCTAGACCACAGTTTTGCAGCATGCTTGTATTTTCGAACCACAGTAATTCATTCAATATACAGGGTGTAACACGAGTGGTTCACGATCTTTCTCCCACGTGTTCTACAACTAATTTCCAACAAAAAGTGCCTCTCGACATTTTTTGGTATCCCCACTCAAAATGCCTTTTTTTGACTTTGAAATTTTTTTCGTGTTTTTTGATCTTTGCTCAGTACATCTACAATAACCCCCTCAATTCAAGAGTTAGCTCAAATCTAAAAAATCAGTTGGAAAGAGCGTTAAATTTGCAATATTGTTGATGCCTAATAACATTTTTTTAGTGGAGTTGAGATGTGCAAACAACGTATGAAAATTAAAACTCGTCCAAATCTTGAAATCGCTTGTTTTTTTCAGTCGCCTGGTGACCATACCAATTCGTAGGATTGACGCAGAATTGTGAAGCTTCCCTAAAAAGTGCGACAAAATCTCACCTCTCCAACGGTGTAATCAAAGAATATTTTACAATCGAATTTAAGGCAGAAATTTCTGTTTGAACGTGCAATTTTTTCAACGAATTCGACGGTTTGACGGGAGGAGTCTGTGCTTCGGAGAAACCGCGGCGGTGAAGACCCCCGCCGAACCGTCGATTTCGTTGGAAAAAAATCACGTTTTTCCGCGTTCACACAGAGATTTCTCCCTTAAATTCGATAGTAAAATATTTTTTGATTGCACCATTGGAAAGCTGAGATCTTGGCGCACTTTATAGGGAAGTTTCACAATTCTGCGTCAAGAATTGATATGGTTGCCAGGCGGCTGAAAAAACAACAACTCCACTTTAAAAAATGTTATAGGGCATCAAAAAGATTGCAAATTTAACACTCTTTCCAATTTCTGAATTTTTACATTTGAGCTAAGAAGTGTTTAGCTAAAGTGTTTGAGCAAAGATCAAAAACACAAGAAAAAAATTCAAAGTGTAAAAAAAGGCATTTTGAGTGGGGATACCAAAAAATGCCAAGAGGCACTTTTTATAGGAAATTAGTTGAATAACACGTTAGAGAAAGATTGTGAACCACTCGTGTTACACCCTGCATATTATTATTATGTATTGTCGTTATATTATTTCGGGTTGTCCACCGGGGCAGAAAAAATCCTAATTGGAATCGCTGAAAAAAGTACAGAAACCACGCTATTTACATGTGTTGATTCAATTAGTATCAGGACAAGCAATCCTATTCTTGAAGAGCAGGCTTGATGGCGAGGACTCATGCCAGGTTACTGAAGATGTCAACACAGCCCTCATGGAAATCGGTGAGGTTGTATGGACTGTAGGACAAGCTTCAAACAGGCACCATTCTTTCTCTAATATACTATAATGAAGGCAAGCCAAGTTCTTATTGTGAATTCATAACTTCAGCCCACTCCAAACTCAAATCATCTGCTACTGGTTCTTCTGCACATCGTTCCCATCCTTCGCAAAAATAATGTCAAGGTCCTCGTAATTAAATGGCATACATCTCATCTGACCCAACTTAAGCCAAAAACCGCGGTTTTTTTGGGGTCTGTCGAAGGGGGTCTCTCTTCAAGCCTACATCGCGAGCCATCTGGTTCTTCAGGACTTGTTTTTTGTCAGGTCCCATTCGACCTCGACCCGCCTTTTAAAAGCTCAATATTATTGAAGGCTTACCGCTATTTCGTGATTAACGTGCCAAGGTCGGAAATAATGGTGCATTGTGGTCTTAGAATTGGGGAGACGTGCATATTTATGTATATACGAAAAGGGCGCAAGAAGAACTTCCGGTTTTGATGTACACTGGAGGGCAGATCTGGTGCGAAAGGCCAGATAGAACATACGAGTTGGTACCTAAAAACACCATGAAGTGGTCGATAGTAGAAATTCTTAGAAGTAGTATTTTGCTTCTTTGTTTCTAGAGATAGAAAATACGAATCAAACAAGATCCCCAAAATGAAACTATCTATCTGCTTTTGACTGGAGCATTCCAGATCAGAGGATGGGGTGTGCGCATGGGTCGAAAAAACTCTTTATTGTTATTTTTAATCTAAACTAGACCCCTAATTTCGACAATTTTGACGCCAATAAATTTTTTCAAATAATTTTAAAATTTAAAATTTAAATTTTAAATTTATTTTTAATTTTTTGAATTTTAAATTTATTTAAACAAATTAAATTTTAAAAATTAAAAAAAAAATCAGACACACCGCTCATTCCTGTCTGTGGGTCTGTCTGATCTGTCCCTATCCCGAGCAGATCTGCATTAATTTAGAACATCCAATTTTGATACAATCTTCGACGATTGTGTGGGTACTTTCGCCTCTACCGTCCAGACGGGTTTGTTTGGATTTCATTAACTTCGAACCAATGAGTGCGCAAGCCTAAAAAAGAGTACCTAGTATTCCAAAACTTCTCACCACTTAAAAAAAAACATCGTTTCGACCTATTTTCATGTCGTTTTCAAGAATCTAATGATGGGCTCTCAGGAGTTTATCATGAAATGAATCAATGAATCAATTTCTGATAGATACAGGAGCCACCAAGGTTACCACTTTGTTTTCAAATACAGGGAAACACTCAAATGGCATTTTAGCTAGTCAAACCAGACCCTTAGTTACAAGTTTAATGAAAATAAGTTAACAAACAAATCCGAAAAATAACAGATTTTGATGAAATTTTCAGGATTTTAGAGATTCTGAGATATTTTATGAATTTTGTCTAATCTTGACCAGTTATGGTGTCCCCAACTAGAATCCTGTTGCGGGAAGCTGTCAAGAGCCACGTTTCATTAGCTCTGAAGAAGTCTGAACGCAGTGAAAATTTTGCAAGAGTCATCTGAGACCAACAATGCATCCAAGTAGAACTTTTATGCAGTAGAGAAGCATTCGTTATCAATCAGACAGCTCAATAATTGTAGATATCATCGATCAATTTTATCGATTTTTGTAGGAGATGTAGGTTCGAACATTTACAAATGAGAGCTATGAATAGAAAATCGATGGGAATCGGGATAATTCACCAGTTTTAGAGAACATTTGGCGAAGCAAAAATTAATGAATAAATTTGCACAAATTAAACGTTAAATGAATGACTTGAAATTACAGGGTACGTCGGTATTTCATATCAGGTGGCACCTCATGAGTTGCCTGCACTTTCGATTATTAATGCATGATCAAGGAGGTGTGTGCGTATTTACATGAAATATGACCGCGATATGGGCTTCGACGTACGTATAATTGGTAGTGAAATAAAATGAAAATTTGGTTCGACGTGAAGTCACCATGAGCGATTTTGAGCACGCGTAACGAAATTGGAGCAGAAGAATCGTTAAAGAATCACGATCAGTTTTATAAATATACGGAGGTTTTGGGGAAAAAAGGCCAACCAGGTAAGAAATTCTAGCGTGTGAGAAATACTCGTTTTCACGTAACGTATGCATAAGCAAGTTCACTCAGGGACGATTCAAGGCCTTTCGTTTTTATATCGCGGCTCAAGTTATGTAATTATAGTTATCAGAGGCGTCAAAATAGAAAGAGCAGGTCGATGGAATCTAACGGTTGAAGAAATGCAGGGGTGTAATAGTACACAAATACACCTAGATAAACATAACAGTCGGAGGTAGGATTTATTCGGGCAACAAAAAGCTACTGATAATCTGCAGTTACGAGTCAAAAACGTCGGCCAAGTGGGTGTGGCACATAGCTTCCTCGTATTCATAACCCGATTGTATAGATGATCCGATGCATAGTAGTTAATCCATTAATGGATACGCAATGGCTACAATCACTCTGGGGACTTATAAAATACTTATTTTCATTGAGGACCATCTAAAACCTGATTCGCATATTCCCTGAAAATGTCATCGAAATCGGATGAGAAATGTAGAAGTTATGTCTGTTATAAGGAATAAATAAATCGATAAGTAAATCAATAGTGGAAATTAGGATTTTGGAGAATTTTTTTTTTTTTTCAACCTTGAAAAGTGACCGCTACCTTGGTAGACTCGCAAGCAATACTACTTTTATTTTAATTCACCGAAACACGCTACAGCTGCAGTCAAGAAACGCTACTGCCAACCAACTGATTTGCAGTTAAGGAGAGAACAATTTCGTGACTCCTCTGCTAATAAAATTATCTTTATTGGAGGCCCTAAAACTATCGTACAAAATCTTTTTTCGATCTCCCAATACGATTGGGAGAATTTTGTCCAAACCCAAAGACCCAATAGATCCATTAAGAAAATCTGGAGTATACAAATTAACTTGTAGAAACCCTAACTGTGGAGCAAATTATGTAGGCCAGACAGGTAGAGCAATCAAAACCAGAATTAGAGAACACCAGACAGCTATTAAGAAGAACAAATAGACTAAGTAAGTTAAGTAAACAACCATTTCAGGTTGGATTTTTGTCCGACTGCCATTCATGTCGTCGCGAACGTCATCAGCTGTCTTCCTAAGGGAAGATCAGAATTTGTTCTGATGATTTCGCTCATGGCTTCCCATTGGCCTCACCGCCCTGGGCTGTGACGAGGGGGAACTGCGACCGACTTGCCCGAAAATATGCTCCCGAGGCGAGTCCCGAACTCACGGCCCCTGCAACCGGTCCGAGTCTCGTCCCCAGAGACACATGCCGTAGCTCGCTCGGCCACAGCGCCGCCAACAAAATAGACTAGACAAAAAAAAAAAAAAAATTGGTGAAATAGACTTCACCAATCACATCTGAATCTTCAAGATTGATGGGGAACTGGCAATGGGTTACTGCCTGACACCGTGCAACAGAATGAAGACTGTGTTCATAATTGACCCAAACGAAAAAATTGTAGTCGAAGAAGAAGACATCGTGACAAAAGTACCAAAGCCCTTACTATTTGGAAACAATAAAAACGGAAGATTACTATTTCCCCAGTCGATAGAGATTAGCTAAGTGTTTTTTTAATATATTTTTGTTCTCAACGTTCAGTAGGTAGCAACCTAGGTAATACCTGCTGCTCTTGATGCGGTTTCCAGCTGGTTCATAATGAACAGGCTTTCGGTTAATGCTGAAAAGACCAATGTGATGCGATTTGGGTTGAGAGATTTGTCTGGTTTTGACAACAATCTGGAAGATGTCAAATTTCTTGGCGTCGTTCTCGACCCAGAGCTCAGCTGGAAGCCTCACTGTGCTCAACTTCGGTCATGTCTCGGCAGCTACATCTTTCTTTTGAGGCGCCTATCCGAGAGGCTGACAAGGTCAGCCGTTCTGGCAGCTTTTCATGCCTGCTTCCAGAGCAGAGCTGTATATGCCATCCTCAGTTGGGGGCATTCTGCAGCTTCCTCCACCATTTTTTCTAGCCAAAGGAAGGCTGTGCGAGTCGTAGCTGGTATGAGTTACCACGAGGATTGTAGATCAGCTTATAAAGAACTGGAAATTCTAACTATCCCCGCTGTCTACATCCTTGAAAGCCTATGTTATGTAAGGAAGAATATTGGGTCTTTTCATACTCCAGATCACGGTTACTCCACTCGTAGCAAAAATAATCTTTGTATCCCGTTCCATCGACTTGCTACTACATGTAATGGTACCACCTGGTGGGGTTTTAAATTTTTCAACGCCCTTCCCATGAATTTGCGCAATGCTCCGATCGTCATTTTTAAGGCACGTATTAGCAAGTACCTCGTCAGTCTGGCTCCTTATAATTTCGACGATTTTCTTAGTGATCTTGAGCACACTGACGCTGTGTTGATATCCTAGGTGTTTTTTTATGTTTTATTGTTATACCTACCTAGTCATTTGATACCATTGTTGTAATTTTGTTTTTTTTTGTGACCAAATGTTTAATTTTACTTGTAAGAAAGCTGATCATTGCTCATACACTACGTGTTTTTGGCAAATAAAAGATATTGATTGATTGATACCAATGCAATAATTGTCCTGAGTTACCAATTTAAAAAATATTCTTTATGTTTACCTAATACTTGTTTATTGAAAACTGTTCATACCTAACTTATTCCTATCGTTGTCTAAATTTGGTTTTCACCCGTCAATAACTGGTTCACTTCGGTGTCAATAATTGGATTTCACCGGTCAATAATTCGTCGAAAAACGTAACTTCTAAATTTGGCTTAAAAACATAAAAGACACATTTTTTCGATAAACTTGCAGTTTAAATATTCTCTCGAATTGCAGACGCATTTAAAAAAACGGAAGAAGAAAATAATCGGATGATAAATAAGGAAGTTGAAGCGAAAATTCCAAAAAAAAATTGTCAATGTGTCGACAATAGGTGCTACCACTCTACTAATTTTACATTTTGCCCAAAGAGGTCGAATTTAAAATACCTGGGAAAATCTTGAAATTTTAAAGTCAGTCCACAATAATCCCCTATCAAACTGTAATGACCAGGGTAAAATATTTTCTTCGCCAGTACTTGAAATATTAAAAAGCCGTTAGCAAGGAAGAAGCCTCCTAAGCCTACTAAGGAAGAAAGGAAGAAGAAAGCCAAGGAAGCCTCAAGGAAGAAAGCCTATCTAACTACTAAATACCTTCAACCCCCTGAGACCTGTTACCTGGTCAATACTCCATTCATACAGAAAACCCTTCATCTAACTGAAGAATTCCTCAAACCTCCTCTTTTCATCACCCGCCAGTAGCTGCTTGAACGTTATAGTCCCTGCTAAGTCCATTATTTGTGGTTCATTCACCCGTGAATAGATTCAATCAATGTTTTAAATTCAAATTTCAATCAATCTTTTATTCAATAGTAAAATTTAATTTCAATCAACAGTAAATTATTGTAACAATTTATTATCTAAATTTATTCGAATTCTGAAATGAAGATTTTGTACAATTTTTTTAGGACTGATGATGGGGTTATGACCCGAAACCGGTCTGCAATAAAGATAATTTTATTAGCAGAGGAGTCACAAAATTTTCCTCTCCTCGATCATCACCTCTGCACCATCGGCAAAAATCGCTTGGTAATCGTGCTAGTACCTTTCAATAAATTTGCTGAAACGAAGCTGCTACCTAATGAATCGCAGTTATCAGTCCAAAAAAACTACAACCTTTCGATTTGCAGATATCAGCCGAGGAACGATACTATCCACAGATTCGCAGCTATCAGCCAAAACCTCTGATAAATACTGACCTGCAGGTAGCGTCCAAAATTCAAGAATTGTGCTGGTTGTGATCTAGACAGCCCCCAAGAAACTCACCTCTCCAGATTTGATTATCGCTTCTACGCCTTCACGAATTTTTTCAACACTTGAACGACCCAACGCAGAAGCTCGAGAACATAAATAATTATCCACATCACAAGCGCTGAGTGCAAGAAACTATCGCGACAATCGATGGACAGATGAAAGGTGAAAAAAAGTCAGCTCGGGGAGTCCTTGAAGGGGGCAAGTGCTGTCCACCCGTTCAAGTCTATTTTTATCGGGCGAACCAAGGGTTGTCTTGTAGCGGTCATCCCAGGATGATTCATTCGAGCCACCTTCCTAGGAGAGGTCAAAAATTAGTGAATGGTGTAATACAGGGGGAAGTCACTCGCAAACTACTTATGGTTTTGTATGTGTTGGTGCATTTTCTATCATAATAAGAATCTCGTAGGAAAACTACTTGGGATTTAGTACCTTCATTTTGAAAAAGTTAGGTGTGTGCTAAATTCGTACAGCTTGATAGAAGATGAACTTTTATCAATTTCATCACAATTTGATCGTTTACCGAGACTGGATTCTCGGTGGCTTATTAGAACGACTCATTGTAAATTTCAAATGCACCCAAATGTTTCTGTAAGGTAGGAGAGAAAGTAGGTTGGTATTCCTCGACGTAGGTACACAAAGCGCAGTTGGAGAACTCCTAAATTTCGCGACAACCAGAGATGGGCCCTGCCGAAAACCGGGTCGCTAACAATGGGGAGGGCAGGGTTTTGGGCGTCTCGGCGATAAGGACTCCCTCGGTTTACTTTTGTCCCATTAGGCCCATAACGAGATGGGATTGATTTAAACTGATTGCCCCTACACGAACGGGCAGTTCTCGTTTTCTCTTTCAAGCTCACGCTTGCAACGTAATGGCCGCTCCCACCGTTTCGTCAATTACCTTTTGGCGACGAGAAAACGGTTTCCGAAAACAAAAGTCCAATTCGACGAAATGAAGTGGGTAGTTTTCTCCTTTCAAATGTGTCATTGATGAGAGCTGTATTCTCCAAACAGTGCACAAAACAAAAAATGTCAACATTAACAAGATGAGAACTCAACCTGTAGGCATTCATGACCTGAGAGAGGTTTGAGCAATCTGTATTCAACACCAATGACACATGAAATGAGTTGCGAAAAACAACTACTCAGTCTGCTCTTCAACGGTTTCCATGGCGCAGTTGCTGATGGAAGGAGCCTAAGAAGGTTCGTGTGCTGCTAGTTTTCTTGACGTCATTACTAGCTTTTCAAGTCAATTTTAGACAATCATATTCGTTATATGATAAAAGGTGATATCATGGAGGTAGCATGCCACTATTAACTGAAACGGTTCTACTTTCACGACGTAGCCAGACTATGGAGGTTTCATGTCACCTTGGATGGGATAAGAATCTCGGAACAAGTGCAAAGTCTACGATAATCTCAATCTATCGTACGTCAGTTGGTTCACCAGCTCGTATTTCTTCAAACTCGAAATCTCCTTCAAATATTCATCCTTAAGGAAGTCTCAACGGATATCTTTACCAGTTAGTGAAGAATTCCAACTTACCGATGGGCACATTTTGCATTGGTACTTCCTCCCGGATCCGTTCTGAGTCACCACGTGGTGCTGGTTCTCGGATTTGGTGGGCCCTCCAAGGGGGTGGGGCACTATAAGCATGGAGGCTGAGGTCGTGTGGGAATTGGCGGGAGGCGAAGCGCTACTGCTTCCAGAGCTCTGCGTTCGCGGTGTTCCCCCATAGACACCACCGGGAAGACCGTCTTCGACTGTGAACAGAAATTTGAATGATTAGAGAAAGGATGTCAATAATTTGGAATGATTTTCTTCAAAAGACAAATCTCTTGAAATTTTCATAAATGACAAAGAAACATGATTAAAGTGAGTTACACCATCTTCACCCTTGAATCTGCTGATTAATTTGACATCGTCCTTAACAGTATCGTAACAATTCAATCCAAATTCAAGCTGCATGGTGCCCGTTTAGTGTTTATGTAGGATAATATCCTATTAACAAAATGAACACCATATCCTACATAAGAAACTTGATTGAATCAAGTCCATTTCTTCATTAACATTCACTTAATAGAAATTCTCAGATAGAGTTAAGTGTGTTCTCATTCGGTTTTAAAAATTCAAGACTATGAACCTACATTTCGAACATTAGATAGGTGTTCTGACCTTCAATCTACTGAGCATTGGATAGGTGTAATATGACCTTCAAACTACTGAGTATTGGATAGGTGTGGTCTGAACTTCAATTAGATTGGTGTAGTCTGAACATCATTCTACTGAATATTTGATAAATTATGTTTGGATATTCAAAGAGAGTTGGAAATTCGAGAAAAGTAGATTCATAAAGGAGAAGAGGAAGAAGTTGGGGATCATTCTCATAATTCGACAGACCGTAGGAAGTTATGGAGCCACATGACAACCAAATAGTCAATATGATTATGGGAGTACATATGAGGATGTATTCTCCGTTATGTCAGTCCCGCTACTGACGGGGCCCGTTTGGCAGCCCTCAAAAAATCTCGGGTTGGGATCTCGCGCTTTACCTGGCCTCATGCAAATACGAGTATACAGGCGACCTGGCAAAAAATCGGTCCTCACCTCAGTTTACAAAGTTTTTCCTTCCGAGTGTAGAAAAAACACGACAAATTCTAAATGAGGTAAGGTTATCATAAACACATTTTTTTCGTTGAGGGGCACCCTTCATATACCTGAATTTGGAGCAAAAAATAATGAATACATAGGAACTTAATTTCACGGTTCTTCCTCCTATCAACTTCTATCAAGGTCGAATCAGAAATTGATTTTACTTCCATGTTGCGTGACAAAACTTGATAAACTCGGTCAATCTTCGAATAAAGAGCCAAAACTGTGGAAATATCAAGGTTTGAATGAAATAATTTGATTGATTGAGAAACACGTGGTTTTTTTGTGTGCAATAATACAAGATAGAGGGCTATTTAAATAAATAATTGACCAAAAAAAGGAAGTTGGTTTGATAAAGTTACTACCCCAAGGCCGAAGATTCAAGGTTCCAGGGAAATTCGTTAATGAATGTGGAATCAGTCGTTGTAGACGAATACTATCAGGTAAGCTGTACAGATGCGATAAGAGCAGGGTTTTATGTGGAAGAATTCTGCACTGAAACACATTTTTAATAATTTGCGAGTTTCTCTAATAGGAAGAGCTGTTATAAACTCGATATTATAAACCCAGAGTGACCTTTCAATACCACCTTCGATAGCAGCATGAAAATTCCGTGGAATCAGATCTTACTCTGATCTGTCTATAACGTTACTGGTTCTGTTACAAAATTCTTCCATACCATTCATTACATCCCGACTAATCGCCTAGGTAATCGTATCAAGAGATCCTCAACAAAGGGGAGCTATGATTTTGCATTTTTATGCTTGCAAAAATCTCATATATTCTAACTAGATTTCTGATATGTTTCCAAAATATAACAATTGATCTGCTAAAATTCGGTTTATGATGATCCATCAAAGTAACTCTTGCCGTTTTATATTCATCTAATATGAACAAGGATGCTTGAATTTGCATTTTGTGTAGGGAAGGGTATCGACCAACGAATAATCAATTAATGAAATCAACGATTATTTCATATGGATTGATCGATTCACCAATTATTCGAGCCATTAAACATCGATTAATCTAATAATAATCGATTATATCGAAAAGATTGGTATACAATTGAGGAGGTACAATTAAAACGACAAAATCAACGTACAAATTATTACAATTTTAAATTACTTCCAAAGTAAGAGTGAAAAAAAGAGAAGAATATTTAAAAACGAAAAGATTTATACGAGTATAATGATTTAATCCTTCGCTCCAATATTTTTCACGAATGCCCTTCAGAAAAAGGAGCTCGTTAGTAAAGTCGGTGGTCAGCCGATTACTATGTTCCCTTAAAATTTGGCCAGCTTCAGAAAATACATTTCTGAAAGAATACAGGTAGCCACTGCAGGCACACGTATTCAAGGGAATTTTAGAAACCTCAGGAAAAGTCTCCGCCATCTGTTTCCAATGTGATACCAGGTTTTGTTGGATTTTTACAAAGTTATTACAAAATTCATTTAACAATAACGTAAGCAGGTAAAAATTGAGTAATCTCTCCAATATTTTTCATCAATGTCCTTCAGAAAAAGGAGTTCGTTAGCCAAGTCGGTGGTCAGCCGATTCCTCCGTTTCCTTAAAATTTGGCCAGCTTCAGCAACAAAACATTTCTGAAGGACCAAAAGTAGCCAAGTTCAAGGCAAGTTTAGAAACTTCAGAAAAAGTATCAGCCATCTGTTTCCGGATTTTTAAAAATTATTACTAAATCCATTTTACAACAACGTAAGCAGGTAAAAAATAGGTGTGATGATGGGTAAAATAGGTAATGATAGGTAAAAAATGACGTAACAGGGTAAGTAAGTACTAACAAAAACAACCTAACTAATCAGTGATCATTGAAAACGCGAGGAGAATAATCGTTCCAAATTAATCGATTACCCAATTAATCGTACCCAGTAGACATCGATTAAAAAAGCATCGATTATTTAACCAATTATTCGATAGTTTTGTGGTCCAGCATGCAAAAATTCTCGCATAGTTTGGTCCGTTTAAGATACCGTCAGCACCTATTTGCTTATTTGCGGGAGTTGCCGTTGATGGTGAAGAGGCGATTCATAACTTGGAACAACAGAACGAGACAATAGAACAGAGCAACACGATATTTTTTTAAAAATTTTATTATCATTATTAATTATTTTAAACTACACTACACAACCTATCTTATTTTCAAAACCTATTACCTTCCTATTAGGTATGGAATGTCGTTGCAACACACCCCGATTATACGAAGTTTTCGCCAATTGCTTATCAATAATACTCCTCATGACGAATGAGGCGCCAACAGTTCATTCCTAGACCGGAAACGTCCAGAAAATGGTCACCAGTCCGACCACGCTTGAGCAGTGAGAGCGGTTTATATTAGTCACACTCGGCCGCCCCCCTTGTTGTTGCTCCCAAAAATTATACGAATAATATGATAATGAGAAGTCCGCTCTTCAGTAGCCCACTTCACGCCCGTTTTCAGGCTCGACGGAGTAAAAACTGAAGAAGGTAGAGCGTTATGATTTCTTGACGAGGAGGTCCGGATGGGTAATTCGGTGGCTGTAGAAAGTTGTACATGCAGAAGTTATAGCGAAAGAGTCCATGATTCTTCTCGTCGAATACCTCAACTACACTTCAAAGACTTTTCTTCATCAATAGCGTTTGATTTTGAAAAACGAATGAAACCACCCAGCCGACCAATTATCGATAAATGAACAGTTGTAAAATTTATCAGTCCCACGTGTTAGTATAGGTGTCCCTTAGCTAGCCCGAGAGGAACCGAGTCCCCCTCCCCATACCTACTTATAGAAGAAGAAGAAGAAAACATGTTTATTTTCAAAAAAGATAGAGAACAACTAAACATTATACAACAATACATATCAAAGTCAACACTACTGGTTAACAGAAAAAAACATGAAAGGCATGGACGTGTCGTCCGTCTGCCGAGTGGGTTGAGTCAAAACATGCATATACAAAAGAATAATAACAACAATGCCCATTCAATGGGGACACTGATCCCAGTTGAACTCCTTAATGAGTAGGTCGCGGTATGTCCAACAACGATGGCCAAATTGAGCAGCCTTCAGCCATGCACCACTGTCGTTCAGGATTCTCACTATAGCAGGCATTTCCAGCTCTCCAACGCCCAAGAAATGGATCCGGAAGTCAGCCAGCACTGGACACACTCCAAGAAAATGGACAATGTCCTCGTTTACCCCCATATTGCAGAGAGGGCAAACTCGGCGAGAACTACCCGACCTACAGTAAGTGCCATCATTGAGCGCGAGGAGGGCACCCGTGAACTTCAACACTCAGCGTCGAACCCACAATGGATGATCCACGGCTTCCCTGCGCAAATCTGCTGGCATCACACTATGATCGAGCTGGGGGTAAAAAGGATTTCTTGATTGTGCCGCGCTCAACCGCATTTCCTCAATCCATGCTGTCCGAACCGACTCCACCAGCTCTTCCAGTTGCTGCCGCCATGATGCCAACTCTGCCATGTCTCCCATAAAGGTGCAATTGTAACGTTCTGCTAAATCCTTCAGTGCTTTGTACCACGATACATTCCTATGGACGACTTCGCGGGCCACAATACATGGGAAGCGGTGTTGAGGCATATTCAAAGCTTGAAGGATGTAGCGACATGCAACTGACAGGCTGTACACATAGGGTCAGCTCCAGACTCCAGGTAGATAAAATAATTCGGGGTATTTCTGGGGAGGCCGAATATGATCTTTATGAAGAACCTCAGGACCTGCTCCAGTCATTTTGGGCCATTGTACGGAGTTTTCTTGTGTCTGTTGCTCCCTAGGTTGCTTGATGAATCAGAAATACTAGTGTGAATCGCATATGAATCTTCGCTGATGGGAGTGAGACAAATTTCAGCTGGTCAAATACGATCTTTCGCAGACGAGTGATCTTTTCAGACGAATAATAAACCATAGTGTAATAATTTGCCGAATTTATGATTCTGCGCTCTCTAAAACCCCCAGGTTTGACAAAGTCTAACCTGCAACTCGTAATCCTTTCTTTGCGTAACTTAGTCCACATTTATTGGCCAAGACACGGAGAAACGATGGGTTCTACACAAATGGAGGCCGACTCCTGGTACAAGACGTTTGAAGATCCGCCGGTCATTAGAGACGCGTGTTGAGAGCGATCCTATCGCGGAAAAACTCGGAAGGTAAACGATTGCGGATCCCATGACTCCCGAACCAATTACTGGACGACAGAGAACCGGACGGCAACTGGTGACATCGCCGGGGTTTCCGTCCGAAGAAAGAGAGGAAAGGGTTCCAGCGAGAGGGACGGCGAAGGAAGATCACCTGCGCTGCCGTATGACATTTAGATTTAATTCTATTGGCCGGAGAATCAACTGCCTCGACGCGGCGTGAAGTTATCGTGCTCATGAAAACCTCGTTTCTCTCGTGCTGAACGAGAATGTATTTTATCCGTTAGACGTCTACCATCTCTAAGTGTTGTTGAAAAAGATCAATACCAAATTGGACTCTGAAATTAAGGAGCTATTTAGTAGTCCTTAATACTCGTACTTTCCAGTGATGGAAAGAGTGACTCTTTGAAGTTGAATCACAACTTGAACATCTAAGTAGAATCTCAATCTAACTCAAACTCCCGTCCTCATAACTCTTATTCTCACTACGGCTCTTTCTTCATCCTCCTTCCATCACTTTTATCGCTTATCAAAAAACTTTGAGAATTGAGAGGCTACGTTCAACTCAAAATAAAAAGATAGAGGGAATGGTGGAACGCAAAGTCAGTACAGCTCTTCCTTTCACTATAATTACAACTTCTCCTCTTCTCCATCAACTCCACCTTTCACAAGCCAACACCAAACTAGAAGTATTGAAAGGCTTCAAGCAACCGAAATAGAAGGAGTTCTTAGACAGCACAGCTCTTCCTTTCACTATAATTACAACTTCTTCTCCTCTCCAACAACTCTACTTTTCACACGCTAAACACCAAACTAGGAGTATTGAAAGGTTTCAAGCAACCCAACAGAACTAGCAAAAAGAGAAGGAGTTCTAAGTCAGCACAGCTCTTCCTTTCACTATAATTACAACTTCTTCTCTTCTCCATCAACTCCACCTTTCACACGCTAAACACCAAACTCTGAGTATTGAAAGGCTTCAAGCAACCAAAAAGAACTAACCAAAATAGAAGGAGTTCAAAGACAGCACAGCTCTTCCTTTCACTATAATTACACTTCTCCTCTTCTCCATCAACTCCACCTTTCACACGCTAAACACCAAACTTTGAGTATTGAAAGGCTTCAAGCAACCAAAAAGAACTAGCCACAATAGAAGGAGTTCTAAGACAGCACAGCTCTTCATTTCACTATAATTACAACTTCTTCTCCTCTCCAACAACTCTACTTTTCACACATAAAACTCGGAGTATTGGAAGGCTTCAAGCAACCCAAAAGATCTAGTGAAAGGAGAAGGAGTTCTAAGTCAGCACAGCTCTTCCTCTCACTACAATTACAACTTCAAGAATAGGAAGGCTTCCTCCAATTCAAAAGGGCTATCAAAAGGGAAGGAGCTCTCAGTCAGCACAGCTCTTCCTTTCAATTCAACTCCTATTCTTCCCTCTCTCCAACAACTCACCACGTAACCTCTGAGAATTGGGAGTTCACCTACGAGGGTGGGGTGGAGCGCAAGATAGCAGACCTCTGAGAATTGAGAGGCTATGAGGGTGCGATAGAACGCTAAGTCAGGAAAGCTCTTCCTCTCACTACAGTTACACCTCCTTCTCCTCTCTATCAACTCTATACCTTCCACATGCCAAATATCAAATTTTGAGAATGGAAGGGATTCCTGCAACTTGAAAGAGCTAGCAGGACTTCCAAGTCAGCACAGCTCTTCCTTTCACTATAACCTCTGAGAATTAGGAGGTCACCCACGAGGGTGGGTCGGAGAGCAAGATAGCAGAGCTCTTCCTCTCACTACGTCTCCCATTCCTCCATGCCCTCAACAACACTACCACTCACTCAATCGACAACTCCAAGAAGAGTTCTGAAGATGCTACCTGCAACTTGAGAGAACTTGTTGGAAGAAAAACAGCTCCAAGTGCTGCTCTTCCTCTCATAAGAACTTCTTTTATCATTGAGCTTCAACGCCCACCATCAAAAAATTTACTCCAAATTCAAATCCTGTTGAATTACTTGAAGGGGTTCGAAAGAAAAATGAACGTAGACCTGAACCGTATGAGACCCAGGAGTCACAGATGTCTCAGACCAACGTACTTGATGAGTGAATAGAAACAAACCGGTGTCTGCTGGTTAGTTAAGTTTCGTGCATAATCTGGGAGCGGTTTTTAGAGCCAATTAAGTCATTATTCGCCAGTCTGCCCACCTCTTTCGATTGCACCCAAATGCGGATGCAAATTTATAACCACGTTTCTCCGCTAAAAACTTCGATGCGGTTCCTCTTTTGTGACATCATCACCGGATTTACTGGATTATTCGAGGCGATTAGATGCAGGTAACAGCCAGGTATCCACCTTGACGGAAAAGGTTCGTTTTTTATGAGAAACAAGTGGGATTCAGCCCCGAAATTCGCCTGACGGAGGTTTGAGGTCGACTCAAATTTGGGTTAACTTGAGTTTCCGATTTCTAAACTTGCTCACCTTGAGAATCGAAATGATCTTCAGGTAGAAATAGCCCCGTGATATCGAAAGGCGGGAACGTGAGGAGTGACGCCCAGTCGAGAATCGTACGCCATGATCAGAATATTATTAAAAGTTGAAAAACCAAAAAAAAGTGGCTACAACCTTTTAAACTTCCGTAAGTACACGTGATACGATAATGGGCGTTAATAATAAGGTGTAATACTCAGCCCGGATGATCCTAATCGAATAATGGAGGCCGCATTTGCACCTTTTGGGCTGGTACAATTTGGCCTGGCGAAGGACGTTGAATACTGAAATGTAGAATGAACTATGCATTCAACAGTTTGGTTTTCAAACATTCTCATGGTACTGGTGGAGTCTTTAAAAGAAATTTCACGGGGATTTTGATTTTATTGTGTTTTTATGGCCATGCATCGAGAGTGTTTCACAAGCAGGTAATGTATACTCGTAATTGAGAGTTCTCGTATTTCAATTTTCGATATTGAATTTCACGTGTAATGCACTCACATATTAGATGCACCGCTGGCAGGAACACTGTTTCTCTATAAGCTTTCTTAAATAGCTGACAAGAAACTTAAGCAACTGAGCTTGAGGTGCTTTACTTACTTCCTTACTGAAAATATGTAATTTTTTCTGATTTTCCTTTTTGGTACCAAAAGAATCTTGAAAATCTTCTCTATCCATCCCCAGGATAACCTCACAGCTTGTATTTTTCCAGGCTACCAGAGGGCAAAAATGAGGGGAAAACGCTTACATACGAGTCTGCAACACATTGGGACATTTTATGTCTTTACTTTTTCCCGTCCCCCTGTCTACCTACCAATACCTTCGCTACCTACCTATAATAATAATATTATTATAGGTAGGTAATAAATAAATATTATAGGTAGGTAAAGCATATTATGCTTTCTGAATAATTGTTGACGTGTAACAACCTCTTACTGCAAATTTTGTTTACAGTTTTTTCAACTCAGGGGTATATCTCAGTTTCTTCCATAATTACAGCGGTTTTGGCAGTATATAATTTATGCATAAATTTAGAGCTTTCCAACGAATGGTGAACGATTTTTCTACACGAATGACGAAGACCGACCGTAGCAACGACTTGGTTGTAAGTGGATATCATTAAAAAATTTCGTGAGCAATTCTCGTGACGTTTTTTCGTTTATGTGCCAAAGTTAAAATGTCAAAAATTACTGAAAAATATGCGGAAAATTTCATTACAAAATATTACTTCCTATTGAAGTACCAGGTGACAAAGTTTTGGACGTTGAGGATCACGAAAAATCATGGAAGGTATCTTGGGGATTTGGAGTCTTCGCAAGGCCGAGGCTACGGTCTGAAAATGGTCGTAGGTATTTTTTTTACAAAAATATGAGGATTATTTACGATGTAATTACTTTTCAGTCAAATTCTTTCTTTCATCTTTTTCTGTTCTTAATCTTCGGGTTTCAGTTCTAAAATTAATTTCTTTATTTCGCAGTCGGAGAATTGTTATGCGAATTGTGGAGAATTGTGTTCTCACTCGGAACCACATTTGGCTCGCACAGTTTCGTTTCTAGGGTGAGGACCATTCATTTCAAGAATACGGAGAACTATCATTTTAGTGCTCTGTGGCTTGAGCATATTTAAGAGTTTTCGAAAGAAATTCAAGGTTTTTCTGATTGAATTCTAGACTTATTTCAAGATAAGGATTTTCAACATCAAATTAAAGGTTTTCTGTTTTTAATTAAACGTTTTACATTTAAAATAGAAGTTTTTACATTTCAAATTAATTTTTTTAGTAAGATATTTTCAACTAGGTGCTTCAACGTTTTTGAACTTTTGGCAACTCTTTTCAACTTTTGGCAAATCCTTTACATTTTGACAACTACTGGAGTCCTTGCCCACCTTTTTTACTTCTACAATGTTCAATAAAGTGTTTTTCTCTCATTAGGAACAATAAGAAAAAATGTAAGAACTCCAATTTGACTTTTTACTGCATTCAATGGAAGGTTCAATGCATATCGATCCCAGCTCCTGCCTCTGGAAGTTGGAGCATCATGTCCGGGATGTAATTTGCGCAATCTGTACTGGTGACTTTAGCTACAACTTCCAGAGGCAGCAGGTGGGATCGATTTGGATTGAAACCACAGAAAAAGTCAAATTAGCGTTTATAAATTTTTTCCCAATTGTTTCTTGTCGATACCACCTCTTAAGAAAGTAAAAATTATAAAAAATCGATTACCTCCTAAAAAAATTAATTTGAAATTTAAAACCAGAAAATCTTTATTTCACGTGGAAAATCTTTAACTTGAAATAGAAAACCTTGAATTCAATTAGAAAAACCATGAATTTGACTAGGAAAAACCTTGAATTTCATTTTTAAAAACCTTGAATTTGACTCGGAAAAAGATATATTTAGGAAGAAGTTGGGAAGTTTTCAAATGAATAACAGAAAATATAAATAATTACAAGATATTGGTAGGGCGTCAGTCGAATGCAGCAACCACTTTTCTCAGATGTTCTCTCCCAAAAGAACGTACCTACTAGAAGTTGAGGAAGAGTGAATGAATTAGATTTTAAATTATCTCTAGAACAGAGTTTAGGAATCAAGCTGTTAGTGGGAATCAAACAAGTGTGGAAGTCAAGCTAAGAAAAGAGGAGCTGAAGCGGAGGAGCCAGCTTCAGACCAGCAGATCTTGTGAGTTGTGTGGTGTTGGTGTTCCCTTGGAGTTGAGTGTTGATGCGTTTTTCATTTTTCTAGGTGCTACACCATAGCATGGACGACATACACTATATATTGTTAAGAATACAATAAAATACGAATATTCTACTGTAAACAAGATAATCTGAGTCAAAAACATAACCAAAGTTTTTATTGATGATCCTAAACAATATTAGATCACCTTGGATCTCTCATCATGATTAAAATAACATTTGGATGTATCTCAACCCCTAACAATGATTTTTTAAAGGGGATGAACTGCTGGATTCAATGCTATAAAAATCCCGGTGGTAACAATGTCGATTTGCAGTGAAATTTTTGAAGAAGAGTATAGTGTTTTCTCCTACACGCAAAATTCCGAGTTTTCACTGAATTAGTGTAATAAATTCGAAAGCGTAATGAGAGGGAAGTCGAGTGTGATATAACGTGGTTGAAAACCAAGACTGGGGAAGGAGAGAGAAGAGACCTGTTGAATGTAACTTGAGATCCTCAGAGGTTCGGAGGGCTCCCTGCCAGAGTCAGGTAGTTGCAGAGGGTTGAGGGATTCTGTTACCGGAGGGCTGAACACCAACCACACCCAGGCGTGGGGGAACACATGCCAGGAGGGAACCTTCGAAATCCCTGCGATCAAAATCGGGATGACGGCTTTTCAATTCACCGAAGGTTCTCTCGAGGCGTCTTTATTCTTGAAACAGAACCGATATTACAACAATGATAGGTCTATTTCTCCAGAAAACTGCATAAACTTTTCCTTTCAATATTGGTAAATATCGAAGTACCTTTCGCCACGTTAGTGGCAACACACGCTATCTTAATTTTTAAAACTATTTTGAGTTAAAGATCGTTCCTTCTTCAAAATTGAAGCGGACACAATTGGTGAAGTTAGTTCCTTTGTATAAAGAGCAGAAAGCGCACTAATTGCTCTTCAGCCAACAGTAGATATTTAAAACTGGTTGCTATCGATGGTTACGTTCCTTAACAACTGGCAAGTCCTTTAAACGTAGGATGAAGTTTTTATTAATAAGCGCAGAAATTAAAGAAAAAATTAACTTTTTTCATTTAGTTTTTAGTAACATAGAGATCTAAGTAGCCATAATACGACCTGTACTCCTTTTTATTGCTGAATTTGTTTCGTATTCTGTTTTGTTTGTTGTTTGACTATTGTTTTGCCGTTTTGGCCGTGACAATAAAAAATATTTGATTTGATTATCTCAGTGTTTTCGCAATGGCGTGTGCGATGCCATCATGACCGTGCGGGTCATGAAGATTCTGCCAATAGAAAATATGCCTCACACTTGAAAAACCAAAAAAAAATTTCGAAAGAGGGTTCACTGATATGGAAGAAAACCATAGACTGCTGAGCGAGAAAGCATCCAAAAAATTAACTGTAACTAACTACTTTCTCCTTGTTTATTTTCGTCAAATTATTGTTGTTTTCGATTGATATACACATAACTGATGTTTGTTGAGTAATTAAGGGCGTCAGAATCGACCAATGCTTCAATATAAAAATACCAGCTCCCTGATTGGTGTGTTGAGGTAGCACCTGTTGCACTGAAAGCTCCAGGTGAAATAGCATGCAGACTAGAAAAAATCTAACCAGATGCAAGGTTGAAAATGTGTGTTGAAGCTCATCTGATGGGAAATTTAATGTTCTTTTCAGAAGTGTAATCAGATTTGAATTTCCATGGAAAATAAGGGAGCTATTATCATTTTAGTGAGACAAGGTTCAAAATACGAAAAAAATCTTTAAATTGAAACAATTTGTAAAAGCAAGGGGTTAAAAGAACTAGGAGGCATTTTTTGTAGTAAATTACTTGTAGAATCGACCCCCTGAAGTACCGACACCCTGTATACTCATAATTTACATGCAGCACCAGTCAACCCATCTCAGCCTCGTCGGAGCAATCACCAACACCGGTTGGCTCAACAAAATTTCCTTCAAATCATGTTTTTCGGAATTTGTGCCTTTAATTATTCACAAAAGAGTAGTTGAGTGCCCTTAATCAAAGAGTTGTGGTAAACGTCAATCTAGTGCGCCAATAATCAGTTTTATGGCTTTTCTGAAAGTTGTAGAGCTTCCCCTGTTTTTGGAAATAATGAGACAGCAGTAGTTGCCACTAACGTGACTCTGTGTAAAGTAATTACTACTTCATTCGAGAACTGCTACGTAAGACATTCAAACATTGCTATAGGTGCCCAGAATTCCTGCATAGCAATCCCCACCATTAGCTAAACCTTTTGATATAATAAAAATGGATATCATATACACATATTTTAAAAACTAGTCCATTCTACTAAGGGAATCTTAATCAGAACATATCAATAGCAGCCTCTTCGTGTTGTTCAAACACGATTTTCGATTTCACAATAACCTATTTTTTAATTCGATTTTTGAATTTTTGACTTTTATGAGTGTGATACTCGTAATCTTGAATCCTACACTTACAACAGCATTAAACATTTTACCAAGGTCATACGTCGATTCTTATAATCCCACTATTTAGTTGTCAATTTCAGCGTTTTTAATAAGCTCATTCCGCAAAATAAGAACATAATGATTGAAATAAATCATGAATAGGAATATTATAAATCAGGTTTTTTATATTGAGAATAAAAATTTATTTGTTTTTAATTATTTATTTATAATAATACGGGCAAGCCCAATTTACATGATAAAAAAACGAGATACAATGATATAAAGCTGCTGTTAGAGGGAAATGAATTAATAAAGAAATATATACTATTGACAGATGAATGAGATTTAAAACAGGAGATGATAATATGGAAAAAGTCAAAATCGGGATGAAGATAAAGAAGAAGATTTGCTGAACGGCGGATACGGTTTAATGTCATAAATCTTTTTCTTCTTCGAAATATCGGTGATTATATTGCTGATTTTTCACTTTTTCTACGGTATGGTGGCTTCAATAAGAAATCAATGTAAAGTAAATTAATCTCAGGTTGAATTTTGGTTCAACTGGCATCCCTAGCGTCGCGGACGTCATCAGCTGTCTTGTCCAGCTCTAGGCCCTGTCTCATTTCATCTCCAGGCTTTCACACGCTGCTGTTTGTCGGATGTCTAAATTAGAAGTCTCGAAGCTAACCAGCATTAAACTCTGACAATTTCATCAATATCAAGGAATAAGGACTGACACACGAACCAAAGTTGTTTAAAATGGCCCGAAACGAAAAATGCGAATGAAAATTTCGTTTTTGGAGAACCCAAAAGTTTGTAGCTAAAACTACTCAATCTTGGATAGTGAGGAATCAAAAGTAGATGATTCGTATGTGTGTCAAGTCGTGATCTTTATGTCAATCTAGACCTCCACTCGGCGAAACCCATTCGAATCCAGGTATTGGGAAACCATCAATTTATTATCTTCCCGATTAGAAGACCACCTCATTTGTTAAAAATCAACAGGCTCCAAAATGATTACCGTATTCAAACATCCGGACGATGACGAAATTTTTATTTAAATCCGTTTTTTCCTCGTCCTTGTTTACCGTGAAAGTTTTTTCATTCCGCAGACCGTCCGCGGAGGAGCTGGTTTTTGAACTTGCTCCCAGTTTTTTATTTTCCTTGGGTGCTCATATTTGTTTTTTGCACACCCCCTTAGTTGAGGAAAAAAGTTCAACCTTGGCCGAGTTATCTTGACCTACATAAATCGTGAACCCTCATCCGCGTAACGATCTCAAGATCTACCCGGGGCGGTCGTTTTTAAAACAGTTCACGTTAGCGCCGGACCTACACCATTATAATGTAATAATTGGGACTTGAGTCAAAAGAGGGAAGAATACTTATAATCAGGCACCTACCCGGGTTTTTTCTTGCCTACTTCACCCTAGTTGGTCTCTCTCTAAGATTATCTTGTGATCAGAGTTATTACGGGGAGATAATAACCCTCTTTACGGCGATCGTAGTTCAAACAAGCCGGTTCGTATCGAGTTGATCCCGTCGGCTTGAGTAACCACTTGGTTGTATAATTTGAGAGCCAGACGTTGCAATGATGTCTCCCATTTGAAGATGTAACTAATCGGACGCAGGTAGGTAGTTGTCATAACTAATTAAATAATGTGGTATAACTTCCTTATAACTAGGAATCAAGCATCAATAAATTGGTCAAATCATGTTATTCTATTAATACTTAATAAAAATGCGCCAAATCTTCCCCCATCCGATGCAGCGTTCAGAAGGCGGTGTAGGAGCTGAAATGAGTGGCAGCAAGGCTGCACCCTTATCTTGGCGTGGGATGTGGTGCGGAAAAAGTGCCACGGAGTTGGGCATCTCGGCAGGTCTGCTCCTTGGTATCACCACCCGGTACCTGCTCAGCTCAAACCTGAACTGGTGGTCGTTTTATAGGGGCACTTCCCTTCATCGCTCTCTCCGATTGCCACATCCCTCATTTCCCTTATCCTTAGGGTCGGCTTCGTGATAATCTTTGGTACCCTCCCCAATGAAATTTGATTTCTTCTTATTTAATGACATTCCCCCTCCATCTTCAAGGGGAGTTTAATACGGGAAAAAATCAAAATAATTACATGTTCGGTGGTAGTATTCCTTATCGCTCAAAATTGGTTCACTTGATGATCAGGCTATTTCCCTGATGACGTCGATGGTTTAATTGTCTTTCAAATTATTCAGCGATCTGGGTAGCACAGCTTCAGGTTCAAACACAGCGAAGTTATCTGCCTACTTTTCTGATGACGTCAATGACCAATTTTATTAACGTTTGATATACGACAAATGATTCGTGCTGGTAGAACTGGTCAATAGGCGATATAAATATACAATTTAAAATATTGATCCTTGAATCCATGAGAAAAAACCAAATAAACCGCAGTGTGTACCAATTTTGAATGAGAAGCTGTGCTACCAACATTGTAATTTTTTTAATGGTATTTTTGTGTTGAGATTGACTCAAGGGCCGCATTTATATCACTTGTGTGCCTTCTTAATAGATTTCAGTTACTTAGAAATCCCATCAACATAACATAAAAGTCGATTCTAAGTTATGAAGCTAAAATATACCAATTAATAATTTACTTAACATGCTTATTCTGGCATCATAGTTACCTATATTTTAAAAATTATAGTTTTATATTTGTTATAAACTCCGTACAAATTTGTTCGCTATCTATCTATAATTATTAATTTATGATTGAAAATTATTTTATATGAACTGTAGATTAGATTAATGTGCTTGAAATTAGATTTCACCCATGAAAATCAATTTTTGGTTGAAAATAATTTCAAATAAAAACACTCGTCTGCAGAGCCACCAACCATCCAACATGAAGAAAAACATCGATCGCATTTCGGTCAGCTTTAATTTGAACGGAGATTAGGCCTCTTTTGCGATTCACACTCGTGTTTCTGATTTATCGTACGTCCAAAATTTAAATTCTCGTAGTGAGCGAACGGTTTGTCCTACAGAGCTCCGGGTGGTCTCAAAAAATTCTAAAAATTCTATAGAATCTTAAATAGAAGGAAAAAATACCTTTATATCAAAATTGTTTGAGTTAGGGCGTTTTCAAAATTTCGAAATTGATTTTGGAACCTTTAGAAGTGACCTACGTCAACCAAAATCTTCGGGGCACAACTAGACCCCAAATGGAGCCTACATACCAAATTTCATCAAAATCGGTCAATGCTAAGTGGCAAAAGTGCCGCGTACGGCGGACGGCGGACGGACGGCCAAATTTTTATTCGATTTTTGGATTCTACGTACCTTGAAACGTAAACCATCAAATTTTGAGGGGGTGTTAAAAAAATTTTTTCCTTGGTCGATTCCAAAGGTTCATTATTGAAAATAATAAACCAAAATGAGCCTTTTCCACTGATTTAGCGATTTTAAGCTTCAGCTTTTTTAAGCATTTTTAGCGACAGAAAAAAAAGAGTGAAAAAAAACGAAAAATGAATGGAACCTGTCCGATTACTGCCGATATTTACCGTATTGGGTTCGTGCATGCGGTTTGCTTGTAAGAAGAGAGTAGGTCAAAATAGTGTAATAATGTGCTAAATTGCCAGCAACGTTTTTATGAAAATCTTGCATCAAACGAGGGTTGTCCTGTCGTCAAAATCCAAGTTTATCCATACATTGGCTGGTAAATTACAGAAAATTGTGCAGCTTGAATGACTGGAATTGGACTTGAGTGACTGGATGAATGGAAGCCTGTATTCCCTTCACTACCCATTTTTATACCTTTTTCCCACATGAGATTTGAATGAAGTGTCAGGTATAACCGGCACTGTAATGATGGAAAAACGTTGCTAGAGCAGGAGATGTCCGTTTTTGATTCGACTATTCACACTCACGAACAAGCATCCTCAGAGGCCCAAGAAAGGTCTTTTGGGAGCCTCTTCAACTAAGTACCACTTAGTAAGTAGGCAGTACGAAGAGAATACCAAGGGAGAAGGAATTCGGGAGTTGACAGTGTAAACGTGGCTCAGCTCAGTACAACCCTAACTAGAATACTTCCGGACACTTTCTAAAGAGACTATCCTAGCTTACATGTGAGTACCAACAAAAATGATCAAGTCCGGTGATCTTGGTTGAGCGAAGAGAGCAAACATGCCAGAATTATACTTAAATAATATATTCAATATTCATCCATAAATGCGTCTATTCGACAATCCATAGCGAAATCAGACATTATTGTAAACAGTACTAGTAGTTTTACATTTGTCAACAATCACGATTGTAAGGGAGGCCCTAATTGGCCCCGGGCGCGTTAGAGTCGATTTACGAGGTGGGAAAGATTGTATGGTCGATCCAAGAGCTAACAAAGGAAGTGGGATCCTCACATCACGTCGATCCCGTCAATTGAATCCGAACAGTAAATTATGCACGGAATCTAAGAGGAATAAACGTCTCAACCTCAAGCTGTTTCATTTGTATACAATAGTTTCGACCTTAATCAGGGGAGAGGTTCAAACCACGTCCGCATATGATTTTCCTATATCAATTACACTCATGCGGTGAATTATCCCTATTAGGTGGCGCCATTCATAAGGTGTGATGAAATGATTCAAAATTCCATTTCGTAAAACGTGGGGGAAGAAAATAATTTGATAGTTCGTCATACTTGAATTCCGACGTGATTGTGGTCTACGAAGGGTGAAGTCGGGTAAGATGTCAACTTCTTAGTGTTATCTTAGTTCGACATTCACAAGCAAAACGCACGTAAATAAGGAAGTCCAGACACTAACCAGCAATACTTCAGGTATTGATTCCACAACTACCTGATTTGCAACAAAATTTTCCCCAGGTTTTCTCCTCATTCCACTTAAAATGCAACTTTTTTCACTCCCAATAACACGTTAAATAATAAATAACACGTTTTTTTCGCATTAAAACGCCATTTTCTTCCTTAAATCTCATGGTAAACCTAATAAATAGGTTACCGTTGGAAAGCTGATGAAATGGAACATGTTTTAAGCTTTTGAAGGCCTCTGAAGAAAACTGTTTTTTTAATGGGGGAAAAATCACGAAAATGTTTGACAAAAAATCAGCAAATTGACAAATTTGTAAGTTTGAGGAAGAAAGACTATTGAAGTGTATAGTTTTTTATGAACTGGTCAGCTCAACATATAATGGAAACTTAACGGTCTTTCCAAAGGTGTAATCAGATTTGATTTTTCGTGAAAAATGAGAGGGTCATGACATTTTAGTGCCGCGAGATCGAAAACACAAAAAACACACTCAGAGTGAAA